>OY986975.1:17490423-17559851 GCA_963920575.1 Narthecium ossifragum | reverse complement strand
AGGCATCAACCTGTTGAGCAAGTCGGGTTGACTCGTTTAATTCAAGCACTCCTCGAGGATTGGATTGGGTGGAAGGCCCACGATTATTCCTAGAGGAGGTGGCGTGGTGTTGAGAGTTCTCAGCGAGTCTCTCAAAAAGCCTCCAAGAATCGTCAAGGGGGTTTGTAATGAAAACTCCCCCACACGCAGCATCAATAGTTAATTGATGTTTTTCCTTAAGACCCTTGTAGAAATGCTCTACTATGGCCCATTGAGGAAATTGGTGGTGGGGACATTTCCTAAGGAGGTCCCTATAACGATCCCAAGCCTCATGAAATGCTTCATCGTCGGCTTGTCTAAAAGAGGAAATTTCATGGCGAAGGTCACTGGTCTTGGTAATCGGGAAAAATTTCTCAAGAAATTGAGCTTGTAATTGAGGCCATGTCGTGATCGACCGAGGTTCTAGAAATGTGAGCCAATGTTTCGCTTTACCTTTTAGGGTAAAAGGAAATAATTTAAGTCTCCAAGCGTCTTCGGTAAAATTATTTACCCTCACGGTAGAACTAATTAGAATAAACTCCTCTATATGATTGTAGGGGTCCTCATGAGATAAGCCATGGAAAGTCGGTAAGGATTGTAAGAACTGTGGTTTAATCTCATAATGGGCCGCTCCAATTACTGGAGGTTGAATACAGGAGTTAGAAGTGAAAGAGGTTGGAACATAAAAATCTTTCATGGCTCTACGACCCTGGTTTTCAGGTTGGTTAGGATTGTCATTAGGTCCAAGATTGTCCTCAGGGTTATCCATAGCTAAATGAGTAGGAGAAGAGACTGACAATTTATGCGATGTAGAACAAGAAGCAAAGAATTCCTTCAATGTAAGATTGAAATCTGGGTCCTTATCATCACTCATCAACACATCATAAAGATCATTCAAGGTTTCGAAATGCAAACAGTGCAATCTCGATGACGTGTTGTTGGCGTTCGCTCCTTCACCGCTCGAAAGGATGCCGCTTTGTTCTTCGCCTACTGATCACAAAAAGATATGGAAATATTAGCACTGAAACTATTTTTGGTCTTTTATATAATAATCAACTGATAAGCAAGAAACTATACTAAGTACACAACTTAAAACACCGTAAAAATCCCCGGCAACGGCGCCAAAATTTTGATACGACTTGAAAAGTGTCGTGGCTTAACAAGGCTGACCAAAATTACAATATATTCCGGTGCTCTACTTTAACTACTAAGAACTAGTAGATAGTGGAGAGTCCGAGTCGAGTCCACAGGGATTTCAGGGATTTAAATCAAATACTTAGTAAATCTCCTACTAATAAGTTGAGAAAAGATTTAGAATTGAAATTAAACTAAACTTATACTAAAGGATTGAAGAATATGAGAGAAAGGACCATAGAATTCTTAATCAGTAGCTAAGGACATACCAGGTTTTCCAAAGATCAGGGTATGCAAACACGATAAATGGCTCCCTAAAAGTTGATAAAGGAATGGCTAGTTCTACTTATCACTCAACAAGTTCTGTTTAGGATTCCTTGTTGGCAAGAACAATTATCTAATTATCAGTGACCGAATGATTAGTTACGTTCACTGCTAATGAACCCTCTTATTAGGATGAGTTCATCGCAAGCAAAGCCAAAGATATGGATTTAGGTGTAATATCGAGATGACTTCGCATCTCGATGGCCGAAACGACAAAGATAAGATGCATGAAGGATTAGGGATGGAACGTAGTGGGACTAGCACTACTATAGTGGGACTAGCACTATACAATCCCTAATCACGAACAAGATTCCATCCGAGATATCATGGTACTAGCATGATCCTCTTATTTGGATGAATCCAATCCACGCCCTAACATACACAAGCTCTAGAATCAAGTGCAAGTAAGAACGATCCAAACATCCAGCAAGAAATCGACACCAAGATATAGGAAAATATAATCAATCCATAAAACCAAATAATCGTGTATACAAACCCTAAATCTGAGAAATCCCTAATAAAAACCCTAGTTACATCATAAGAATCCCATGGCTAGGGTTTTAGCTACTCATCTTCAGGGGATAATCCATCGGTAGAAGTTGATGATCTCCTCCCACCATGGATCTCCTCCAAAGAATCGTCGAAGAAAAGATGTAGAAAAGATAGGTAAACTTCCTCCAAAAACGTCTGGAAAAAGCCCCCCAAAAATCCCTAAACAATGACTACTTATAGCCCAAGAGACAACCTCCCACGGATTAGATCAGAGCCGTCGATCTTTGCTTCTGGCCGCGTCCGATCGATCCAACCTTTGGAGCCCGATCGATCCGACTCCTTAACTCTTTTCGATCGATCGATCAAGTCAAGCCCGATCGATCCAGCTCGGGAGTTACCAGCAATAAAGGCGTAGGATCGATCGAACTCCAAGAGTTGGATCGATCCTGCTCGGGCGTTGCTCACAATATTAAGGGAGTTAAGGAGTCGGATCGATCGGGCTTCAAAGGTTGGATCGATCCGACGCGGCCAGAAGCAAAGATCGACGGCTCTGATCTAATCCGGGGGTGGTTGTCTCTTGGGCTATAAGTAGTCATTGTTTAGGGATTTTAGGGGGGCTTTTTCTAGACGTTTTTGGAGAGAGTTTACCTATCTTTTCTACATCTTTTCTTCGACGATTCTTTGGAGGAGATCCATGGCGGGAGGAGATCATCAACTTCTACCGATGGATTATCCCCTGAAGATGAGTAGCTAAAACCCTAGCCATGGGATTCTTATGATGTAACTAGGGTTTTTGCTAGGGATTTCTTAGATTTAGGGTTTGTATACACGATTATTTGGTTTTATGGATTGATTATATTTGCCTATATCTTGGTGTTGATTTCTTGCTGGATGTTTGGATCGTTCTTGCTTGCACTTGATTTTAGAGCTTGTGTATGTTAGGACGTGGATTGGATTCATCCAAATAAAAGGATCATGCTAGTCCCATGATATCTCGGATGGAATCTTGTTCGTGATTAGGGATTGTATAGTGCTAGTCCCACTCTAGTAGTGCTAGTCCCACTACGTTCCATCCCTAATCCTTCATGCATCTTATCTTTGTAGTTTTGGCCATCGAGATGCGAAGTCATCTCGATATTACACCTAAATCCATTTCTATGACATTGCTTGCGATGAACTCATCTGAGTAAGAGGGTTCATTAGCAGTGAACGTAACTAATCATTCGGTCACTGATATTTCGTTAATTGTTCTTGCCGACAAGGAATCCTAAATAGAACTTGTCGAGTGATAATGAGAACTAGCCATTCCTTTATCAACTTTTAGGGAGCTATTTATCGTGTTTGCATGCCCTGATCTTTGGAAAACCTGGTATATCCTTAGTTACTGATTAAGAATCCTATGGTCCTTTCTCTCATATTCTTCAATCCTTTAGTATAAGTTTAGTTTAATTTCAATTCTAAATCTTTTCTCAACTTATTAGTAGGAGATTTGCTAAGTATTTGATTTAAATCCCTGAAATCCCTGTGGACTCGACTCGGACTCTCCACTATCTACTAGTCCTTAGTAGTTAAAGTAGAGCACCGGAATATATTGTAATTTTGGTCAGTCTTGTTAAGCCACGACACTTTTCAAGTCGTATCAACCATCAAGTATTGTTTTACTCTTCCTGGGCCTGACGATCGACCGTCGCATCGACCGTCGGGCTCTGTCGGGATTTTAGACTCCCACGGTCGATGGATGGATCGACCGCGGGATCTTCTCTTTTCGCCATCTACCTGACAGTCGACCGTCGGATCGACCGTCGCATTGACCGTCAGGCGCTGTTTGGTTTTAGGCTTCTCAGGGTCGATGGGGGGATCGACCGTCGCCCTTTGGTGTTCTTCGTGTTGGCCTCACGGTCGACCGTGGCATCGACCGTGCCCTCACGGTCGATCGGCGGATCGACCGTCGCATCGTCCGTGGGCCCTTGAACATGGTTTTCTGGTTTTTCTTTGATGGCTTTCAATCGTGATTGATCTTTAAACATGTTGGGAAGTTTACAAGTGGATTTTGTGGAGTTTAAAAAGGATTTCTATCGGGTCTGAGGATCGATTCGAGTATTCTCCTTTTTGGACGAATCTATGGTTTTGATCGCATTTAATACGGGTTTGATAAGTAGTTAAATGCTATATTGGGTTGCTTAACCATTAGCTAGCTATGAGTGCTAGTTAATGAGGAATTGTAGAACCTTAGCCTGTTGCCGACGAGTGCCGAGGGCTATTGTATAAATGTGGCCAGTTACCTGCGGGGTAACTGTGGAACCTTAGTTTGTAAGGTGTAGAAGAGCACTGAAGACTATTGTATATCTGCGTGTAATGTTTTGCTCATATCTTTGTTTGGTTAGCATAGATTATCTGTATTTGAGGCCTTTACTATGCTTACCCTTTGGCTAGCTGTAAGCTATGCCCAGGCCTGTATGATTAGTGACATCTTGTTGCATGCTTATATCTTGTTATCTGTGCCTGAGCATTGCATGCATCTTGATTGCATTAGAGGCATCTGAGGTTAGGCGGGCGATGGGTTGATCGCCGATCCGAGGCTCTCGGGTAGCTCGGATCTAGCCATTAGGATCGCGGCTGGGTAGTCAGGATTGGGGTGATGGTTGATCAGAATCTCTTGTTATTGAGGTTGCACGCTAGTTGACTCTGATTATTATTTGAGGTTTAGAGGTCGTGTTGGTCTCCCAAGGCTAAGTGCTAAGGATGCAATCGATGTGTTCCCGATGTGGTCTCCAGGCAGTGGTATCCCTGCTGGGTAAGGGTGATCCTGCATGGTACTGTTCCCCTGTTAGTGCTTAGGGTGATCTTGGTAACATGTACAAGAGAGAGGTTCATGACAGGAGCCCTTGGGACATCGATAGGGTTATGGGACCCGTGGCATCCGTTAGACTTGAGCGGGGAGACAACAATGTTGTTGTTTTCCTCCCTTCAGTGTGCCGTAGAGTAGAACCCTACTGAGCTTATCGCTCACTCCTACCCGAGCTGCGTTTGCAGGTGCAGGCGTCAGTTCTTCTTCAGTAGAGCTGGCGGATCCGCTTTGGTGGTGCGACTACATTCAGAGGTGCTTGAGGTTGCTGGAGGATCGATTGTTGTACTTTTGGCAGATTTTGTAAATCATGTACATTTCAAGGGCTTTGAGATTAATGTATAATATTCTTTTATTGGAAGATCTTGTAATAGTACAACTGATGTTATGTAATTTGAATCTCTGTTTCACCTCTGAGATATATTGTTTAAGTTTTTCTATAATTCCGCTTTGAATCGCGCCACTTGGAGATGAATAGTGTAGGTTTCCCCTCACGCCTTGTCCTGGATGGGTTTTCTGGCTCGGGGTGTGACAACTTGGAAGATCTTGTAATAGTACAACTGATGTTATGTAATTTGAATCTCTGTTTCACCTCTGAGATATATTGTTTAAGTTTTTCTATAATTCCGCTTTGAATCGCGCTACTTGGAGATGAATAGTGTAGGTTTCCCCTCACTCCTCATCCTGGATGTGTTTTCTGGGTTGGGGTGTGACACGGTCCTAAGGCTAGATCCGAGCTACCCGAGAGCCTCAGATTGGCGATCAACCCATCGCCCCGTCTAACCTAATATGCCTCTAATGCATACAGTGCATGAACCTATGCAAACATCTAACTTAGATGTCTCTATATGCCACAACAACAATTATGAGTTCAACAGTTATACAATAGCCCTAGACACACGCCGGCAACGGACTAAGGTTCCACAATGTAGCATAAGCTAGCACTCATAGTTAGCTAACGGCTAAGTAAACAATAAGCATTTAAGTAAACGCACGATCCAATTCCCAATCTCAATCAAAATCCATTGAAAACCCCGTGATAACAACGTGCATGCTTCCTAACATGATTGGGTATCTATCATGAACGAAAAGGCAATCAAAAGAAGCCAGAAAACACTATTCAAGGGCTCACGGTTGATGAGACGGTCGATCCGACGGTCGACCGTGAGGCCACGGTCGATGCGACGGTCGACCGTGAGACCAAAAAGAGGGAAAAGCACATGGGCCACGGTCAATCAGGACATCGACCCTGGGAAACCAAGAAGGAGACAGAGCCTCACGGTCGATCCGACGGTCGATCGTGAGGTAAAGTGGGAAAAATGGTAAGAACCCACGGTCGATCGGAACATCGAGCCTGGGAGACCCAAAATGAGACAGAGCCTCACGGTCGATGCGACGGTCGACCGTGAGACCAAAAATAAGCGTGCCAACACCTGATGGTCGATCCGACGGTCGACCATCAGGCCTGGTGCATAGTTCCTAAGAACGGTACCATAAATCCAATTTCTTGGATTTGATCTATCAAAGCTTATCGGAAATCGATGAAACTTTACATGCACACATAATAAATGATGGGGAAGCTATTGGTACGAAGAAACCATGATTTTGACGGCTAAAACTCAAATCTAGGTCTAAACGGCCAAAAACCGATAAACCAGCGATAATACGAGAATCGCCCGATAAAAATACGAAATCAAATGGTAGATGCATTCTAAGCAAGCTATAACACCCATGTATTAAATTACACAACATTCTACCATGTATACCTATATAAAAAATACAATAAACCTATCCTAGGGAGAACCCAATCATACGATCGGGGTAGAAACACCTACTTGATCAAGTAGGGCAGCTCCTCCATGTATTCCCCAAGCTCGATCGCCAAGATCCGCTCGTCGAAGATCGCGACTCGAAGCCCTAGCTCAGCCGGTAGGAAAGAGAGAGACAACGACAAGAGAGGAAAAGAAGAAGAAAGGGAAAGAGAGAGAAAGTCAGGGTATTTATAGAGATCAGGGTCTGATCTCGCCAGTCTGATTCGATCTTTTCTGATCGAGCTCCGATCTTTTGATCGAAGGCACCCTTAAGGTCGTAATCAATCACATACATCAATCCAAGGCCGTGTGTGCATTACGCGGGTATGAAATCGACCACCGGGCGCAATTTACAAATTGCCCCTGGGGTCACAAGAGCAATACAATCAACTTGATCGCACCCGACGCGAAACCAAATCAACAGGAAACGGCCCTCGACCCACGTGGTCGAGCTAGGTTAGAGGAACAGGTTCTCATAGTACATGTAACAACACATGAAAAAGAGATACATAAAAATATATAAAAATACAAATTCTAATCAATATTGTCTCCAAATTCTGCTCCCGGTGCTCTTGGTGCTGTATCTATTACTTTGTACCATAAATCAACACGTGTCATATAATGAGCGACTCATCCTTTAGCTTCGTACGATGAATGTTGCCGCCATCACTTTGGAATGGGTGGTACAGGGTAATGAGGGTGTAAGAAAACTTACATGAAGTGATTACCAACATGAGCAATAGTTATTTCTCGTCGCTCTTGGTTTGGAACTGGAGGAATCCTTAATGGCAAGTGAGTAAAACAACTCCTAACATTCAAACCAAAGTGTGATGACAATTCCCAAAGGCATAGAGTCCATCAAATACATCTCTAGTGCCCACGGCTCGAACCAATTCAGTGAGAATAATAGATTAGCTACTAAATTTCGATCTGGATAAAAACTGATCATATAGATCCTTATTTTGTTGAATCTCTTTCATAAGCTCGAATTGTACTTGAGACTAACCTTTTTCACCATACCCAATTAATGCGGCTATCATTCTGAATCCACAATGACCGTAAGGTTGAACGTCAATAGTGTGCGAAATATAACTCTGCAAAGACACATGTAATTTCTCAATGTAGGTATCACGGATGGGTGAAACTGGAGAGTGATCATGGGTCATTTGAGTATTGCAAACCCCGACCCCCTCCCACGTCTCCCTCTCCCTCGAGACGTTGCAGTCGGTTGAGTGATCCTAGATCCTGAAATGTATGCATATGCAAAAGAAGGTATGCGACGTCTACTTTGCTCATCTCTGCATGTAGTCCAACCTCTATGTTCCGTCTTGTACGAAAAGGCTCGAACTGTACTTTGAGATGGATCCGTCATATCGAAAAATCTGTCTATCATATGCTCTCGCATATGTGGATCAATCCCATCTAATATCTCAACAACGTGGGATGTCATGTTGGGTCGTGCTCCCTCGTCAATGAACCCATGTACGTGCATAGACAACCTCTTCCAATGAGCGTCGATACTCTGTAGCGGAATTGGAATGGAAAAGTAACGGCGATGTGAAAGATCCTACTCGCATAGCAATCCATATACTATTTTAATTGAACAGTTGCATCTATCGGCTAGTTGATGAGATGCTCCCTCAACGCAGCTGATCAAAAATGAACTCCATTGCCTCTAATGAAATCCGACATCTTATTTGACTGAAAATGTGATCATGTAAATGTTGATGCGCGGCAAATGTTGAGAGATCTCTCGAATGACTTTTTAATATCCTCGAATTAAATTCTCAATATTTTATGTATTTTTTCAAAAAATGTTTACAGGGATGACATGTATCTTTCAAATATAACTTCAACCTCGTATGTGCAAACTTCGCCCAATAATAAAAAAATACATTATGTTTTAATAATAAATAAAATTAAAATAATATAATAATAAATAAAATTGAAATAATAAAGTTATAAAGTGTTATACATTTGACTTGAATCGGATCAGTCTCGATCTAATACTCTGACGTTTTCCATATTTGAATATTCCTAAAACTGAGGTCCTTTCTAATAACTGAGCTCTATGCTCCACCAACCATTAATCATTGTATCAACTAATCTTCTATAGTAAACATAATAATGACAAGAAGCCAATGCTTCACGTTTTGTTATGTTATTTTCATTTCGGTACTCCTTTGCAACTAGAATTGCAACTTCATCCGTAAAATAGTTCTCCATCTTGATTCATAGGATATTAGGACATAACCAAATATCTAAATGAGTATAGATATTGCAGATAATAATATATACATTACTTTAAAGCCCTTTTTTATAGTTTAGATTAACCATGGATAAAATGGAAAAACATCCAGTATTAAGCTAAAGACACGTTTGTTTCACAAGATGAGGTGAGATAAGGGGCATATAATTTTCGAAGAGAACAGAACATATCTCATGAGATATATGTAATTGATGTAGTCCAAAGAAGGTTTCATTATCTCAATTTCACTGATCAACCTAAAAGCTTTAAATCAGATAAAAACCTGCATGCTTTATATTTTAGGGTTAATAACATTTTACTACCATATAGTTTGAAAATATGTCAATTTATCCCCTATATTTTAAAACGTGACAAAACACATCCTTAATTTATCAATGTGGTCGTATTACACCCAAATGTGACAAAACACAACCCATATATAGGGGGTAAATTGGGTGTAATACGACCACATTCATAAATTAAGGGTGTGTTTTGTCACGTTTTAAAATATAGGGGGTAAATTGACATATTTTCAAACTATAGGGGAGTAAGATGTTATTAACCCTATATTTTAAGTACAACAATCCAAGTTTTTTTTTCTATGTCGTGAAAGATTATCTATATTTCTCAAAATTTGCATGCAAGTATCTCTATATATTATGCATTTTTATGCAAACACAATGACTGAACCACCCTTAGTTAAGAAACCTACATTTATACTAAAATAAGAGTATTTTGGTCGTCTTGGGTCAACTTAATGTCAATTGACTACAAAATACAGGCACCAAAATGCAAAATTTGAAAACATAGATGATATTCGTAATATAAAGAAAACTCAGGTAGCTAATATGCAAAAGCAAAAACCTATTTTTAGCGCACGTTTTGTTTGGGGATTGAAAATGTGAAGATAAGTGGGGATAAAAATTTTTGGAAATAAATAGAAAAAATGGAGACAAGGGATTTTGAGGTTAAAAAAAACAAAAATAATGAGTAATGATTGAAAAGTGGGGTTAAATCACTAATAATTGCTTGGGATTAAATGACAATAAGGGATTTTTGGGTTAGAAAAGGTATCGATAATGAGTAAAAATAAAATTATTATTTAAAAAATGAGAATAAATAAATAATTCTTATTGAAATAAATAAGTGATGTTTGGGAATAAAACATGAGATAAGGTGGTTATCCCACCCCACGTTATCCCCAGACCAGACGGTGATAAGTTCTTACATACATCTGAGAATAAATGTCCTGTACCATCCAATAGGAACAGGGCAAGATTACTTTACAACTCTTTGCTCAATACCCCACCCAACCAACCCACCAGGATAACCCTTTTTGTTATCCCGGATAACCTCTCCGGTAAACTCACGCTCCTTCTCCAACTACCCAGATCACCGAACAAGTGGCCCATATGATGAAGACTAACCCCTCCAAAACCCCTGCGGTAACCTCACCTTCCGCCAACCGAAGCCCACCGTCGGTTACTATATCCCCGACGCCGACATCACACACCCCCCATGCCCCCTCACATGCTATCCTCATCCTAACACCAATCATAACATTAATTATATAATCCTTAATCTTCACACGTGGCAATTCTTCATTGGCTGAGGTCATATATTAAAGCATAAAAAACCGCTGTTCGATCACATCACCGCTTGGACCATTCTAATTAACTTCACATAGCCTACGTGGCTGGTTTTTGACTGGCTAGAGGGCCACCCCAAGAAGGCGACGCACACGCATCACTGCGACACCGCACCTGGATCTAAGCTCTCTCCTGTGCAAAAATCCCATCCTTTTTCGGATTTTTCCTTAAAATTCTTGAAGAGAAGAGAAGAGAGAGAGAGAGCTCTGCAAGAGTGTCAGGGGATCGTCTGCCGGTTGTCAGGAGCTTCGGTTATCGCTATACGGCTCTGTGCATCAAACAGTGTAGAGGATAGAGGAGAGAGGAGAGAGGAGAGAGGAGAGAGAGGAGAAGTTACATAGAAAAAAGGAAGCTTGTGCCTATGCTTGCTTCTACGATGATTGCTAGATTCTGGCTATGATTTGATTGATCATAGGCTTGTAGGAGTAGGACGGAGGGAGAGCGATGCCCAAGTGACCCATTTCTTCGGATTGGAGTTGGTGCTGAGGTTGTTGGTGGAGTCGTGACGAATGGAGCTCTGGAACAGGGGAGGCTCTGGTGGGGTTTGTGTGGGTTTCGTGTTTTGCTCGTCTCCGTATCGATTTGGGTTGGTGAGGAACGCCGGAATGTGTAGAGGTTGGTGTTTTTGTTTCCGGATTTCTTTGGTTTCTTTTATGGATCGGAACTTGGTTAAAAGAGCAATTTATGGGGGTTTTGGTTGGTTTTCTGGTTGGCTTTTGGATCTAGGCTTCATGAACACCATCAAATTGCTTTTGGGTTTATCAATTTTCACTGATTGGGTGGAAAAAGGTCGAAAGCCATGGCGAGATTGGATGTTTTTCATCTGGATTTTGAGGAAAAGAAAGGATCTTCCATCAATACATTAGGCTCCTCCAAGGTTTTATTATTCCGATTTGGTGCTTTGTAATGCATACATTCTCTTTTTCTATTAGGAGATGTTTCATGCTTTAAATTTGGGGATATACCTACAGAGAGTATATACTTCTGGAAGGGAGCTAGGGTCAAACTGTTGATATCTTTCTTCTTGTTTGTTTCTGGAGCTTTAGTAATTTGTTAATTTGAGGTTTTGGGGCTCATATGGTCTGCTTGTTGCTGCTATAACGATCCAGTCTCATTTGATAGGATTATTCTAGTACCATTATCAGCTCGCCTTAATGGTTATACCTAAGGTTAAGGATAGCTTCTATGAACTCAATGAGGCCCATTAGAGGTCAAAAGTTTTATACTGTACAATAACTGGACCTCTGCATCTATAACTATTAGTTCATTGATTCATTCTAGGTGTTGTTGCCAATTTGTCTCCTTATGTGTATCGTAATGTGAAAGTTTGACTGGCACAGTTCTCCATGACTTGTTTTATTTTGATGCCCGTGTATCCTCGGGTGTGGTTATTTTATATTACACTAGTTGTATTTTTTAAAAAAAATTGTGCTATCTAAGTATCAGATTTCTAGATATATTTCATGTAATAATGTTTAACGAATACAAATGTGTTGTTATCTGCAATTTTGAAATCTAAACATGATATTCTGAATCTACTTCAGAACTTAGTGACTGGCATTTCTGGTCTTTGTGCTATGATCGAGCACTATTATTTATTTAATAATCTACCCAGATTCTATGATCTTTCTAGTGCTTATAGCAGTCTTTGAAAATCTGAGTGCTTTGGGGCCTCCAGTCCACTGATTTTTGGAAGTAATTGAGATCAGATCCTCCACCCTAAATCTCCTTACTTAATTGTTCTAGTTGAAACTCTGCTTATATATTTTTGAACGTTGATCTGAATGAGCAGAATAAAGTTTTTTGGAGGCAAGGACCAAAGATTTAGCGCTGATGGCTTCATTGGTTCCTGGCGTTCTCCTTAAGCTCCTCCAGCACATGAACACAGATTTTAAGGTCGCTGGTGAGCACCGCTCATCTCTCCTCCAGGTTGTCAGCATTGTCCCTGCCCTTGCTGGTGGCGAGCTCTTCTCTAACCAGGGCTTCTACCTAAAAGTCTCTGACTCTTCTCATGCTACCTTTGTATCCCTGCCTGATGAACATGAGGACCTCATATTGAGTGATAGGATACAATTGGGTCAGTTCATTCATGTCGACAGGCTAGAAGCAGCGTCTCCTGTACCCATTCTGAGGGGTGTGAGACCTGTTCCTGGTCGCCACCAATGTGTCGGGGAACCTGAGGATCTTGTGGCCACCCATTCTTTAGGGTTCTTGAGCTCTGAAAAATCACAGCCTTCTGATTGCCACAAGGATGTTAAGGATGTTACCAAGCAACCTTCTGAAAAAGATAAGAGCAATTCGGGGAAACTGAATGTAACTAGTAAGCCTGAGGTGATTGATAAGAAAAAGGCGTCAATGAATAGGTTGAACTCCTTGCGCATAAGGTCAACGGTGAATGGCACGGTGGAGAAGAAGGAAGTAGGAGCTGTGAGATCAAAATTGACAAACTCAAGATCAATACCTTCATCTCCGACAAGTTGTTATTCTCTGCCTGCTTCATTTGAGAGATTCTCAAAGGAAATCAACAAGCAATCAAAGATTAAAGGTGATAAGACCCCTGCTTCAAGTGTTGGTTTGTTGGAAAGGGCGGCATCTGTTTTGAAGGCGACTACTGCTGGAAGGAAGTCAAATGCTGGCAATTTTATTGGGAACTTGGTTCCAGGCTTTGACTCAGGACCCAAGGCTTTGAGAAAGAGCTGGGAAGGGAACCTTGATACAGAAGGGAGGGATAATTCGAACTCAAGAGCATCCAAGATTGAAACAAAATCTGAATTTAGGAGTTATAGCGTGAGTAGATGTTTCTCGTACCTTCTTGAACATGATGCTTAGTTCTATCATCTTTAGAGAAGAAATTTATTTTCTATACATTTGACATGTTTGACGCGTATCTTTTACCTGCTTAAACTGTAGTAATGTCACTTGCAAAGTGCTCTCATCATTGAACTCATTAAAGTTACCTTAAATTATGAAGTGTGCTTTACAGCTTTCAATAGCAGAAGACGGTTCTAGTTTTTCGAACTTCTAGTCTGGAGAATCCTTACTAGTGACTTTTTTCGGTCATGCAATTTTTTTTAGTTATATGAGGTAACAAGTGTTGTTGTGCTCTCAATAATTCTCTTTGGTTTCACTTCCAGTGTGGTATCTGATAACAGGCCTACCCATTTGTTCAAGTAGATAGCAAAACTCACTTCAGAAGAACCAAAATATATTTTTCTCCTTGGGATTGGCGTGCTATATCATAAACCTTGGAATGTTTTGGCAAGTTGTGTCTGCACGCATAAATGAGGCCCTAGTTTTCTCATTTGTACAGGAGGTTTGTTAGAAAAGCTCTACTCATTTGTTGGATTATATAATCTTGTTGTCTTGGTCTATATTTGTCTGGTGTTTATGTACATTAATATATGCTTATTGCCTCTTTTAGTTGTGAGTTCTTTTAAGCATATGGTTTCCTCATTTTCGCCTAAGATGCCTATGGAATATCTATTGTGTAAGATATGTTAGTGGTAATATGTTGCTTCAATTAGCAGGCTCCCAGAAGAAAATCATCAGCAAATGAGAAGGCACCACCAAAAGAGGATAAAAAGGTTCAGACTGTCCAAAAGAAAGGCAACCAAAGCTCTGCTTCTGATGATTCTGATAAGATAACCAAACCGCGTTCTCCTATTGTCAATAAGAAGATTTCAGAGGTTGCTAATAATCTAAGCCCTGGCAACTTAGTGAAAATATCCAGCAGCAGACGATTAACAGATGGCAGTGTTTCTTGGGCATCACTTCCATCACCTTTAGCCAAACTTGGGAAGGTATGATTCTCATATGAATCACAGCATTTAGTTCTCTAGATCCAAAAGTGAGGTGAGAGTCATGAGATTTTTCTGTCTTGTGTCTAATTCTTTTATGGGTATTTACTTGCTTTCTCTTGGTGCTAATGTTAGCTTATTGTTTGTTATTTATAGTAGAAGAGCTTATTGTATACTGTTCTTTGTTTTAGAATGATTGATGCATAATTTATCTACTGCAGGAAATTTTAAAGTACAGGGATGCAGCACAACTAGCTGCTATTGAGGCAATGCAGGAGGCATCTGCTGCAGAGAGCTTAATCCGGTGCTTAAGGCATGTCCTTGTCTATTATGAGTTATCATTCCTAAGCATCATTAAGTTAAAAGATTCAATCTCATGGGTAGGGTGTAGGGTTAGTTCTCCTTGTGGGTCTGGCTGTTAGATTGCCATCTATATCTTTCTTTGAAATGATGCATCATAATTATACATGACTTTGTTTTCATGGGAAGATAGTTAATTTTACAACTTTGTGATAATCTATAGAGTACTAGTATCCATACTTCCTGAATATCTGTTATAAATTTTTCTTTTTTGAGGGAAATCTATTATAATTTTGTCAAATGGAACTTTGCACTTTCTGGTTTTAGTTGATAGACAAACAAGGCCATACACATTTTCCTCAATTAAGCAATGAATTTAATGTTTTTAAAAACACTTATCTAGATAACCCTCGGGCAAATAATGTAGTTGGGGTGTTCGAGTTAAAACCACTTTTCTTTTTGCGAAAATTAGCATCATATCTTATGATGTGGTGCTATATTGCACAGTAATTGGGAAATTTGCAATAAAGATTTTTGCATATGATATTGTTTGACTGTCTATCCACTGCTCAACCATGCGATTGTGGTTTTTGTATAAAACACTATCTGATACAGTAGCATATGTTAACCCTTGCATTTTACTTTGGACTCGATGTACATTTATCTGAGATTCCCGAGAGTAGAAAGCTTGGAAGGAGGAAACATTGATATAACAATCCAATAGCTTTTCTGTAAATGAAGATAAAACATAATTGATAACTTTGAGAACCTATGGGGCACTGTTGTCCATAATTTGTGACTAGCTTGTTTGGTATTATCGGATGGAACTTTGCATTCATGCTTTTAAATGAGAAAAAAAAGGTGGTGCACATTTCCTCAATTTTAAAAATATTACTGTTATTTAGACACTTATTTAGGCAACTTGTGTAAATAATGTATTTCTGCCTTCCAAGTTAAAACCACTTATTATTTTGTCAAAAGTTGCATGGTGTCTTATGATTCGGTGCTGTATTGCACAATAATTACAAATTTGCAATGAAAGCCCTTGCAGAGTGATATACTTTGATACTGTGTATGGTCTACTCAAACTTGATATATTGGTATTGCATAAAACTATCTGATACGGTAGCTTTATGTTAAGCCTTTCACAATTGCGATTCTTGACCTATATGGCGGATTTTTAGAGTAATAATTGACTTGTAAGACTCCCTTATTTTGCTTAGATCCACTATTTTCTTCCACAAGGTGGGTGCTATGCTTTATATTTGATGTAATTATTCTTAAGGGTTTTATTCTTCCTCTCTCTTGATTTTAGCCCCTCAGAGCTGCAAAAGTTTGTTAAACTTCATCTAAATCTTCTTCATATATTAATTAGTACGTCGCAGGAAATCAGTACTTTTTGTTTCTGTTATGCTATTTGATGTGATTGTGTAGTTGAGGTCCTAGTTTTCTAGTGAGCCCCTATGAGCTGCAAAAGTTTTAAACTTCATCTAAACCTTCTTCATATATTAATTATTAGGTCGCAGGAAATCAGTGCTTTTTGTTTCTGTTATGCTATTTGATGTTAACCCTTGCACAATTGCGATTCTTGACCTATATGGCGGATTTTTGGAGTAATAATTGACTTGTAAGACTCCCTTATTTTGCTTAGATCCACTATTTTCTTCCACAAGGTGGGTGCTATGCTTTCTATTTGATGTAATTATTCTTAAGGGTTTTATTCTTCCTCTCTCTTGATTTGAGCCCCTCAGAGCTTCAAAAGTTTGTTAAACTTCATCTAAATCTTCTTCATATATTAATTGGTAGGTCGCAGGAAATCGGTGCTTTTTGTTTCTATTATGCTATTTGATGTGATTGTGTAGTTGAGGTCCTAGTTTTCTAGTGATTAGTAGGTCGCAGGAAATCAGTGCTTTTTGTTTCTGTTATGCTATTTGATGTGATTGTCTAGTTGAGGTCCTAGTTTTCTAGTGATTGTGTAGTTGAGGTCCTAGTTTTCTAGTGAGCCCCTAAGAGCTGCAAAAGTTTGTTAAACTTCATCTAAATCTTCTTCATATATTAATTAGTAGGTTGCAGGAAATCAGTGCTTTTTGTTTCTGTTATGCTATTTGATGTTAACCCTTGCACAATTGCGATTCTTGACCTATATGGCGGATTTTTAGAGTAATAATTGACTCGTAAGACTCCCTTATTTTGCTTAGATCCACTATTTTCTTCCACAAGGTGGGTGCTATGCAACCTATGCATTTAATTATTCTTAAGGGTTTTATTGTTCCTCTCTCTTGATTTGAGCCCCTAAGAGCTGCAAAAGTTTGTTTAACTTCGTCTAAATCTTCTTCATATATTAATTAGTAGGTGGCAGGAAATCAGTGCCTTTTTGTTTCTGTTATGCTATTTGATGTGATTGTGTAGTTGAGGTCCTAGTTTTCTAGTGATTGGTAATGCCTAGCCATGGTAGTTTGCACTCGTCAAGTGAGTCCCAATGCCAATGAATTATTGGTCGACATCTGAATGCTGCAGCCAATGTTTGCTAGATTCCAAATGCTAATTAGAGAGCTTATGATCGGTGTTTTAATACCTGAAGTCGGTTTAGTTGGTGGTTTATAACCTGCAGACTGCTTATAACATTATCGGCAGAGTTTAGACATGCGTTGCATATCACACATTTGCATATTGTTTGCTTCTTTTTTGTTGATTAAGACTTGCTTTGTAATCCTAAAGGAAAGCTTGAAAAAGCAATCTAAGTCCTGTTGAGCTTTTGTTTTCACCAAGTGTTTTGTTTGATCGTAATGTTATTTCTTCTGACAACTAGTGAAGTAGCAAGCACATGCTTCCTTCTGTTTTTAGAAGTAAATGCTGCAGATTTTACTTGTGATCAGAATCCATAAATGTCTTCCAAAACGATTGGACCATGTTTTGATGGTTTGTCTCCAATGATGGCAGTACGTATGCAGAGCTAAGATCAGCGGCAAAGGAGGATGAACCCCAGCCTGCTGTGGAGCAATTCCTATCCCTCCATGCAGCTCTTGCCCGTGCGGGCCTTGTTGCTGATTCCCTACACAAGACCCTCCCATCAGCACCTGACGGGTCGCCTGATCACTCCACGACCAGCAGTGCTGACCCTGCGTCCTCTGAGGCGGCCCTTAATGTCTCCTCTGAGAAGCGCCGGCGTGCCACTTCATGGGTCAATGCTGCACTCGCAACTGACCTCTCTACATTTGCACTCTACAATCACCACAAGCCCCAGCAGCCTTTGGCAGTGGTCGTCGATGGCCCCAAAAAGACCACAACCTCAAAGGCATCAGCGACGGCAGCCACAGGGTTGATGTCACCGGCGAAAACACGTATGTCAACTGCCAAGACAACACCAATACAGCAAGCAGGAAGGGGGAAGGTGAGGGGCGTGTCAATGGTGGTGGTATCACCGCCAAGGGAGTGGGAGAAGGGTGGAGGGTTGGAGGAGGAAGTAGAGCTAGCACGGGTACTGGGGGAGGATGTGAGAGGATGGTTCCTTGGGTTCGTGGAGAGGTTCCTCGACGCAGGGGCAGGGGTGCCAACTCCGGTTGATCGTGAGAGAGTGGCTGGAATGCTTTCGCAGCTGAAGAAAGTGAATGATTGGCTTGAAGGGATCACACGGCACAGAGGGGAGGACGGCACAAACACCACTGAGGATGGCAACAGCATTGGCGAATGCGTGCCAGTGGAGAAAATCGAGCAGCTCAGGAAGAAGATATACGAGTATCTGCTCACTCACGTGGAGTCTGCTGCTGTTGCTCTTGGCGGTGGCGGAGCTCAAGGAGGGGCATCATCCGGTGGCGGAGAACGCCAAGGTCGGAGATGATGATCTTTACTACGATCGTGCAGGTGGCTGCCAGCTCTCCTCCTGGTTGGAGACGGTACAGTTATTCTGCGCAGGCTTCTTAGAATCTAACAAAATATTGTCCTAGAAAAGCTTTTTTTTTTTTCCATGAAGCACGAGCAACACCAGAAACAGACTGTGAATCCGAAACAGGAAAAAAGGAAAGGATGTTGGGGTGGATTAAGTTGTATATTCGTAGGGGGAGAATTGTGATCTGCAGCAAAGAAGACAGAAGAACAAGTTGCCATAGTATTTTTATTTATTTTTTCCCCCTTTTCATTGGGTGCTCTTTCTTTTAACAATTGAAAAAATTATTCTTTTTATTTCCTCTGACTAAAGGTTGGGTGGATTCTTGGGCATCTGAAAGCTCAAGCTTTTAGCAATTATTCAACAATGTTCAAGTCAAAGCACAGTTGTCTTTGATCATATTTTGTGACCTTATATGGAATTTGTTTATGTAAATAATGTTCCTTTGGGTTGTGATCATTGGAATCTTTTTGTTCTACACTCACATGGGCTCTCATGTCTGATGTCCCCTTTGAATTCAGTGTTTTTTCCACTTTAAGTATTGTCTCATCCAGCACTCTGTTTGTTTCTAGGTTTGGGATAAATTATTCATATCAAATTGTTTTAGAATAAATTCTTATTCTATTCCTATTCTACTCTGAGTTGCTTGAATTTTTAAATATCAATTGTGTCTGTAGTTAAATAGTGTTTTGTTTTAAAACAATGAAATAAGAGTTATGAAAGCTATTTTTCATATCAATATTGAATTTGTTAAATTTCATGTACTAGACATAGTAATTTCTAAGTTAGGATATATAGTATTCAGTATAAGGAGAATTGGTGTTCTGGGTGGTGAATTCCAGCATTGAGATATATGTAGAGATATTCTTCGCATGGAAATTAAGTATATAAATTTTTTTTTATCAATTGACAATTATTACATATTTGATCAATTTGTTTCAAACGTAGAAATAGTCCAAGTTGAGTCGAAAAGCTCAACCTAAAAAAAGGAGCACATAGAAATAGAGTCAATAATTTGTCTCAATGGAGAATTATATTGTTGAAAATTAGGCCCCGTTTGCTACGGGAATATTAAACGAAAATAACCTTTAACCCAGGTCAAGGGAGGGAATATTTATGAAATATTTTCGAATTCATTACTTATTCTACACTTTATCCCCAAACATCTTTCTCTATTCTAAGTAATCATTACAAAGTTATTTTCGAAATCGAAAATAAAATCTCTTAATCCGAAATAAAGTTATCCTGTACCGGACGAACTAGGATGTTTTTTAGCATATTAGTGCATATAAGAACCTCAAATCCTCACAATATCATATCAATCCCGTATTATTATTTTTTTAAATCCACTTGTCTTTCGATTTATTAATCAAGGGACACTTTCGTGTTTGTTTACATGACAGATCAAATTCATAAATTCGGGACCAAAATACCCCTTTTCAACTCTCTCTCATCATTTAATGTCACCTGACACAAGCACTAGAGAGAGAAATGAGAGAGATATCTCTCTACATTAAGATGAGAGAGATATCTCTCTACAGGAAGATAGTGAGAGAGAGTGGTGGGATTCTATTTATTTTTACATAAATTCTTCATTTTTTGACGAAATGATTTTATATTTCGAAGAATTCCTTCATTATTATTTTTATTGTTCATCTTTGTGTAATAAACAGAGGGAAGGAGGCTGCGGGAAGATGAAGGAAGGAGGAAATTGATAATGAAGAGAGAGAGTGATGGAGGAAGAGAGTGGGAGAGAGTGAGGAATCCTTCAACTTTTAAGCGAGGAATTCTTTAATTTTTAAGTGAGGAATTCTTCAATTAGTAATGGATACTTCAAGGAAGAGAAGAGAGGGAGGTTGGAGAGAGAACGAGGAACTGAGAGAGAGATCGGGTTGCTCTAGAAGGTTGGATAGAGAACGAGGAAGTGAGAGAGAGATCAGGTGGAGAGAGAGAGGTCGAGTGGAGAGAGAACGAGGAAGTGAGAGAGAGATCAGGTGAAGAGAGAATGAGGAAGTGAGAGAGAGATCAGGTGGAGAGAGTGGATGGAGAGTGCATATGACAGTTGCTTTCTCTCTCTCTCCAACCACTCTCTCTCTCTCCATTGTCACAAATAACTAAGAAATACTCATAAATAACTAAGGAATCCTCACAAATGACTAAGGAATCATTGTGAATAACTAAAGAATCCTCACAAATAACTAATGAATCATTGTAAATTTGAAGTATTTAGTCGCTTCTATTAGCTAAATTTTCAAAGGATTCGAGCAATACACGACCGCACTCTCTCTACCGCATCTCTCTCTCCCTCCCTCCACTCTTGTCATCCACTCTCTCTCACTATCTCCACCCCATCTCTCTCTCCATCCACACACTCCCACACACACACACACCCCCTCCCGCGCCCCCCCCCCCCCACCTCTCTCTCTCCACACACTCCCACACCCCTCTCTCTCTCTCTCTCTCTCTCGGCCCCGCCCACAACGACCCCCACGCCCGCCGCCCCCGCCCTGCCTAGCCTTCATCCTCGTCTCCGCCGCCAATGCTGGGGTGGTCGGGGGGAGAGAGAGAGCGAGGCCGGGGGAGAGAGAAAGTGAGGCCGGTGGGAGAGAGAAAGCGAGGTCGGGGGAGAGAGAAAGAGAGGGCGGGGTAGAGAGAGAGTGAGCGAGGCCGGTGGGAGAGAGAAAGTGATGCCGGTGGGAGAGAGAGAGTGAGGTCAGAGAGCTGCCCCGAACACCCTCCTGCGCCGGCGTGCAACCCCGACGCCGTTCGATCTCCCTGAGCTTCGTCGACGTCCACGGGAGCGCCGAGTTCCACAAGCTCCTCCCCTCCGGCTCTTCCCCCTCTCCTCCTCTCCTCCTCCCCACTTCTCCGGCTCCTCCTCCCCTCCTGCTTTCTCCTATGTTTCTCTCTCTCTCTTCTCCGTCGCCTCCTCGCCTCCGGCTCTGGCTCCCCTCTTCTCCGGGTCCTCCCCTCCCGCTCTCTCCTCTGTTTCTCTCTCTCTCTTCTCCGTCGCGTCCTCTCCTCCTGCTTTCTCCTCTGTTTCTCTCTCTCTCTTCTCCGACACTCCTTCCCTCCGACGCTCGTGCGCGCCCGCTGCTTGCATCGCGACTCGCGCCCCGCTGCTTACAATGAGGACGTTTCGCCGTTGTCTCCCGCCGTATGCCGTCGCGCCAACATCGTCGCCCCCAGAGACGCTCGAGCTCGAGGACGTTCGCTCGACGAGCTCGAGGACGTCGGTTCGCTCGACGCTCGAGCTCGAGTTGCTCGACGCCCGCACGAGTGATTCGCTAATGTTGGGAGCGGGTCCCACTTATATTCAATAGGCAGGGAGACAATTCTCTTGTGTGGTTTTGGTAATATTTAAAAAATATCTTGTAATATTTAAAGGAATACACGGTAATATTTAAGTATTCCTTAGTTATTTGTAAATTTGAAGCATTTTTCCCTCTCATTGTGAGAAATCATTGTAAATTTGAAGTATTCAAAGCCAAGTGATGTAATGGCTATTAATTGGTGCGGGCCCCAAGCTCCACTAGAGTTAGCCTAGGTGAGCACGAGACCAACTCATATGTGCTTAATTTTGTCATGCTCTCAGCGGTACATTAACTGAAGAAAGAGAAAGAAGAGTTATTTTAAATGAATATATGGTAATATTTAAAAGAATACATGGTAATATTTAAGTAATACTGATAAGACGTGAAAAGTGCATAAATCACCCTTTCAACTTGGCCTTGTTAGTCTCTGAGCAAGGCCTTACTGACGATTTTTACCCTATGACAGGTACAAGAGCCCTCAATGAGGATTGGATCAAGTTTCGAGCTTAAACGAAGTCATTCGGGCCAGTTTTTATGAAGAAGATCGATCCTTTATTGAAGAAGGATCGATCCTTTGAAATACATTGAGAAGAATCAAGTCGGGACAACAAGGATCGATCCTCAATCAAGAGAAGATCGATCCTTTATGCGCATTTTCCAGTGACAGAACGCAACATTCTAGAGGATCGATCTCCATCCACTACAGGATCGATCTCCATCCACTATAGGATCGATCTTCATCGGGGCGCAGCCAGAACTCAAGAACAAAGATCGATCCTTTCCTATAGGAGGATCGATCCTCCACGGGACCAGCGATCACACGGAAGAGGAAGATCGATCCTCTACCTTACAAGGATCGATCCTTTTGTGCCAGCCGAGCAAAATCAATGGTCCAGATCTAATCCGAGTGGGGGAGGCTTGTTTATTATAAATAGACCTCTTATGGGGGATTTTAGGGATCTTCTCTTAGTCCTTTCTCCAGCTTTTCTAGTTTCCTTACCCAATTGAGAGGAGGACTTCTTGGAGGAAATCCATGGGAGGAGAGCTTCATCAACCTCCATCCATGGATCGATCCAAGATGAGTAGCTAACTTCCTTTCTCTTGGGATTTTCATGTAGTTGTAGGATTCTTTTGTAGTTTTCTTAGGGTTTTTGATGTGTAATCTTTGGGAATGATCTATTGTATGGATTTGAGCATGATTTCTTTATCTTTGTACATGGATCTTATATGTTGAATGGATGAATGCCCTTATTAGGTATGAGTTAGAACTTGTGCATGATAGGTGTTTGTTGTTATGCCCCAATGAGTTGGATGTGCTAGAAACACATCCAATTACATTGGGAGGATGAATAGCCCTAGATTAGAGATTAGGGATGCTAGAACCATCCCGATCTCTCTAATTAGAGGATCCATTCTATCTTTCTCTTGCATTGGATTCGAGGTGCTAGAACCATCTCGATCCAATGCCCGACTCCATACAATACCTTTTTCTTGCGACGAATCGATCTTAATCGAAGGTTCGTTAGCGACGATAGAAGCTAATCACTCATTCGTCGACTTTGTGAATGTGATTCTTTCCGGCGGATGATTCTAACCCGACTTCCGTTGAGCGATAAGTGAGGCTAACCACCCGCTTGTCGACTTCTAGATTTCGATCGTCCCAATTGGATTACACACCTCAATTCCTTAGGAGGCTACACTAGAACCTACAATGAAATGGAAATCCCAAGACCTCTCTATATTAGTTTTATTTCTCTATACTTTAATCGTCATTAATCCAAAACTCAAATTATTTTAGCTAGTTGTTGGGAGTTATCTATCGAGTACGTTAATCAATTCTCATTTCCCTGCGGATCGACCCGGACTCCCACTAACTACGTAGTAGTTAGTTAGGATTCGGTATAAATTGTAATCTCGACGCCCTAGTCACTTTTACGACAAGTGGTTTGGGCGCGTCAAATACATTGTAATATTCGACCTTGAGCTGTTGCATCGACTCTCTTTCTCCACCTGGTCAAGGAGAGAGAGAGAGGCTGGAAGAGAGAGAGAGGTCGAGGGGAGAGAGTATAACGGCCCCCGCCGTTTGGGGCCGCCCAGGACCCCACCCGACACAATATTGTCCGTTTTTGGCTCAGGTCACCCATCCCGGGACGGAGGAGAGAGAGAGAGGTCGAGGAGAGAGAGCGGCCAGAGGAGAGAGAGAAGTCGAGGAGAGAGAGAGGGCGGAAGGAGAGAGAGAGAGAGAAGAGAGAGAGAGGCCGGAGGACAGAGAGAGAGGAGAGAGAGAGAGTTGAAAGGTTTGAGGATGATTTCTTCCTTTGGGATCTTCAGTATGTGCTGTGAAGATCTTATGGATGGAAATGGCCTTGGCAGCCGGCTTCCTTTTTCTCCTCGGGACAACCGTAGTCCAACCTTCTTCGTTTGTTGTGACAACTTCATGGGGGGCTGGTTACTGATCTCTTCGAAGGGGGGTGGGTCTCAACTGGTGATCTCCTTTGATGAATTTCTTCTACATGTGGGCAGTTTTCTCCCGATATTCTTGACGAACATGGGCTCCACTTGAAGAAGCTTTGATATCAGTTTGCAGTTGGACACTTGATCCGACTGACGGAAGTCTTGTTGTCCCTCGTTGCTTGCGGCGGGATTTGACAGCAGAGGACTCCAAGGGTGGAAGTATTGTTCGAGGTGTTGTTGGAGGTGTTGACGGAGGTGTCGCCAGAGGTATGAGGGACACCATTGATGATGTTGAGGACACCAGCATGCCGTCGCTCCCTAGAGGGATGTTGAACTAGAGATCGCCAAAGCATATGTTGAACGAAGCTCCATTGAACGCCATGTCTTTCAGTCTTGGTCTTGGTTGATGAAATATGTTAGTATGTAAAGATAGTTTGTCATATCCTTCGTTTGAGAAGGAAAACATGTTAGTATGTGAGAATTTTAAGATTCGGATCCAAAGATGAGGGGGTAGAGTGTTGTCCCACCGGACGTGTCAGATTTTGTTCGACAATAAAATCGCTATCTCGGGGTGAGATGTTTGCCCATTTTATTGTGATCAAAAATCAATTTACATGTGGTGGGAGATTGTGAGAACAACACTCCTAAGTTCCCTGTATCATCACAAGCTGCATATCTCTTTCTCTTTGGAAATGCATACCCATGATGAGACTGGCAACTCATCATTTATATCCCCATAGGGAAGACCCTTGATTAAGGATCCGAGACTTAAAATCCTATTACATCATCTAAAAAGATGAAGTAGAGGGGTATTGGGTGGAGGCGAAGCCTCCGAGGTATTGGGTGGAGGCGAAGCCTCCGACCCTCACCCTTGTTGCTGATGTTGATCTACCTTGTCCTTCCTTCTTAGCCTCCCGGGAATTATTGTAGGTCTTCAAAATTGATAAAGGCTCGGTTGGGGGATCCCCAAGAGCTGAAGAGTCTGTTGTAGAACCACGTCGATTTGATGAAGGACTTGCTCTAGGAGTTGGTAGTGGGCTTGCTGCGGATCCTTCAGGAGCTGCTAGAGGACTTGGTGTCGGATACTTGGGAGTTGATGAAGGAGTTGCTTTAAGACCTCCAAGAGTTGGTAAAGGATTTCCAGAGTTGAAGAACCTTCAAAAACTGCTAGCTAACTTCTGCGAGTGGATCTGGATCCACCTGGGGTCTTGCTAACCCTTCAAGAACTTCAAGAATCAATAATGACTCCCAACGGGTGGATTTAAGTCCACGTGGGCTTTCCTGATTCTTGAAGAACTTTCATGAACACGAAGAATGTGAATAACAAATTTTTGATTTTCAGAGCTCAGGCTCCTCTCTTGCAGAGTGTGGCTTTGCTCTCAAATGCCTTCAGTCCTTCTGCCTTCACCCCCTCCCCCTCTATTTATAGGTGTTTGGAGAGGTTTAGGCGGAATTGTCGAATTTTGAAAAGTTGTTGGTGTGAGAAGCATCTTACGGCCGAGAGAATGCATGCATGCATCTCACGGCTGAGAAGGGATTGAATTTGTTGGAGGGCTTTATGTTATTCCCTTGGAACTTTTATCTTAAGCTAAACCCCAATGAAATTGGCAATACTGTTGGAGTGAGAAGCAGCTCACGGTTGAGAAGAGATTGGGTTTGTTGGGAGACATGGTATGTTGTTCCCTTGGAACTTTCATCTTAAATTACACCCTACTCCAATTATATGATGCCACATCACATTTTATAATGCTGATAGAAAGCTTGGACGTAGGTATGCACACTTTTATTTAGGTTGATTAGGCTGATTTTGGATTTGAATTTTGGCTTGGGAGTTGAGATTTGGATGGTTAAGAGGTAGGATTTAGGTAGTTTAGATTTAGGATTGGGCATATCAAATTTATTTGAATTCGAATTCGAATCATGAATTTGAATTTCAAATTTTACATATTCGTTCAAATTTTGAATATTTTATTGAATTTTCAAATATTTAAACATGTCGTAGACAATTTACCCTAATGACCTTGGGCAAGGGGATAAATGTAAATTACCAAAATACCCTTTTTATTGGTCATATAAGTTTTTGGACCGAAATACCCCAAAACAGGTAGAGGTGCCTTTACATATATTTTTTGGACCATTATACCCCTAGAGGTTTAAAATGACCAAAATACCCTCGGCCCTCATAGCTTGTGTAGGATGCCATCAAAGCTTTAAGAAGGCTGATATGAGGGTAAAATTACCAAAATACCCTTTTGGCACTTTGGTTGGTGTAGAGTCCATATATGTGTTGGACAATAAAACCCCTAAAGTAGATGATACTTTAAAGGGTGGAGGACATATTTGTCATGTGTACGTGGAAAATGTGTATTTAGAGTAAATGACCAAAATACCCCCGAGGGGCTAAATGACCAAAATACCTTTTTTTCATGTTTTTGGTTTATATAGGATGCCTTTAAAACCATCATGAACTATTTTGGAATGTTGTAGCTGGGTCGAACCTCTATTTGGCTAGAATGACCAAAATACCCCTAGAAGGTAAAACTTACTGAAATGCCCTTCATGCCTTCGGTTTGTATAAGATGTTATAAAAACCATACGGAGATATTTCTTAGATATTGTAGGAATCCTGAACATGTATTTTAGTCAAAATTCCCAAAATACCCATGGTGGGTAAAATTACAAAAATGCCCCCGAGTCTTTTTAATTTTAAGGGTTAATTTCATTTTGGTACCCTCTAGTTTCACGAATTATCAATTTGGACCTTATGTTTTAAAACGTATCAAAACAGGGTTTTTAGTTACCAAACTAGTCATTTTAGTCCAATGATGAGAACGACGTTAGTTGAGTTAACGGGGAACCGATCACTCACCAATCACCATCTCCGTCCACCAACTCCGGGCATCTCTCTAACCCTCTCTCACCCTCTCTCCCTCCCTCTCTCCCTCCCTCTCTATTCCGACGGCCTCCTCCTTCTCCGACGTACTCGTCGGCAGCGAGCACCCAACCCTCCTTAATCATCACCACCGACGGTCTCCTTCTCCGGCTACAGCCTATGCACCTTCATCCATCACGGCTCCAACCCCAACACCTAATTCCGGCAAGCTCCACCTCCATTAACTCCAGCCAACTTCAAAACCCGTCCATCCTTCTCTTCCCTGGCCACCCCGACGTCCCCTCCTCACGTGACCAGTTTTGTGTGATCGCCGAGTTAATGACCTCGTCGGTCGGGTGGTGCACAGCGAGCACCTCGAACCCACTCAGGTCGCCGCGGCATCAGCCCTCCTCACGTGACCAGTTTTGTGTGATCGCCGAGTTAATGACCTCGTCGGTCGGGTGGTGCACAGCGAGCACCTCGAACCCACTCAGGTCGCCGCGGCATCAGCAGCGCGCCGGGCGCCATGCCTATTGGCCTCTTCATTACCTTGGCTTTCTTCTACAACAAATGGATCGGAAGAAGGTTCATGTTCTCGAAGAGGAACGATGCTCCGCAGAGCTCCTCGCCGGCGGACACCGTCCCGGCCTCCCTCTGTGACCCCAACAACCCCCCCCCCCCACCCGCACAAGCCTAGCCGCTGCCTCTTCCCAGGCCCGAAGGGGTGAGAACTAGAAGAGAAATAGGGGAGGGAGGGAGAAGAGATATAATGAAAACAGGGGAAACAGAGCAGCATATCTCAGGGGAACGAGCTGGCGACGAGGTTGGTCGAGAAGGACGGGGACCTCGGCGGGCCGATGGGGTTCCGGACGGCGGACATAATGGACGTGACGCATGAGCTGGGTGAAGAGCCGGAGTCCCTCGACGGCTTTGTAAAGCTCCACCTCTTCTTCTCTCTACGCTCTTCGCCATACAAGAACTTGACGATGGCAGCGAAGATCTTGACGACGAGACGACCGAAGCAACGACGTCTCTCTTCTTTCTTTCTGACGGGGACCTCGGCGGGCGGATGGGGTTCCGGACGGGGATGGGGTTCCGGACGGGGACCTCGGCGGGCGGATGGGGTTCCGGACGCCGGAAAAGATGTGGTTGGAGGCGAGGCCATGGCCGCCGGCAAAGATGTGGGGACAATGCCGTGGAGGAGAACGGCGGTTACATAGAGATAAGTGAGGGTAGAGAGAGAACAGGAGAGTGGAGAGAGGAGAGATGTGGTTAGTCAAAATTGAAGAAACCATTCAACATTGGGTCAAAACCGGTCACATGCCGGTTTGCCGTTAAGTCAACAAACGGTCGTCAGTAAATTTGAATTTAAAGTGAAATTATTGTAACTACGGGATCTGTTTTGATATGTTTTAAAACATAGGGTCCAAATTAATAATTCGTGAAACTAGAGGGTACCAAAATGAAATTAACCCTTAATTTAAATAGGATGTTATCTGAACCATGTAAAAGGCATGATGAAGTATAGGAGAGGGTGTGAGAGTATATTTCACTTAAATCCCCAAAATACCCTTGTTATGATAAAATTATCAAAATGCCCCTATATCCACTTTGCTTTTGTAGGATGCCATAAAAGCTGTATAAGGTTATGATAGGATATTTTAGAGAGTCCATGTATGTATTTTGCCCTGAATTTCTAAAATATTCTTGGGCGGGTAAAATTACCAAAACACCATTTGTTCTCCCGATTTGTGTAGGGTACCATCAAAACCGTGCACTACAACAAATATAATATATAGTGATGAAATCGATTGCGATAAATACGAATTTGTCACAAAAAGACACATATTGCAACCAATATTAGCTTCGTCACAATAATACATGCCCAATGATGTAATTGCAACTACTTATAATTTCATCACAATAGTTTGTCACAATAAGTCAGTAATTGTGACAAACTATGTTAATGTCACAGTAGATTGTCATAATAAGATTTGAATAATTATATAGTGATAAAAATTATCTTGTCAAAATAATATTGTCACAATAAATTTATATATAAATATATAGTGACAAAGATATTCATCATAATAATATAATATTTTATATCTTATAATAAATTTATTACAAAAAATTTCATCATAATAAGTCACAGCTCTCCTGGAAAACATTTATCCCCTCTTTTACTTATTTTTGCCCGATCAATCCGAGGCCGCAGCTCGCCTTCTCTGCGAGCTCTCTCTCCATCCGATCTCTAGAGAGATCTCTCTCCCTCCCTCGACCTCGCCGTCCACTACCTCGTCGAAGCCCTCTGCGCCGCCGTCGAACTCCGCCTGGCATCCTTCATCGAGAGAAGCGGTGGAAGGCGAGAAGGGGAAGTCGGATCTCGCAACTCCTCCGACGAGGTGTGCCTCCCGAATCCCGCAATTCCTCCGACGAGGTACACATCTCTCTCTCTATCTCATGCGTGCCTTCTGGCTGATCTATGTGTAGCTTCTAGACTTTCTCGATCGATGGATCTCTTTGTTTCTGGTCCTCGGCGAGGACGAGTACGGCTTCCATCCCCCGGGGGGCCTCTTTCTCCTCTGCGACCTAGAGTTCTTCGATTGGGTGGTGGACGCCCTCGAGTCCGACGAGGGCTGGTTCGGAGGTCTGGGTTTGGATGCCTTCCTGGCGCTGTACGCCGATGTCGCCGGCGAAGAGCCCTCTTTTTCTTCTTGCAATAAGCAGGCGGTGGTTGTGACTCCTAGCTTGGGATGCGGCGTCTTCCATGGGAGGATCCAATATTCTAGAGTCTGATACATCTCTTTTTAGAAGTTTCTAATCTTCTTCTTAGCTTTTGGGTTTCTTTGGTTGGTTGGTGTACAGAGCTTAGGATGATCCGAGGAGTGGGATGTACTTTGATTTTCATCTCTAAATCCATCTATGGATTCCCCCGACTGTCGGAATTCATTGAGATGTGAGGCTTTAGATGAGTCCTCCTATGGGTTTATTTTTCTTCTTTTTTTCGTATTTTTGGTACTTGGTTATTTTTAGTGCATGCTAACTGTGATGAGTCCTCAAAGTCTCACACATTCTTTGAGGTTGATATTTAATGCTTTGCTAGTTGTCTCTGCAAATAGGCTTCTGGATTTGCAATTTTCCTTTTCCCTGTTTTCTGTGAGTCAGATTAACCTGTGGACTTTAGCCTCACAGTTAGCCTGGACTTTTTTTCTATCTCATCAATGTATTGCCTTTGCTGACAATGATATATTGTTAATCCATGATCTTTTGGAAAAGTTGACATTAAGAAGATTGTGATCATTTATAATAATGCATGTCTCATGGGGCAGGATAGTGCTCCTGATTGGAGGGAGAACTGAGCCAGTGAGTGATACAGTAGCAGGTTGGATTTTGGGGCATTTCAATGCTTCAACATTAGGTAGAAACTTGGATTCCATTACCACCTAGTCTATTACTTTACTCCAATTTCTTCATTCATTTGGGAAATAATTTCTTTAAGCAAGGAAGAAAAAACATGAAACTATATATTTTTAATTGGATCCCAAACTGTTTGGGCAAGATCTGGTCAAATTGGAAACTTATTAATTAGCACATAAAGAATGCGAAGAATGAATCAATTAAGATGTAATTGAAGTTTGTGACGTATTTAGTTTAAAGGAATTAAGCTTGATTAAGGTTTGAGAGCTCATTTGTTGAAGGGGTAGCTGAATAAGTTTTCTTTTTTTGTTTGTCAACACAGAGTAACAACTCACTGAATAAAAAATTGATTGAATTGACTGGCAATGACTCGATCAAGCTTGTAGGGGTACAACATTTGAATCATTGGAAATTCCTTGGGGTGTAGAAAAACATTGGTTGATAGCATCTTTTGATTCTTGACAGTTTATATAAACAAAGGGTAATTTGACTCGTAAAAATTTATTGGTCTTGGTCTCTTTGCCACCTCCCTTCTTTTTGCTTGCTAATTTGTTCCAATTCAATAGACTCTTCTTTCGTTTTTGATATAGTATAGTTGTTCATAATGTCTAGCCAGGTCACAGTAAAAGTTCCTTGTTTAGTTATTAGGAACTAGGTTCTCTCCATACTCCTTGTTTAATTGCTAATAGAGTTGTCATTAAAATCTTATTTTAATATCTGATGCGTTGTGCCTTGTAGCCAATAAAATCTTACTTTTTGCTTGTATTGTCGTTAGATATCACTAGAGAACTTGATCTGTGGATGCTAGGGAATATGTTTGTGATGGATTGGTATAATTTTCAATTTTTGATTCATGATAGATATTCAAGAATTGATAGAGGATGGATGCAGCTTGAGGATAAATTAAGGAAACAATTGGATTCTCTGCTTGAAGGCTTCAAGCTGCATAAGGGTAAGCTTGTTAAAATTCTCTCTCTGTTATGTAATCTACTGTTGATTAAATTTTAATGTTAGATGGTTCATTTTGTGAAGTATGAGATGGATCCTTGAATATTGGGTTGGTGTAAACAACTTTGATAGTAAAATTTAAACTTCTCATTAAGCTGTTTGGTGACTGAGATTCTGTCATGAAAGAGGTTGGGATTCTGTCATGAGAGGCATTACTCAATGTGTCTATGGATATGAGAACTCAATGGAAGTTTGGTAGTTAAAATATCTGATGACTACACCAGGCCCTGTTTCTTTCTAGGTTCTTTGTTTCTTAAATAATGGAAGTTTGGAAGCTTGGTACTTTTCTGTTTCACAGAAAGACAACCAGAAACAATAGAATTTTGTTAACATGAGAACAAAAGAATTCTATTTTAAATGCAGAGTGCATTCTAACTTTGCTTTTAGTCCTGAGGAAGAATATGGAAGTCAGTGCAAGTGAACTGGCTTTTCCCTATTGTTTTTTTAGTGAACAAACTTTGACTACGGGGAGATAGGATTAGATTGGGTGATTAGTTTAGGAAGTGGTTGCTGGTCATCTGGATTAAATCCAACAACTTGAGGGTTTGTGATAAGGAAGTCTAAGGAAGTGATAAGGCAATGCTCTTGCTTGGAAAGCATACAACTTGAGGCATTTTTTTAGTAGCTGAATCAGCATGATTTATTCTCATTCTTTGTTGATGTGTGTTTCTTTTGTACATTGACATGCACACAATTGACGTCAGCAACTTGGACAGACAATTCTTGTTTCTTTTGCTGGCGACTCTTACCGGACAAGCAACTCTGAGACTTGCAGAAAAATACTTATTTTGGAAGCAATTGAGCTACTTAGTTGGAAACTAAGTTTTACTTGTCATATTAGTTAGATAGTTGACATCATCTATTCGTGGTTAGTAATTGTAGTAGTTATTATTGTTCACTGGATGACTTTGTATACTTTGATGGTCATTTTGCCAAGTTAATTGATAGCCAATGTTTTGTAATTGGTGATTTTTTCTCAATTTATTAAAGCTGATTTTTAATTATTTACATGTATAAATACATTTATGGTGACAAAATAGTTGTCACAATATTGTATCTATTGTGACAAATTATTTTGTCATTATAAGTCAAATAAGTTTATTACAACGAAGTTATTCTCACAATAGTCACATTTATTGCAACAAAATATGTTGTCGCTATTTTTATACTAGTGATGAAATCATTTGTCGGAATAAATCAGTTTATTGCGACAAACATATTGTGACAAAAATTTTGTTAAAAATTATCGTGACAAAATATTTTGGTCGAAATATCCCCCATGTCGAACATGCCTATTGCAACAAAAACATACATATGGCCACGAAGTCTTTTATTTGTGGTGACAAAATATTTTGTCATCGGTACTCGTGTTATGACGACGAATTTTTGTTTGTCGTAACTTATATGCACCTATTGTAATAAATTGCTACATTTATCGTAATAAACTTATTGCGACGGACTTGTTGTAACAAACCTGGTGACGAAATGTATTCGTCACGACAAGTATATAGTGACAAATATAAGACTAATTGCCACGGAATTTTTTGTCGCGAAATCCCGATTTTGTTGTAGTGGTGGAGAATCGCATATAGAGCAGTGTGTGTGCTCTATGAGCATTTGGGTTTGTATGCTTGGTGATGTGTCTTTGAGGAGTGTCTAAGGCGAGTAGGGGCAATTTTGTGAATACTCTGAAATTTGACCTTAATCAAAATTGGTGTCTACAGGTGCCCCCTCGAGCCATGCGTGTGAAAGTGATATAAATTGAACATGCAGGGCTCGAAGATTTTTAAAATCTCACTTGGTGTTAATTTTGTAAATTTTATCTTTGTAAGAGAACAAAACATATTTTATGTTCTCTTTATAGCCAAGGATGGGGAATGTCATAGGCTTATATTCTGAGAACTGAGTATGACTCGGACTCGGGTTTAGATAAAGGTTAAGAGCCATTGTTAGGCTTGCGGGGTCGGGGTCTAATATGGTTCAGACTCTTTTGTAGAAGCCAAACTAGCATGTTTGCATACACTACGTCCGTCCATAGACATAGGGCAGACATTAAGATTTTTCTTTTGAATTTTAAACCTTTTGGCTTGAGGGATGAAGCCGATTTTTTTTTTTTTTTTTTTTTTTTTGTTGAATCCTTTTTGGATAGACTTGAACTTGAAATCATGGTTTATCAGATACTTGGGAGATAGTTTTTATTTTCAGCATATCTTATCATGAGGATCTGAACAAGTTAAACGAAATCAGATTTCAATCTAACCGATTGCTCTCTCTATATATAGAGGCAAAAAAACCAGTATGTTCCCTACTTTCATATTTCGGTCGCCGCATCAAAGGGGACAGAGTGGGGCTTTGTTTTCTTTCCAACCTTGGGAGCGTGACGAGCATCCGGAATCTTTACCTCTTTACCAGGTCAGCTTCTGTCATTTCATTTTTTTTTTTTTTCATGTCAAGCTGCATGTTATGCCAAGGTATATATGTAGGTCTCATTCTTGGCTTTTGTGACATTCGGCATACGTGCACATATTTTCCTCCTTTTTTTGTTTTTAACATTGTTTATGCATGTGGTGGAGTTACATGCACGTAAGCCTATGAAAGCCTGAATCTCTTTTTTGTTTCTCTCTACAAGATGCCGCTTACTAATGGCACTGATGCTTCTAATGCTGTCCTGATCAAGCTTGCTCGGTCAGATTCTATGCTTCATGCTCGTATTACCGAGCTTGCTCATGCAGAACCTTACATATTAAAACAAGAGAAAAAGCACTACTGCCATTCATGTGAAGTCCAAGAAGGGAAGATTGCCCACAAAGGGGATATTAGAGCCTTGAATTATGGTCGGATGAAGGCAATCATGCTTCATCCTATAGCTAATACTCATCCCACATTAGAGATCTCATGCCTTGGAGAGCGGATGATACAAAAGGGGCTCAGTTGGGAGCAGCATCAGCACTATTCCTATGGTTTGGTTTCGGGCTATGCTGAGTGGGGATGTTCGATGTTGGAGGATGAGGGCCCTATGCTTTGCAACATTGGCATTGTGGGGGCTATCTACTGCTCGCTGGGACATTACGCTATTGATGAGCAATTCTTTTGTGGCTTGATGGAGAGGTGGTGCCCAAAGACGAATACCTTCATTCTTCGCTACGGGGAGTGGACTATCACTTTACTTGACATCTTTCACCTCACGGGCCTTCCCATTGTTGACGATTTTTATGATGAATACATTCTAGATCCAGATCATGTCTTTATCAATGCTAAGGAAAGGTCGAAATATCCTCTGTTCTTTCCCACTGGCCAGAAGCTTTTGCAAATATGGGCGGATCTGCGTGTTGAAGGTGACATTGTTGTTCCTTTTGAGACCTGGGTCTCATATTTCTACAGAGGTGATGAGTGCATGAAAGTGCACTCTAAATAGCCTTATAACCATCTCAATTGCTAGATTATTATCCTTAATCAACATCTTTATTACTATTTTTACATCTATATGTTGCTTCACATGGTTGTTTGGAAAATGCAGGAAATTGGGGCTAAAAGAAGCTGAAAAGAGTATATGGATCAACTTCAAAAATTAATCTGTACCTGCTCATGAAGAACCAGATGATGTGCCATATATGGTTGGAAAGATCTTGAAGTCTAGATTCTGGAGAATTTTACGGTTCGTGATTCCGAGTTTCTTAGAGGAAGTTACGGCAATTTTAGTACCGATGGCGCAGTCTGAAGGGCAGAACCGAAAATAAGCTGAAAGTCCGAGCGATCCGCCGATCGATCGGACCACGCAGAATCGTGACAGAACATGTGTTTTTTGGCTGAACATGGTCCGATCGATCCATCCATCCCTCCTATGGGGTCCGATCGATCCGACACCAATGGTCCGATCGATCGGACTCGAAAAAAGCCAAAAACAACGGATTTTTACTCAACCGATCGATCCAACACTCATAATTCGATCGATCGGACTTAGGAATTAAAGGGTGACAGAACGTATGCTTTTTAGAGGAGCAGAGTTCGATCGATCCGTCCATCGATCGGACTCGGGCGTAAATAGAAGATTGGAGATTTCAAGAGACCGATCGATCCAACATCCCGAGGGGGATCGATCGGACGTTCCCAGTGAATTAAATCAACGGGTTAGATCAAATCCGTTGATGGAGAGACTTTGGGGCTATAAATAGGACTCTTTCTAGGGTTTGAGGGGGACTTCTTGGACGTTTTTGGAGGCTATTTTCTGGACTTTTTCAAGAGGAAGAAGATGAAGACATCTCCATCCATGGCCGAGTAATCCACGGGCATGGCGGACGGATGATCTAGCGAGGACTAGGGCTTCTTCTCCAACAATGGTTCATTGTTTTTAATATTTATTGTTAAACTCTTCTTATGTATTGGATCTTCACAGATTGCTTTGTGGTTAAACATTATTATAAATCCAGTCATGCTTCTTTTATGATATTGTGATCCCATAGTTATCTCTTTTGATTCTCCTACCGAGTCTCATGAGACCTTTGCTATGCATTGCCCGTAGTGACAGCTGGTATTGTGTATTCTTAGGGATCTGGTAAGACAAGGTTGGGGCTCTAACCCGTGAGATCTTTGCTATGCATTACCGATTGTGAGAGTTGGTATTGTGTATTCTTAGGGATCCGGTTAGAGTTAGGGCTTTGTCCCGATGAACTTTTGCTGCGCGTTGCCTGTAGTGACAGCCGGTATCGTGTATTCTTAGGTTTGGTTGGATGAAGTTAGAACTATAAAAAGGAAGAACCAATCATAGGAAGAGACATTTATATTTTATCAGATTCATAATTCTATATCTTCCGGTTAAGGCGATTGGGATGTGAATCCCTTAACTGAGTATTATATGGACCATTGAGAAGAGAAGAGCCTAAATCCGAGTGAAGTGATTCCTGAAGCCTAGCCTTATCAAAAGCATGATATATTTAGTTAACATTACATTATCATTAATCCTTTGATCTAATTTAGTTTAGTTAGCTTTCTTGATTGTCTTCAATATATTATTATCTGTATTTCTGGATCTTTCCTGCTTGTCTCTCTGTGGGATTCGACCTCTCTTATGCTGTACTGCACCGCGACCGATGTGCGTGACACATTTGAGCGACATCAAGAGGTCCACTCCAATTTTGCCCTGATGATGCTCCTCCCATCTGGGAACAATATTCTGGGGATTTTGATCCAGTTAAGGAGTTTGGACGAGAGCTTTACATAGCGACCTTTATTTCCATCTGGATACGCCGCTACGTGGTTCCTGGTGCTGATTTCGGGGTTCGCCAAGGGGTATTTATAGCAGCATCTTGGATGGCTAAAGGACGTGATTTGTCTTTAGCTCCAGCGGCATTATGTTCTCTTTATAGAGGGATGAGGGTCATGTGCAAACACCCTTCTGGTCCTGGTTTTGCCAAGATGAGCTGGGTATATCATCACTTGAGGGGGACTTTCTTAAAAAATGCCTTCAAGTTATGGAACCTTCCTAAGTTTGAGAAAGGTTTTCGTATTCCAGCCTTAGGGGATTCCATGTTCCACTCTCCTGTGAAATTTTCAGCAAAAGGGGCGCGAGATAGACTTGATTCAAAGGATGCCTTCGTGTTCCAACCGACTACATATCCTACCAGAATTAAGAGCGGCTATTGGTATTCAGCGAGTACCACGGAGGTCGGATCAGACATTGCTCACTTCTTTATTGCCATTCGTCGTGGTATACTTACTTGGAGATGGGCCTCTCATGAATCAGTCATGCATGCGGAGCCCTACAACCCGCATAGGGTGGCGAGGCAATTTGGTTTTGACCAGGGCATACCTGATGCTAGCCTTTTGTATCCTTTGGAGGAGAATGTCCTGGGGTATTTTATTGTCATCCGGAGCACCTCCTTAGGCCGGGTGATGGAGAGAAGTTCTTCTATACTTTTAGCGACAAATGAGGGAGGACTTCTATTGCTTGGGCTAGATGGTGGGTGGATGGCACACATGCCTTATTTTCCACTATAGTCCCTCAGTTACGATCAGGGATGTTAAAAGGGTCCTCCTCGCTTGAGGTAAGAGAACGGACTGATTATGTTTTATATTCCCCTCTGTGAGGACATGTCCCTCTACTCCTGGGTCGACCGGTTGGGTCGGACTCGTGGCTCGTTTGTTTGTTTCGTGTCGAGCTCGCGATCCGGTGGATCGTATTGTTTCTTGGACCGCAAGGGCAATTTGGTAAATTGCGCCTTGTTGGTTTGTTTCACACCCGCGTGTACACACACTGACCTTGTTTCAAGGAGCGATCGATCAGACTCGTGAGCGAGTCGGTGGGTTTTCCTTCGCGAGGACAGTCGCCGTTGGTCGTCGCTCTCCTCTGTCAGAAGGGGAGGACTTTCCCTCCCCTCCTTCCCCTTTTCCCTCTTCCCCCGGATTTCCCCATCCCCTTTTCCCTCCTTTTCTTCCTCTTCTCCTCCTCCTTCTTCTCCTTTCTTCTTCCTTCTTCTTCTTCCTCCCGCGGCTCTGTTTTCTTCCCCTGTTTTCCGGCAGCCCCTTCTTCTTCACCGTTCTCCCTCCTCCGGTCACCGTTTTGGGTGTTCCAAGGCTCGTTGGAACCATGGCAACGAGAGGAAGATCCCTGAAGTGGTTTGGAGTTGCGTTGGTGACCAGTTCGCGGGGAATCAGCCGAGGAGTGCGTTTCCGGTAGGTTTCTACCTACTGATGTTCTTTTTGGGTTTTCTCTAGATCTAGCCGGTGGATCTTATTGATCTTGGTGTTGTTAGCTTCCTCTTGCTGAGTATAATTTCTGTTATAAGTTTCATGAACTTTGGTTGAGATTTTAATAGGATTTACGCATGATTAATCTCTGATTTTCCGGTTTCAGCTGTTCTTGAAGAACAGTCGGCTTGCGGCGAGTGTTCCGGCCAGTATGTGCATTATCTTGCGTTGTGATGAACATAAGAGTTGTAGATCTTTGAATCTACTCTCTAACTCAACTGATTTCATAATTTTCTGAGTTTCCTACGATGTGTTATGAATTTATTACTGGAGGGCTGCGTTGCAGCAATTAATTGGTAAGTTAGTTTGATTAGCGGTTTTGATTAGTGTTTTCCCGTTAATCCAACCGTTGGATGATTGTGGATTTGGGATATGTTGATCCCGGCAATTGGATCTACTGATGGCTTAGTTGGATCTTGAATCCGATGTCGTTTAGACATCGAATCGATGGGATCAATTAGCCTCTAAGTAGAGGTTTTGGTGTTTTGAATATAATATTATAATTCGGATTATAATATTATATGTTTACTGTTCATCATCATTTTCGGGATTGCTTCCCGTTGCAGGAGTCCGAGGTTGACGATCGTGGTACCGTCGTAGTGCCGGGACCCGCTGCGGATCGGCTGGCAGCGGTTGGTAGTACCGCTGCAGCGATCCAGTCGGACTTATATGATGTTTTGTCATACTGTTGCATGCTTGTCTTGTTATCTGTGTATGTTCATAGCATGCATTCTCTGTTGGGCATTAGTTACATTGGTTAGGGCGTGGGTGATCTGTGGGTCGCCGTCCCGAGGTTGGAAACTCGAATTTAGCCCTAGGACCGGGGTTGGGTAGTTTGGACCCGGCTTGAATTGTAGTGTCCAGTCAAACTCGATGATAGGCCTAGATGACTAGTTCACCTGTTGCTTGGTGATTATAGAGGTCGTGTCGGCCTTGAGTCGGATGCTGAGGTGTAACCGGTGTTCTACTGTGTTGACTCTTGAGTAGGGGAGTTGCTTACTCAGCGGTGCCTTTTCCCGCCTGCAGCGTCGAGTTCCTGCATGTGAATCAGCAGTGTTTGTTCCTGCTTACTGAGCGCTGCTCCTGGGCCTCAGGGATACGCGGTGGGGTTATGGGACCCCTGTATACTCCCAGGTCTTACTTGAGGGCGACACTATTGCGTTTCCCTCTTCCTTCTGTATGTCGTAGTGTAGAACCCTAGTGAGCTTAGTGCTCACTCCTACCCGGGCTGCGTTTTGCAGGTGCAGGCGTCAGTTCTTCTTCTGTGACACCTACCGGGCAGTTGGTCGGCGGCGCCAAGTGGAGTTTGAGAGGTGGCGATCTTTACAGCTTTTTACCCTTTTGTTACTTAGCCTCCTACGGGAGTATAAATGTTGTATTTGGATCTTCCCCTCTCCGAGGATTTGTATATTAAATCTTTTTGGGTTTATAAATCTGTGGTTCGAGGTTCCATTAAAGTAATGTCTTTTAATTGAGAGTGCTTTTGGTGAATTGTCAGGGAGACCAATAGGTTAGAGGGAACCCTCGCCAGCTTTTTTCGCGTTTCGTTAGGTTCCGGTTCGCGTCGCCCGGCCCGGTTGGGCTTTCGCGGGTCGGGGCGCGACCCCCTCGGCCAGACTGCTGGGATTCTGTGTGCCAAGCTTCTTCTGTAGAAAAGAATTCCAAGGCTCGTGACCTCAAGAGGTGCGAAGGCCTTGCCATAAAGCGTTTTGGAAAAAGGCTACAAGAGGAATCGAGTTTATTTTATGCGGAAGCCAATTTTAGAAAGAAGGCTCTGGCGACTCGAAGGGCTGTTTTGGCCAGTGTTCAGAAGGTTTGGATTCTTTCCCTGGATTTTTTTAATTTCGCTAGTCCTTTCTTCACTTCCTTTATATATATATATATATATTACCGCCCATCCATGGCATAGGGAAGAGGTTACAATGCGTAGAGGCCAACTCTTCAAAGGATAAGCTTGCTTTTTCCAAAAGGAAAAAAGTTGCATATGAAGCACCTCAAGCTACTGATGTCTTCGAGCGTAGCATAGCTGAGGAGGTTGCTTCAGGTGCTTTGACTGATACTTTGCCTAATGATTTGGTGGATTTGTCTACTGAGGAATTGATAACTACAGTTACGGCTATTTGTCACGATTTCGTAGGAGAGCAGCAACTCTGTATTGAGGCTGCCAGTCCCCTTGCTGGAGCCGAGGTTGCCAATCCCCCTACGGCTATAGTGCAACCGATTATTAAGACTGGGAGGAGAGATATAGGCTCTTCTAGAGGCCCAATTGTTTCGCCTGTAACTCTCGCCGACCGTCTTGATTCAGGGGCCCTTCACAGTCTTTAGTCGACCTTTGGACGGAGACTGAGAAGAGAATGTGGAAGATATATCTGCCTCAGCTAATAGCTCATCGTAATTCTGAGACCTTGGATGTACATATCGCGGAGTTGACTCGCTTCTTGCCTCAGCAGGACCTTGGCTCATCTTCCTTGAAGAAGACCTTGGAGCTCCTTTCATTGCAGGCCTCTTTATACCGCTCAGAATCTCTCAAGGAGGTTGAGGCCTCTCAGAAGTGCGAGAAGACTTTTCATGAGCTTTCCAAGCAAGTTGAGTCTGTTGAATCCGAAATGACGGAGATATGCCAGAGCCAGGCAAGGGGACAGGTGCACGAACGACAACTCCAAACGTCACACCTGGTTGCGCGGGCGCTTCCCTCTAAGGCGAAACGCTCCCCTACCGATGCATTTTTACATCCCACCTGGAGCTTCCCCCTTCCCTCACCCTACAATTTGATTTCCGCTCCAGCTTCCCCGGTTTAGTTGGTTTGGAGGATTAATTTAATTGATTGGATACCCGCGAGAGCGGTATCAATCGAATCTCTCTTCCTTGTGGTAAGCGGATTCAAATCAAACTCTTTCTTCTTCCGCAAATTAAGGAACGGGAGGTAGGGGTAGCTGCACTCAGAGCTAAATTACTGGAGGAGGAGGAATTATTGAGGATTTTTACTGACCAAGCTACTGCTTTGGAGAAGAGCAAGTTAACAGGTGCATCTACTCTGGAGGAGCTGCGACAAGTTCATGCTAATGCAGTGGCGTCTTTAAATGCCCTTGAGGAGAGCTCGAGAGTCGATGACCTTGGGACAGAGTTGGATGATATCTACATGACCTTAGAGATGTGGAAGTCTTGAGATCTCTTTCTTTTCTTTCTCTATTTGACATTTGTTCAGCCCGTATATAATGCGAGCCCCTTTCTTATATATCGCCAGAGATTCATATTTTGTGAATAAAGCTCTCATTCCCCTCTTTTTTTCAAGATCTTAATGTAGCATGGATAGAAATTTTATTTGGACTGCAGTGATATTGTAAGAAGGGCGCGATGCAGAGGGCACCAAGACGTGGGAACCCTCGGGTTGCTCTGCTCTTCTTCCTCTCTTTTTTTTCTTTTTTTTCCTTTTTTTTTTTTGACAGTGGCAGGGCGTACTCGCCAGAGCAGAAGAGGTGGCGCCGTGCTGATCTGAACTTTGCCAGAGAAGGGGATATCCGGTGGAGTCAAGGAGTGTCGCTCGAGCGTCGCAGCTGATATTGTCCGCGCGTCGAAGCTGGTGGCGTGGAAGGAGTGTCGCCCGAGCGTCGAAGCTGATATTGTTCGCGCGTCGAAGCTGGTGGCGTCGAAGTGGTGCTGTCTGAGCGTCGAAGGAGTGTCGCCCGAGCGTCGAAGCTGATGGCGTCGAAGAGGTGCTGTCCGAGTGTCAAAGGAGTGTCGCCCGAGCGTCGAAGCTAATGGCGTCGAAGAGGTGCTGTCCGAGCGTCGAAGGCTGGGCGTCGAAGAGGTGCTGTCCGAGCGTCGAAGGCTGGGCCGTCCGAGCGTCGAAGCAAGCAGGTTGCCATCCTGGTGGTTCGTGGGAGTGATAAGGGAGCGGCGTGGCCAATCTTGATTCTATCCTCTAGCGTTTCAGTCGGCGATGGCGTAGGAGACCGGCGATCCCTCTTTTGTACTTCTTCATGGGGTTTTATCAACGAAGAAGAAATAGGTCGACGACGGAGGCCGGCGACGGGGTCAGCGAGAATAAAAGAAATATGATGGTGCTCCGCCGTTGTGGAGGAGGAAGTGTTCGGTCGAGGTGAAACTCGCTGTGGATCTCGGCGGGGAGGGCAAAACCATCGGAGGGCCATACCAGGCCCGTCGTCGCTCGGCGTCGGGACTAGGAGCTTGGTGACGATCTCGGCGGAAGTCGCAGGGGAGCGTGAGCTCGGGCGGCACCATGCTGGCAGATCGGGTGACGGAAGTAGAGGGGAGATGAAGGAAGAAGATAAGGAAGAGGGGTGGCAGCATGAGGCCCTTGGGTCGCGTGTTTGCCCCTGCTACTTTTTTTTATTTTGTCTTTATGGATTTCTCTTTCCTTTGCCCTTTTCTTTCCCATTTTTGAGCTTTGTGATTTCACATCCCGCCTACCTTTACTTTATGATGGGGATTGCCATTGGTGAAGTTTCCCAGCTGAGGTTAAACAAGAGCATGAACAAACTTCGCTGGAGATGTAGATCGGCGCGGAGGAGATGGTGTTGTTGCTGGGGTAGATTTCGTCGAAGATGGGGTTGATACAGTGAGCTTGTCTTCAAGCATGGTGATAGCTCTTTGATTTGAATCAAATGGTCATCCTTGAGCCAGCCTCGAGCTCTGCGATTTCAGATCTCGTCTACGCTGTCATGATATCCTCAAGACTTCATGTGTTTGCTTCATCAAATCATCTTTTCCTTTTTTTTTCAGGGCTCATGAACGAGTAATTTTTTTTTAAAATCTACTTATGTTTCAATTTATCATTTTAGGGACATTTTTGTGTTTCCTTTCAAAACAGGCCAATTTCATAAATTTATGACAAAAATACCCCTCACCCTCACCTCAGCCTCCATCGCCACACTGACTAGGTCGGTGAAGCTTCGTCGCCGGTGGAGGTTGGACCTCCGTTATTCTTCGCCGAGATCTCCTTCATCGAACTCCACCGGCGCTCTTCCCCCATGAAGCTCCGTTGTGGATCTATCCACGCGAGCTCCGCGGCGCCGTTTGTCCCCTCCAGCCGCTGCCATCCTCGACGCCGAGCACAGGGCGAGATGGTGGCGTTGGAATATTTTCTCCGCCATCCACCTAAACCTTTTCCCCTCCCCGGCACCCTCCTCCCCGAAGTACCTCCTCCCGTCGATGGTGTCAACTAATCTCGCGCACGGCGCGAGCGTTCTCAAGTTGGAGTTGCACTTTCAAGCTCGGCGCATCGCCGCACCGTGCTCTCGCATGAATCCAGCGCCGCCATCACCTGAGTCATCCTCCCCTCCCTCTCTCTCCCAGCTCATCCCCGGCCGTCCCGAGGTCGTCCCCGGCCACCCCTTTGCCGTGCCGAGCTCGTCCCCCGCCCCCGCCGCTAGCCCTAGCTCCACTATCACGATCGTCCCTGCTCGTCGACGTTGGGATGCGGCGGGAGTGCCTCTCCAGCTCAAATGCTCTCCACGCGACCCTCTTCCACCCATCTCCACCTCCAAGAACTCCAACCCATCTCCCCAAGTCGGCATCGACGCCGACACCGACTCCGACTCCGACCTCGCCCCCGTCCCCCCCCCCCCTCCCGCCGCACCTTCACGGCATGGGACCTGGCCAGCCTCTGGGTTGGGTGGGCCTCATGGTCAGCGTGGCGTCCTACTACCGCACCGGCAGCCTCGTCGACCTCGGCATGGCGTGGTGGCAGGGTGTCGCCACCGTCTCCCTCGCCAACCTCATCCTCCTCTTCCCCCTCGTCCTCATGCCACGGCCTCGCCTTCCCTATCCTCGCCCGCTCCGCTTCGGCGTCCGCGGCACATCCCGGCGCCAACATCCTCAACATCGAGCTCGAGCTCGGAGGCTAGGTGGAGAAGAGAGAGGCTGGGTGGAGAAGCTGGGTGGAGAAGAGCCCGTTCTCGACCCTCGACGTGGGAGAAGCTGGACGAAGCCGTGCTCTCGACCCTCGACCCTGGACGAAGCAGACGACCCCGGCGAGGCAGAGGACGAAGCCGTGCTCTCGCATGAATCCAGCGCTGTGATCCACCTCCAGCAACTGCCACCATTCCGGATCTCCTCTGCCTCGCCGAGGTCCCCTGCTTCGTCCTCTGCCTCGCCGGGGTCCCCTGCTTCGTCCTCTTGCCTCGCCGGGGGGAGAGAGAATGGAAGGAGGAAGGGCACATCCAAGGCGGCGGGAGAGAGAATGGAGGGAGGAAGGGCACATCCATGGCGGCGCTGGATCTGGGAGACGGAGCGAGGTCGGGGGGGAGAGAGAGCGAAGCCGGCAGGAGAGAGAATGAACGAAGGGTATTTTTGCCCTAAAAAATAAAAATTGGCTTATCATGTAAACACACATGAAACTGGACTGGTTTTGTAAATTTGAAAGTGGAATGGATTTTTTTTAAAAAAAACTCCTCGTGAACACAGACATGGAGGTTTTTTTTTTAAAAACCCATTCCACTTTCAAATTTACAAAACCAGCCCATTTTTGTGTTTGTTTACATGACAAGCCAATTTTTTTTTTAGGACAAAAATGCCCTTCTATGCTAACCTCTTCGTCGTTCAACCAGTCCTACTATGACCCCTCCATCCTTCCGACGCCGCCACAGCTGCCCCGCCAGAAGGGCTCCAACGCGGCGGGATTCAGAAGGGGTGCCAACTGCGCGCCATACAAACTCTGGTGCGCCATCTTCAAGACCGTCACCATCGTCGTCATCAGCCTGGCAATCCTCCTCGTCGTCGTCTGGCTGGCCAACTGATGAGTCACTAAATGTTCATGATTAAACCCCTTAACTTAGCTTTGTTAGGCCTAGAGTAGTTGTATTTGATAGCTTGTTAGTTGATTTCAGGTTTGATCATGCTTTGAGGAGAAATGCAAGAAATTCGATTAATATGCTGAAATACACTGCTCTGTCGACTGTTAGCACAATATTCACCAGATATTATCCTTAAGTCCAAATATTCTGAAATTTGGGTGACATCTAGAAGACATCAAGACGTACAACTTTCATGTTGGACACTTTCAGAGATTCCTGATGAGTTGATAGCAGTTTAGGAGAAAATGGAGATATTTAGCTGCTGGAAGACTGGTCCGTCGACGCTCGGGAGAATATTCGCAAAATATTCTAGATAAGTCCAAATATTGCAAACTCTTCGGGAGAGGATAGAAGACTTCCAAATCTACATCTTTTGTGTTGGACTCATTCTCAAATTCCGAACCGGTTGAGCCCAGTCGCGATTAGAAGAAGCTGTCAGGGTTGGATCAGGAATTCCGAGTTGCACTTGAGGTCTAACTTAACCTTGAAACCCTAATCCGGGAATTAAGATATAAAAAGGGCTTTGTGGCTGGAAAACCAGAGGCCTCCATAGAGAGAAAAAGAGGGATTCAGATTGGAGAAGAAGACGGAGATGCGGTGTAGATCTCAAGCTTCCTTCACCGAATACATGGCCTTCATCCCAAAGATGAGTGGCTAATCTTCTAGATCTAGGGTTCTCATGAAACTCTAGTGTAACTTTCTGTATTTTCTAGTTGATTCTTGTATTTCTTTCTCATAGACATGATCTTATGGATTTGAATTTATTGATAATAGAGTTGATAGAAGTATTTCCCTTGACGTATTTTGTGTCCTACTTGATTGCTGTGCTTGATGGTAGAGTTCCATAAGATGGTTTTCATGTGGTTTTTGACATGCTTTTGAGATAATCTATTCTAAGTAAAGATAGATTGTACTCAGGTTAAGTCCGAAGATAATCTATGCTACACGAAGATAGGTTATGCCTTAGGTAGTCATTAACTTTCTTTTAGGGTTTCATGTGAGCTTAAGAAGCCATGATTCCATAATGTCTAGAGAAGAAGCAAGATGATAGCTAGAGGATACAGGAAGTGAAGCTAGAGTGTATTGAGGGATCCCTAGGTTGTTTCTCTCATTGATCTACTTCAACCTTTTCATTGCTTTTTCAGTAGTTTAATTCCTTAGATAACAAAACCATTGAAACTCCTTTTCTTCGCCTTAGGACTTGAGTTTAGAGATTTAATTTGATTTCTTCTTTTGTTAAACAATCTTTCCCTGTGGTTCGACTCCGGATCTCACCACTGTTCTACGTTTGTAGAGTAGTATTGATTGAAGGATTATAAATTCTAAATTGCGTTTTGCATCTGATTTAACGACGCATTTGCGAGCGATCAATTTTTGGCGCCGTTGCCGGGGAAACATTTTGATTTTTGAAAGAAGTTTCTGATTTTTCTCTTTGCTCTTTTTCTAGGCATAGTTAGGTTTTTATTTTCAGTTATTTTTCATTTATTTTTAGGAATTTTTCTGACAATTCTAGGGATTTTCGTAGCATTAAAGCAACAGTTTTTTGGAGAAGAAGCTTTCTGCAACTCGGATTACCGACCGATCGCCCTACCAGGCGAGCGATCGGAAGGCCTACCGATCGATCGGCCATCTTCCCGATTGATCGGACGCGCGTCACTCAGGTACGTTTTCTTCACCTAAACTTGTGCTTTTTGCTGTGGCATTCCGGGGTTTTCTCCTCTCCTCCGAATAGTCTGTTTTCTTTTTCTCTTTTTGGTGTGATCTTGCATGCAAGGCAGACGATCCCTACATAATCCGTTGGAACCTTTGGATCTAGAAATAGAGACCACACTTCGAGCTGCTAGAACCTTAGCCCAAAAATCTCTAAGTAACTATCAGGAAGCCATAAGCAACTTGCAATCCTTAATGGCTGAACACGAGGAACATGTCATTGACCCTAATGATAATATGGGTAGGGGTGGAAATGATCACAATAATAGAGAAGTCCCAATTAGGAATCACTTCCTACCTGGACCTTATACCTATGCTTCTTGTATCAACCCACCTACCATCAATGCTACCCATTATGAGATTAAGCCTAACTGGATTACAGCCTTACCTTCTTTCTATGGGCGTGAGAATGAGGACCCTTATGGACACATTGCTAGCTTTCTTGAAATCCTTTCCATGTTCAAACTTCAGCATTTTAATGATGATGCCTTTAGACTCAAACTCTTCCCTTTTTCTTTGAAAGACAAGGCTAAATATTGGCTCCAAACTTTAGCGCCAAATTCGATTTCAACATGGGACCAACTTCAGGATGCCTTTCTTAAGAAATATTTCCCGATCATTAAAACTCAAAATTATCGAACCATGATTATCTCTTTCAAGCAAAATGAAGATGAGATGTTTCATGAAGCTTGGGAAAGATTTAAGGATCTTCTTAGAGAGTGTCCCCATCATGAGGTACCTGAGTGGCAGTTAGCCCATTCATTCTATAATGGTCTTAATGATCGTTATAGGACAATGGTCGAAGCCTGCTGCGGGGGTGTTGTTCTTAGTAAGCCATGGACTGCTCTTTGGGAAATGTATGATAACCTTGCTGAAAATTCACAACACAATGCCTCAGTCTCTAGGAGTCGGTCTACCACTGTTCGTAATTCTCGGGGAATTCATGAAATTTCTGAATTCCAAAGTCTCTCCGCACAAGTAGCTCTCCTAACTAAAGAGTTGAATCAGTTGAAAACAGGCCAATCTCTTGCTCAACAATTGCCTAACACTTCTCTTGAAACATGTGCCCTCTGCCTTAATTCTGACCACCATATCACTGATTGTCATCTAGCTCCCAATTTCCCTGACTTTGTTCAGGAACAAGCAAATGCAACTTATGGTTTTTTCAAACCTCAGGGCAACCCTTATTCGAACACCTATAACCCTGGTTGGAGGAATCATCCTAATTTTAGTTGGAAGCCACAACAGTCAAATGCTTTCCAAGGGCAAAACAATCCTCCTGCTTTCACATACTCACCTAAACCTTCTGCAAATCCAAATCCTGGGTACCCTCCGCAATCAACTTTAGCTCCTCAAACTCAATCCACTTCTGAACTAACTTTAAGTTCCCTCCTTTCGGCTATGACTGCTATGAATGACAACATCAATTCAAATATTAGTGGCATAAGAAATGATTTGGCGAGTGAAGTCTCTAAAATTCAGAATTATGTTTCTAGAATAGAGAATCAATGTAATTCTAATACCCAATCCATTGCAAAACTTGAGAATTCGCTGGGCCAACTTTCTAACACTATAGCCAAAAGAGAGGAGGGGCACTTGCCAAGTCAACCTGTGACAAACCCCAGAGGCCAGCACTATGTAGAAAGCCAAAACTTTGAGAGTGTCAAAGCCGTGGTGACCCTCAGAAGTGGCAAAACAGTAGATAATCAAATAGGTGAACCTGTCAATCTGGATGATCAAACGCCCGATCCGAAGATCAAACATCCATCCCAAGCTGATTCTTATTTTTCACCTGATACTGGCCCATCTGATTCTAGAGAGCCTGATCTAGCTAAATATTTTCCTAAAGTGCCTTTTCCTGAAGCTCTTAAGGATCCGTACCCAACCATCAAAGCCCGAAGAGCTACTGAGGAAATCCTTGAAACTTTCAAGCATGTCAACATCAACATACCCTTGCTTCAGGCCATTCGTCAGATTCCTTCTTATGCCAAATTTCTTAAGGACATGTGCACTCATAAACGCCAGACAAAACCCAAAGGGGACAAGAAAATCCTTTTACCTGAACAAGTCAGTTCAATTTTAAAATATGACACGCCACCCAAATTAAAGGACTCTGGTACCCCTACCATACCCTGTTGCATAGGAGACTACCAGATTGATGGTGCCCTTCTTGACCTTGGAGCCAGTGTTAATATTTTGCCCTACTACCTTTATAAGGAATTTGGGATGGAAGAGCTTAAACAGACGTCAGTGATCTTGCAATTAGCTGATAGGTCCATTAAGACACCTAAAGGTATAGTAGAAGATGTTTTAGTTAAAGTGGATAATTTTTTCTTTCCGGTTGACTTTGTTGTCTTAGACATTGAACCTGCTGTCCACTGCAAAAAGACTGTACCGATTATTCTAGGACGTCCGTTTTTGGCCACTGCTAATGCCTGCATAAATTGTCGAACTGGTGTGATGGATGTTTCTTTTGGTAATATGCATGTTAAATTGAATATCTTTAAGATTGCCTGTTTGCCTGAGCATGAGAATGAATGCTTTCATGTTGATAGTTTGACAGACTGCTTTGATGATAAGGCTCATGTTATAATGAATGATAAATTGCCTACAATTTGGGATAAATATGATTCCGACAATGCTGATAATGATGCTAAACTGCATGATGATATATTGTCTACGATTTGGGATGAATATGATTCTGATAATGATGATTATGATCTTAAACTGTATGATGATAAATTGCCTATAATCTGGGATGAGTATGATTCTGAGGATGATGATGTTGAATTAAAGAATGAAATTTTGCTTGATATTTTGAATGACTATGCTTCTGACTCTGATGAGGATGTTAATCGAGACACTACACAATCGAAATATGATATCAAAACACACATCTTGCCCGACCAATCACTCGATCGGCATACTGTGGAGACAAAAACTATTTCTGGGATGGTTGAACCCCTTTCACCGCTATCTTTTACTCCCGCACCTGTGATAGATACGGGCCAATTGTGTGCTTATTATGCCGACACTCACCTTTGCACAGATGCGGCAGTATATCCTAAGGTTGAGCCACCTCCTCTTTTCTCTATCTCTGCACCATCATCACTGCTTTCACCGCGTCTTTTATCTATATTTGACCTTTCACTTCCGGTTCACCCGATTGATAGTTTCACTATTCTGGAGGACACATACTGTAGACCGGGGTGCAAGATGAAACATGACGATAGGTTGCCTTTTATAGAGGGTGGGGTCTCTAGTTCTATTGTTGGGAGGAAAAACTTTGTTAGCCTACATCATCAACTACTTGATTTACTGTGGGGTTGGGTTTGGTTTCAAGCATTATATGGAGGAAATTATTCTAAGTCGGGTGATCGATGTCGTCAAATTGACGGATCTATGCTTTAATTGCACCTTTTTCGGGAAGTCGAGCGAAAGACTTAAAATTGCGCGCTTGTTGGGAGGCAACCCAAGTTTTATATTTTTTCCCGTATTTTCCTTAATTTTTAGGATTTTCCATGATTTTTTTCATTTTTTTTTCCCGTCTTTTTCCTATTTTTCCGAATTTTCTTTATTTTCTTTGAGTTTTCTCTCTCCTCCCGCTCTCTCCTTCACCCGCGGCTCATCGTCCCGGCTCGTCGGCTCGTCCCCGAGCCGACGACCACCGCCGCCCGTCGCTAACTCTCCGGCTGCCCTCAGCCCCTAAAAATACCACCGATACCTCCGCCAACCTTCCACCTATTCATCCCCGTCCTTCATGTCCCTCGCCACCTTCTTTTCCGACGCCGGTGAGCCCCCCCGCCGTTGTCTTCACCGCCATTCACGGCCGCTCACCGCCCCAAACCACCTCCATAACCTTCCTCAGGCCACCACGAAGCTTCCTCCACAATCAAAACACCTCCTTGCCGCCGGGATCATCGACTTCTACTGCCGTCGGTTTCCACCTTTCCGACCACCCTCAATCCGCCGCCTGGACGCCCCATCCTTTAATCAAACCCCATAGGAAGCTTCCTAACCCTTCTGCGATGCTTCCTCAACCCTTTCCGTCCTTGATTGGAGCTCCGACCATCGGATTCCAATTCCGGCAATCATCCTCCTCCGCGCCGATCACCTCCGATCAGCCACTTAGAAGCCACTATTCTTAGATCAGAGGTCACTGGAGGACTCCTTAGACATCCATGATTCTTCCTGTCATGGTCCTATCCTCTGGCGATGAGCTTTCACCGTCGATCCGTCGCCGGTGAGCTCTCAGCCGTCTGATTCTTCTTGGACGTGATCCAGGTGCTCCAAAGCTCATATTTTCGATCGGACGGTACAGAACTTCAATCAGGACCATAATCTGTATAGTCAAGTCATCCAGACATCCCAGAGCATTCACGGGTGTTCACTTTTCCCTACCTCCGCTAATTTCGAATTTGATCTCGCCGCGGGCTGCAGACCATGGATGAGAACGACCATACTGCGGATTACGAATAATTTGATGCTCTTCTTGGATATTTTGGTTCTTTATTTCCTTATCTGTGATGTCTAGAAGATTAATTTTGATGTATTCTCTCCGTTACTATTTATCTGTACATGTTATATTTTTATGTGATGAATGTTTGTACGGATTAATATATCATGAAAATACAAAGGAGACTCTGTCGAAATTTTCTATGATTCTAATACCTTTTTGGACTTTTATTTGTTATATTTGATCTTTTTGGAAAGGTATATAATTGTGGGATAGGTTATGGTGGGGAAGGAAGTATTTATTCTATGATGGTGGTGCCTAAACTAAAATTGGAAGAGCGAGAAATCTATTTCTAAGGCGTCCATGATGGTTATCTCTACCCTTTACTTCTTGATTTATTTTTGTGACTAAGTGTAATTGGGGACAATTACATTTAAGTTGGGGGGTAGCATTCATAAATTTCATGCTAATATATTTCTATTTTTATTTTCTGGTAACCAAATATTATACATCCCTTGAAATATGTCAAAAGGATGAAATTATGATATGATTTGACAAAGGTGCATGTTTTAGAAATTTATTTTATGAATTATTCTGAGACGTGTATGTCATATAGGAAATAGTAAATTTTGCTATACATGACATTATTTCTATACTTTAACACTTTTACCATGATCTAAGGATAACTCGACATATCCTAATGCACATGTTCACTTTCACATGTTAAGGGGTTGATATTAGATTCGAAACATGATATTAGGATAGATTTACAATTCTTTATCATGACACAGAAAATACATGAACACATGCAATTATCTGAGTATGCGAAAAAAAAGGGATTTTCAACTTAGTAACCGGGCAATGTGCCTAGCCAGCGTGGTGTTCGCGTAAAACGGTTGAATTTCCTTACAAAAAAAAAATGACTAGTTATGATTTGTAGCCTTCATGGTTTGAGCATTAGAGTCTGGAGAGTGTTCTACACTTAGTGCCCTAAAACTGTCTGGTTTGGGAGTCACTGGCTTGAACCTCGTTACATGGACCATGAAGAAAGCTTAAGAAATCATAACATTGCACATGTCATATATATAATAAAAAAAAAGAAAAAAAAAAGAAAAGAAAAAAAAAACAGATATTGCTATGTGATAAGTGGAAGATATGTGCTTGGATAGGATTGTGATCTTGAATAGTTGAAGTGTTTAGATATAATTGATGCTCTGAAGCATGTGGAACCCCAATCACACACAGGAGTGTTAAAGTTAGTCTTAATCATGATTAAATATGTTGAAGTGTTGGAAATATGTTATGACATGTTTTGATTTACCATATTTTTATGTGACTGTGAGTTGAAGGATGAATTCATGGATAGGCTTTCTATTTCATGCATTAGAGTTAATGAATATTATGATGGATTTCTAATGATATATTCAAGGGGATGTATAGATGTTTGCGGGTGTCATCACTGGAAACCCTCAGGAGACTATAACTCCTCCACTGGGATAACCCAGGGGTTTAAAGGCTTGTTGCACATGCTAAGTGAAATCGTGAGACCTACGAAAGTGGCTAGTTAGATTTATTGCTTTCTTTTTATATTTTCTTTGCTCGAGGACTAGCAAAGTGTAAGCTGGGGGGTGTGATGAGTCACTAAATGTTCATGATTAAACCCCTTAACTTAGCTTTGTTAGGCCTAGAGTAGTTGTATTTGATAGCTTGTTAGTTGATTTCAGGTTTGATCATGCTTTGAGGAGAAATGCAAGAAATTCGATTAATATGCTGAAATACACTGCTCTGTCGACTGTTAGCACAATATTCACCAGATATTATCCTTAAGTCCAAATATTCTGAACTTTGGGTGACATCTAGAAGACATCAAGACGTACAACTTTCATGTTGGACACTTTCAGAGATTCCTGATGAGTTGATAGCAGTTTTGAAGAAGATGGAGATATTTAGCTGCTGGAAGACTGGTCCGTCGACGCTCGGGAGCATATTCGCAAAATATTCTAGATAAGTCCAAATATTGCAAACTCTTCGGGAGAGGACAGAAGACTTCCAAATCTACATCTTTTGTGTTGGACTCATTCTCAAATTCCGAACCGGTTGAGCCCAGTCGCGATTAGAAGAAGCTGTCAGGGTTGGACCAGGAATTCCGAGTTGCACTTGAGGTCTAACTTAACCTTGAAACCCTAATCCGGGAATTAAGATATAAAAAGGGCTTTGTGGCTGGAAAACCAGAGGCCTCCATAGAGAGAAAAAGAGGGATTCAGATTGGAGAAGAAGACGGAGATGCGGTGTAGATCTCAAGCTTCCTTCACCGAATACATGGCCTTCATCCCAAAGATGAGTGGCTAATCTTCTAGATCTAGGGTTCTCATGAAACTCTAGTGTAACTTTCTGTATTTTCTAGTTGATTCTTGTATTTCTTTCTCATAGACATGATCTTATGGATTTGAATTTATTGATAATAGAGTTGATGGAAGTATTTCCCTTGACGTATTTTGTGTCCTACTTGATTGCTGTGCTTGATGGTAGAGTTCCATAAGATGGTTTTCATGTGGTTTTTGACATGCTTTTGAGATAATCTATGCTAAGTAAAGATAGATTGTACTCAGGTTAAGTCCGAAGACAATCTATGCTACACGAAGATAGGTTATGCCTTAGGTAGTCATTAACTTTCTTTTAGGGTTTCATGTGAGCTTAAGAAGCCATGATTCCATAATGTCTAGAGAAGAAGCAAGATGATAGCTAGAGGATACAGGAAGTGAAGCTAGAGTGGATTGAGGGATCCCTAGGTTGTTTCTCTCATTGATCTACTTCAACCTTTTCATTGCTTTTTCAGTAGTTTAATTCCTTAGATAACAAAACCATTGAAACTCCTTTTCTTCGCCTTAGGACTTGAGTTTAGAGATTTAATTTGATTTCTTCTTTTGTTAAACAATCTTTCCCTGTGGTTCGACTCCGGATCTCACCACTGTTCTACGTTTGTAGAGTAGTATTGATTGAAGGATTATAAATTCTAAATTGCGTTTTGCATCTGATTTAACGACGCATTTGCGAGCGATCACCAACTAGCCCGAGGCTCTCAAGGTCTACGTGGAGAACGCCACCCTCAGCCGCTTCGACCTCACCGGGAACGGGACGCTGTACTACGACCTCGCCGCCAACGTCAGCGTCCGGAACTCCAACAAGAAGTACGACCTCTACTACGAGCACCTCGAGCCCGACGCCTACTACGAAGGCGTGTGGTTCAGCCACATACCGCTGCCGAACATGAGGCAGCGGCGCAAGAACACCACGGTGGCGTACCTGACGTTTCGGGGCCAGGCGGTGGTCGGAGATTCGGTGGCGGCGACTCCTCCCTTCCGGCTCCGGCTCCCCTCTTCTCCGGCTCCGGCTTCCCTCTTCTCCGGCTCCTCCTCCCCTCCTGCCCTCTCCTCTGTTTCTCTCTCTCTCTTCTCCGTCGCCTCCTCTCCTCTGCTTTCTCCTATGTTTCTCTCTCTCTTCTCCGTCACTCCTCCCCTCCGACTCCCGCGCGCGCCCACTGCTTTCATCGCCCATTGACGACCGTCATCGCCCATCATCCTTGCTTGACAACCATCGCTGAAGATGGAAAACATAGCATCGTGGAAAACGGGAACATATACTTCGTCGTTCCAACCTCTACCTCCCCATCACCAACTCCGACTGAGGGGTCTACGACGGCATTGGCGAGTCCCAGTTCTCTAAGCACGTCGTCCTCCCTCGACGTCGACGGTGGACGGGGCGACGTCGACGGAGGACGGCGTGCATGAGAGCGCGGGAGAGAGAGAGGCCGGCGGGGGAGAGAGAGAGAGGAGAGGGGGCCGAGTGACGTCGAGGGAGGACGGCGTGCATGGGAGCGCGGGAGAGAGAGAGGCTGGCGGGAGAGAGAGGCCGACGGTGAGAGGGACATAGCTGCAGCGAGACTAGCCAATGCATCTGCCTTTTGGTTTTGTTACCTTGGAACATGCTGGATCTTCAGCTCCCTGAAAGGGTTAATAAGTCCTTTGGCTTTCTGATAGTATGGGACTAATTCTTCCTTTTTGACGGCGTATACGCCGAGAAGTTGATTCACAATGAGTTGGGAGTCTCCATAGGTTGTAAGCGGATCCATCCCCATTTCTGAGGCTATCTCCAAGCCTATAATAAGAGTTTCATATTCTGCCATATTGTTGTATGAAGCAGATGTCAATGTAAAAGAGTATGGGATGAGAGCTTGTTCTGGAGTAACAAAGATCAATCCCGCCTCCGCTCCTGACCGCCTGCAGGCTCCGTCGAAATACATTTCCCAAGAAGACTGAATGTCAGTCATGAAGACTTCTTCGTCTAGAAGGTCATCATTCAGAAATTCATCATCTGGGATTGGGTAGGCAGCGAGAAAGTCAGCCAAAGATTGGCCCTTGACTGCCTTCTGCGGAACATATGTTATATCGAACTGGGATAATAACATAGCCCATTTTGCCAGTCGCCCAGATAAGGTCAATTTCTTTAATATATACCGCAAAGGGTTAGCTCTAGAAATGAGTTGTAAAGGATGCTCCAAAAGATAGTGACGGAGCTTCTGGGTGGCGAATACTAAGGGAAGGCAAATCTTTTCAATTTCTGAATAGTTGTGCTCGGGTCCAACTAGAGTCCTACTCAGGTAATAGAGAGCCCTTTCCTTGCCTTCGTTGTCCTGTTGCGCCAGTAGGGCGCCAAGTGATCCAGGAGAGGTTGCCGTATATAGGATCAAAGGCTTTCCTTTGATAGGAGAGGCAAACATTGGTGGATTGATTATGTCGCGCCTCGACCCACGAAAGCCCAACCGCGCCGGGAGACGCGAACCGGAACCTACAAAACGCGGAAAACAAAGCTGGCAAGGGTTCCCTCTAACCTATTGGTCTCCCTAGCAATTCATCAAAAGCCCCCAATTAAAAGAAAATAATTATAATGAAGCCTCGAACCACAGATTTAAAACTCAAAGTGATTTAATATTATTAATCCTCGGAGAGGGGGGAGTTCAAATACAACATTACTCCCGTAGGAGACTAACTAACATAGGGTAAAAGCAATAAACGATCACCACCTCTCAAGGTCCACCAGGCGCCGCCGCACCGCCGACCAACTGCCCGGTAGGGGCCACAGAAGAGGAACTGACGCCTGCACCTGCAAAACGCAGCCCGGGTAGGTGTGAGCACTAAGCTCAGTAGGGATCTACACTACGTCACATAGAAGGAAGAGGGAAACGCAATAGTGTCGCCCTCAAGCCAGACTCGAGTGAGCTACAATGGTCCCATTACCATTCACCGGTGATCTCTAGGCATATCCAACCATGGTCACCCCAACGAACTGAGCCCATCCTGGATACACCTAGTGTCGCAGGGTTCCAGCTGTGGTCACCCGTTATTCACTGGGCCCACACTGATGCCCCTGCTGGCAGGAACGGACACTGCCCAAAGAAATAAGACCCGCCACCGGTGGCATCCTCAACACCTGACTTGTGACCGACACGACCTCTACAATCATCCAACCACAAGTGTACCAGTCATCTAAGCCTATCATCGAATCGCCTGGACACCACAATTCAAACCGGGTCCAAACTACCCAACCCCGGTCCTAGGGCTAAGTCCGAGCTTGCAGCCTCGGGATGGCGACCCAAAGATCACCCACGCCCTAACCAATGCAACTAATGCACAATCAACAATGCATACTATGACATACACAGATAAGAAGTAAAGCATGCAACAGTGTGACAAATATCATATAAGTCTACTGGATCGCTGCAGCGGTACTACCGACCGCTGTCAGCCGATCCGCAGCGGGTCCCGGCATTACGACGGTACCACGACCGTCAACCGCGAACTCCAGCAACGGGAAGCAACCCCGAAAACCGCTGATGAACAATAAACAATATAATATTATATTCCAAATATAATATTATATTCAAACACCCAAAACCACTACTTAGGGGCTAATTGATCCCGTCGATCCGACATCCAAACGATGTCGGATTCAAGATCCAACTTAGTTATCAGTAGATGTATATACCAGGATCAACATATCCAAAAACCATAATCATCCAACGGTTGGATTAACGAAAAACCCTAATCAAAAATCGTTAATCAAACTAACTTACCCATTAATTGCTGCAACGCAGCCCTTCAGAAAACAATTCATAACAAATCGTAGAACAATAGGAAAAATATGAAATTAGATGGAATGGAAAGCTAACGAGTAGATGTACAACTCTTATGTTTATCAAAAGCCAAGATTATGTACTCGCCGGCCGAAAAACTCGTCGCAAGCCAGCTGTTTCTCAAGAACAGCAGAAACCAAAAATCCGAGACTAATCATGCATAAAACCTACTCAAATCTCAACTGATTAACATGAACCTTAAATCAGTTATTCTAATAGGTATATGGAATCCAACAAAAGAAGGATCAACAAGATCCAATGGCTAGATCTCAAGAAAACCTGAAAAGAACATCAGTAGGTATAACCCTACTTAGCTGCGCATTCCTCGGCTGATTCCCCGCGATTTGATCACAAACAAGCCTCCAAACCACTTCAGGGATCTTCCTCTCGTTGTCACGAATCCAACAAGCCTTAGAACGCCGGAAAAGATGGTTGGAGGAGGGAGAACGGAGGTGATGAATCTTGGCTGCCGGAACAGGGGAAGAAGCAGAGCTTCGGGAGAGAAAGAAAGAGGGAAGAAGAAAGGAGGAGAAGGGGAAGAAAAGGAGGGGAAAGGGGGAGGGGAAAGCCGGGGAAAGGGGGAGAAAGGTGAAGGGAGGGGAGGGAAAGTCCTCCCCCTCTGACAGGAGAGAGCGACGGCCAACGGCGGCCGTCCTCGCGAAGTAGAAAACCAACCGACTTATGAATGATCGATCCTTCCTCAAGAGAGGATCGATCCTTCATGACGATTTCACAAGGCTTTCTGGCACCACAAGGATCGATCTTCTAGCTAGGAAGGATCGATCCTCTTTGTGCTGAAAGCTAAACTTGGGCAAGAACTCAAGCCCAAGTCCGGATCTTTCGATCCCGGGTCCACCTAACCGTTCTAAACAAACACTAACAAATACAAGGCCAGTGTGTGCACACGCGGGTGTGAAACAAGCCAACAAGGCGCAATTTACCAAATTGCCCTTGCGGTCTACAACGAGCCACAGGGGTAGAGGGACAGGCCTCACAGATTAAGTACTCTTTAATGCTTTGAAATGCATTTTGGCATATTTCATCCCACTCAAAGGGTGTCCCTTTCTTCATTAGGTGAGAAAAGGGTTTGCAGCGTCCCGCCAAGTTTGAGATGAATCTTCGAATATAGGCCAGCCGACCTTGAAGACTCTTGAGTTCATGAAGATTTCGTAGTGGTGGCATTTCTAGAATGGCCTTGTCCTTAGAAGGGTCGACCTCGATTTCTCGTCCGCCTACTACAAAGCCAAGGAGCTTCCCTGATGTGACACCGAACACACACTTCATGGGGTTCATTTTCAAATTATACCGCCTCAGTCTGTGAAAGACTTCGGTTAGGTGTTTGAAATGATCTTGTCGATGTTTCGTTTTCACCACCAGGTCATCGACGTAGCATTCTACAATGTCATGTAGAAGGTCACTAAAAATAAATGTCATAGCTCTCTGATAGGTAGCTCCGGCATTCTTCAACCCGAATGACATCACTGTATAACAAAATACTCCTTTGGGTGTACGGAAAGCCGTGAGTTCCTCATCTTCATAAGCCATTTTTATCTAGTTGTAGCCTGAGTATCCATCCATGAAAGAAAGGATTTTTGGACATGCTTTGTTTAGATCTCTGAAATCTATACAGAGTCTAAGCTGGCCGTTTTTCTTCTTTACAGGTACAATATTTGCTAGCCACTTCGGATATTGGACCTCTCTAATGAAGTTTGCTTTAATGAGTTTGTCTACTTCTGCGATGATCTTGGGGATCAACTCTGGTCGGAAGCGCCTTTGAGACTGCTTGATTGGATGGATATCTTCCTTTATGGAGAGGCAATGAACAACAACACCGGTATCCAAGCCTGGCATTTCTTTGTAGTTCCACGCGAACACATCTTTATTCTGACGGAAGAAGGTCATATATTGTTCCCTTTCGCTTGGCATCATATGAGTGCGGATGAAGGTGGGGTGAGGATCATCATCTGTCCCTAGGTTGATTTCTTTAAGCTCATCAACAGTTGCTTGACCACCATCTTCAAGTTGAGGAGGCGCTTCTTGGAGATCAATGAGCTCTGTGGAAGTCATGCAGACTTGGAATTGATATCCAACCCCTGCCTTGTGGAAGGGTAGTTCTTCACCATATCGGATAGCCTTTATTTGTTCCTCTGAAAGGATATCCTCAAAATGTTGCTTTTGATCGCAACCTCCACATAAGCCTTCACCAGAATTGATGTCATACCCCCATTTGAGTCATCATGTGTAACAGCTTCTCGTCATAGAACGGTATAGGTAGAAATGACCTTTTGGCGGCAGATAGATGCTTGGATGAAGTTAATGGGCTAATTATATTTTGTTTCCTTATTGTCTTCACTTGACTGACCTTCTTCTTTAATTGGTGGAGGCTTCACATGTGATGGTACCATTTTGGGTAGGGGTATGGGGAAATCTTGAAGAATGGTTTTTGGAGAGCTTCTCTTCAATAACTTTGAATATAGGGTCCCCTGCTTTCCTCTGGCTACTTGGAATGTAACAATATGTCTTCCTTTTTGGAGGATGCTTCTTTCCTTGTTGAACCTCTGCTGTGAACCTCTCTGTGAAACCCATTTTCGTAGGAGGTGTGGCGATAGGTGTCTTCAACTTCAATGGTGGCTCCAAGTAGAACTTGGCATCTGCAAAGAACGCCTCCCCTGGTGTGAAGGGCTTCGTATCGGCAAATACCCTCTTTACATCACCTTCGGGGGTTTGGAACTTGAAACATTGATGAAGTGTTGAAGGGACGACCTTGTACTCATGGAGCCAAGGTCTTCCTAGTAATGCATTATAAGAGGTACGAGCATCAATGATATGAAAGACAACACTCGTGGCCTAGTCTTGGTATTTCAGGACTAGGCGTATTGAGCCGAGAACTTGTTGACCAGCATGGTTGAAGCCTTGCACTACAATATTACTGGTTGTTAAGTCTAGGGTGTCATACCCCAGTTTATGAAGTATTTTGAGTGGCAAGAGGTTAATAGCTGACCCACAATCTAGCATTATACGTGATGTGGGTATATCATCGATGTCCCCCGTTACTAACAGTGGCCTATGATGTGATTTTGAGCCAAGTAGCAAATCATCATCGATAAACTCTATGTTCATAGTTTCGACTACATGGACATCATTTTGGGGGATTTCTTCCCGGTAATCGTCGGGAAAAGATAAAGCAATAATAAGAGATTTGCGGAGATCGGAGGAAAGACACAGGGCATAATACACGCTAGGCAGTGATGGTACTTTCTTTAAATGGGAAATTACATTGTACTTTACTAACTCCTTAGAGTTCACATTATTTTGGGTTGTAGCTCGCACTGCTTGCGGTACCAAGGCTCTCTCCCGTGGTGGTTGAGAATCTGGAAGTCGTCGCCCAGAGCGTGTAATGATCTCGTGGACTTCGACATTTTCTTCTTCTGGAAAGCAGAGAGATTGGTCGTCATCTTGGAAGACTGCTATCGGGAGGCATGGATAGTGGTCCCAAGAGACATCAGTTTCCAGGACATATGGTGTCCTGGTCTGGAGATCCGTAGAGACTTGGTGTATGAAGCCGTTTATCTCTTCATATGGCATCACCTTTCTCAAGATCTTGTATTTTGGGGCCCTGTATCTTTTCGGCCCTGGTTACCAGCCTTGAGGGAGTGAGGATCTTGGGAGGTTGAGCCTGGCTGCTCTAACCCTCTCCTTGAAGGCCTTTTTCTTTATCTGCTTCTTGTTGATGTAGGGTCTCCTATACCGATCATAACATGGCTTTTCATCAGACAGGGACTCTTCATCATCGGTGTTGGGAGGATGTAAGTCTTCCAATGCCGGCCAGAGACACCCTTCAACAGGTTCGAGGATGGGAGCCATGTGCACTTCTGTGGGAATATAGGGAGAGACAGGTGCATTTTCATCTTCACAAGAAGGCATGGAGGTAGGATACTCCAACTTCTCGATCAGTTTTGCTGGAGGAGTATACAAAGCATTGGATTCTGAGGAGGGAAATTAGGTGGTAATCATGTGTGTTGATTCCACCTTCTTCCCTTTTTGAAGTTTCTTCAGAAGTCCGGCATCCATGAATCCGTCATCAATCAGCTTTTGAATTTTATCTTTGAGGATGAAGCAATCTTGTATGGTGTGACCCAAGATCCTGTGATAGTGGCAATACAGAGGATCATCGACTTTATCTACTTCTTGAGGACGCCTTGGCTCGGGAAGTTCAATAAGTCCAAGGTCCTTCAAGCCTCTAAAGATATCCACGACTTCTTCTCTAGGAAAAGAGTATTCTTTCTCTATTCTTTCCCTGAGAGTCTTTATTCTTCTTGGAGCAGGTTCTGAAGGCATATCCCTAGGTCGGGGTTGGTCTTTTGGAGTGTAGACCACCCTGAGCCTATGATCTTGTGTTGTAGATGTTTGCAACACTGCCTTTCCCTTAGGAGGAGCTTTGTCTTTCTTGACAAACATCTTATCTACTGCGCCTGTCTTCCGGGCCACGTGTTGGAGATAATTTTCAATATCAGTGGCCTTGGAGGCCAATTCTTCAAAGATGAAAGGACGAACGCCTTGCAAGTAGACTGCCATTTCTGGGCGCAAGTTGTTCATACACATACGTACAGCTTCCGCCTCTGTAATGAGCTGTGGACAATGGATGCTTAGGTTTCTCTACCTGTTGATGAAGTGTGCAGCCTTCTCATGAGAGTTTTGCTCCGTTTGTGTGAGTTTTGTGATTCCCACGTTCCTTTGGGTGCTATAAAACCTTTGGAGGAATGCTTCTTGCATCTACTCCCAAGAGGTGATGGAGCCTGGTGGTAACTTGCTATACCAGGTGAAAGCTGGCCCAGAGAGGGTCTGCACAAATTGGCGGAGTAATAGGGCGCCCTTGTGAGCTGTATCTTGGCAAGCTACGAGAAAATGGGCAATGTGCTCATGTGGTGATCCACTCCCATTAGACTTGGCAAATTGAGGTTGCCTACAGTTTAATGGAAATGGAACTAAGTCAATTTCTGCTGGATATGGTTTCATGTATCCTGGCCTCGTAGCGTATTAAGTTTGCATTTGAAAAGCCCTTATGCTTTCAGTGATCACAGTCTCCAGTGGTACCATGTTTGGTGATGGATTACCATGTAGAGGCTGTTGTTGGGGATTGTTTGGAGGGGGTTGTTGGTGAGCGTGAGGGGGTGAAGAAGTGTTCTCCACATACGAATCACGTTCATGAGGGATTTGAGCCTTCAAGTTGACTAGCTTTGCCTCTCTTAGTTGTAGAGCATTCCTCAGCTGCTCAAGTTCTTCCAACGAGGTGGTAAGAACTTGATAGTGTTCTGGTGAAGCTGATTTTTCCCTTGGGGGCTCAGGGGAAGGAGGGAACTCTTGCTCAATTGAGGGTTCGGAAACCACATCCTTACTACTTAGAGAGCGGGTGATGCTTCTAGAGTGGGGACGGTTCAGATGTGCATTAATGACGATAAGATCCCGTGGTTCTTCGACAACAGCTTTCTTTTTCCTTCTCTTGGCGGGGTGGTTTGAAGAATTGTCACTTGAAGCAGATGGATCATCGTCTTGGATCCCGATAGGCATTGCTGCAAAGACATCGAAAGAGTTCTTTTGAGGAACTCCTTTTAGGATGCCAGATCTTCTTAGTGAAGGAATTTGAGCAGCACGGCTTCTCCGGGTAGTGTGCTGACTTGTTGATGAAGGGATCTGAGCTGGATGAGCTCTTTGGGTGATTTGTTGATTTCTATGAATGACCTTGGAAGTCCCTCCATAGCAAGGATGTCCCAAGCCCCCAGCATAAAATGGCGGCCGATGGACATCATCCTTTTGCTTCTTCTCAGCGTGTCTCCTGACCCTAGCAGGAAGATGCTTAGATTCATAAGCATTAATGTTTTGCTTAGGACGAGAAGTGTTGGTGTCGTTTTTCTCGACCCCCTTCTCGATCTGGAGAGCATTCGTCTCGCGGTTGATGTAGTTGATGTAAGCCGTCTCCATATCTTGCAGATAAATGTAGTAGCTGGGGAGTCTGGACTCCTAGTATTTCTGTCGGTGCTTGTACTCGGAGTATAAGAACTCGCCTTGATCTCTGGCTGTGTAGAGACCGGTCAGAGGCTTACTGGTGCAAGTCTTGTGTGATTTGTTGACCACCTTGAGTTGTCCAGCAGAGGGTTGAAAGGTTTGAGGACGATTTCTTCCTTTGGGATCTTCAGTATGTACTGTGAAGATCTTATGGATGGAAAGGGCCTTGGCAGCCGACTTCTTTTTTCTTCTCGGGACAACCGTAGTCCAGCCTTCTTCGTCTGTTGTGACAACTTCATGGGGGGCTGGCTGCTGATCTCTTCAAAGGGGGATGGGTCTCAACTGGTGATCTCCTTTGGCTCCTTTGATGAATTTCTTCAACATGTGGGCAGTTTTCTCTCGATATTCTTGACGAACACGGGCTTCACTTGAAGAAGCTTTGATATCAGTTTGCAGTTGGACGCTTGATCCGACTGATAGAAGTCTTGTTGTCTATCGTCGCATGCGGCGGGATTTGACAGCAGAGGACTCCAAGGGTGGAAGTATTGTTCGAGGTGTTGTTGGAGGTGTTGACGGAGGTGTCGCCAGAGGTATGAGGGACACCGTTGATGATTTTAAGGACACCGGCATGCCGTCGCTCCCTAGAGGGATGTTGAACTAGAGATCACCAAAGCATATGTTGAACGAAGCTCCATTGAACGCCATGTCCTTCAATCTTGGTCTTGGTTGATGAAATATGTTAGTATGTAAAGATAGTTTGTCATATCCTTCGTTTGAGAAGGAAAACATGTTAGTATGTGAGAATTTTAAGATTCGGATCCAAAGATGAGGGGTAGAGTGTTGTCCCACCGGGCGTGTCAGATTTTGTTCGACAATAAAATCGCAATCTCGGGGTGAGATGTTTGCTCATTTTATTGTGATCAAAAATCAATTTACATGTGGTGGCACATTGTGCGAACAACACTCCTGAGTTTCCTGTATCATCACAAGCTGCATATCTCTTTCTCTTTGGACATGCATACCCATGATGAGACTGGCAACTCATCTTTTACATCCCCGTAGGGAAGACCCCTGATTAAAGATCTGAGACTTAAAATCCTATTACATCATCTAAAAAGATGAAGTAGAGGGGTATTGGGTGGAGGCGAAGCCTCTGACCCTCACCCTTGTTGTTGATGTTGATCTACCTTGGCCTTCCTTCTTAGCCTCCCGGGAATTGTTGCAGGTCTTCAAAATTGATAAAGGCTCGGTTGGGGGATCCCCAAGAGCTGAAGAGTCTGTTGTAGAACCACGTCGATTTGATGAAGGACTTGCTCTAGGAGTTGGTAGTGGGCTTGCTGCGGATCCTTCAGGAGCTGATGGAGGACTTGGTGTCGGATCCTTGGGAGTTGATGAAGGAGTTGCTTTAAGACCTCCAAGAGTTGATGAAGGAGTTGCTTTAAGACCTCCAAGAGTTGGTAAAGGATTTCCAGAGTTGAAGAACCTTCAAAAACTACTAGCTAACTTCTGCGAGTGGATCTGGATCCACCTAGGGTCTTGCTAACCCTTCAAGAACTTCAAGAATCAATAATGACTCCCAACGGATGCATTTAAGTCCATGTGGGGTTTCCTGATTCTTGAAGAACTTTCAGGAACACGAAGAACTCAAAGAACAAATTTTTGATTTTCAGAGCTCAGGCTCCTCTCTTTCAGAGTGTGGCTTTGCTCTCAAATGCCTTCGGTCCTTCTGCCTTCACCCCCTCCCCTCTATTTATACGTGTTTGGAGAGGTTTAGGCGGAATTGTCACATTTTGAAAAGTTTTTGGTGTGAGAAGCATCTCACGGATGAGAGAATGCATGATGGTAGAAAGCTTGAATGATGGTAGAAAGCTTGGACGTAGGTATGCATACTTTTATTTAGGTCGGTTAGGCTGATTTTAGATTTGAATTTTGGTTGGGGAGTTGAGATTTGGGTGGTTAATAGGGTAGGATTTAGGTAGTTTAGATTTAGGGTTTGGCATATCAAATCTATTTGAATTCGAATTCGAATCATGAATTTGAATTTCAAATTTTACATATTTGTTCAAATTTTGAATGTTTTATTGAATTTTCAAATATTTGAACATGTCGTAGACAATTTACCCTAATGCATTGGGCAAGGGGATAAATGCAAATTACCAAAATACCATTTTTATCGGTCATATATGTTTTTGGACCGAAATACCCCCAAAGCAGGCAGAGGTGCCTTTACATATATTTTTTGGACCATTATACCCCTAGAGGTTTAAAATGACCAAAATACCCTCGGCCCCCCATAGCTTGTGTAGATGCCATCAAAGCTTTAAGAAGGTTGATATGAGGGTAAAATTACCAAAATACCCTTTTGGCACTTTGGTTGGTGTAGAGTCCATATATGTTTTGGACAATAATACCCCTAAAGTAGATGATACTTTAAAGGGTGGAGGACATATTTGTCATGTGTGCGTGGAAAATGTGCATTTGGAGTAAATGACCAAAATACCCCCGAGGGGCTAAATGACCAAAATACCTTTTTTCATGTTTTTCGTTTATATAGGATGCCTTCAAAACCATCATGAACTATTTTGGAATGTTGTAGCAGGGTCAAGCCTATATTTGGCTAGAATGACCAAAATACCCTTAGAAGGTAAAACTTACCGAAATGGCCTTTATGCCTTCGGTTTGTATAAGATGTTATGAAAAAAATACGGGGATATTTCTTAGATATTGGAGGAATCGTGAACACGTATTTTAGTCAAAATTCCCAAAATACCCCTAGTGGGCAAAATTACAAAAATTCCCTCGAGTCTTTTTAATTTAAGTAGGATGTTATCTGAACCATGTAAAAGGCATGATGGAGTATAGGGGAGAGTGTGAGAGTATATTTCACTTAAATCCCCAAAATACCCTTGTTGTGATAAAATTACCAAAATGCCCCTATATCTATTTAGCTTTTGTAGGATGCCATAAAAGCTATATAAGGTTATGATATGATATTTTAGAGAGTCCAGGTATGTATTTTGCCTTGAATTCCTAAAATATTCTTGGGCGGGTAAAATTATCAAAACGCCCTTTGTTCTCCCGATTTGTGTAGGGTACCATCAAAACCGTGGAGAATCGCATATAGTGCAGTGTGTGTGCTCTATGAGCATTTGGGTTTCTCTCTTCGCCCCTCTCTCTCGCCCCCCCCACCCCTCTCTCTTCCGCCCCCTCTCTCTCCAGCCGATCTCTCTCTCCCTCCATCCACTCTCTCCTCTCCTTTCCCACTCTCTCTCCATCCACTCTCACCCCCTCTCTCAAACCCATCTCTCTCTTCATCCACTCTCTCCTTTCCCACTCTCTCTCCAGCTGATCTCTCTCTCCTTTCCCACTCTCTCTCCATCCTCCCTCCCTCCCCCACTCTCTCCTCTCAATCTCTCTCTCTCCATCCACTCTCTCCTTTCCCACTCTCTCTCTCCATCTCTCTGCATCCACTCTCTCTCTCTTTAAAGCTTGAGAGTTAAATCCATTACAACCTCCCTCTCTCCACTCGACCTCCCTCTCTCCACCCGATCTCTTTCTCTCACTTCCTTGAAGTATTCATTAAAAATTAAAGGATTCCTCACTTAAAAATTGAAGGATTCCTTCCTTTCTCCCACTATCTTCTTCACTCGTTCTCTCTCTTCCTTAACAATTTCCTCTTTCCTCCCTCCCGCAGCCTCCCTCCCTCTCTTTATGACACAAAGAGGAACAATAAAGAAAATAATGAATGAATTCTTCGAAATATGAAAGTATTTTGTCAAAAAATGAAGGAAATTCGTATAAAATAATGGAATACATCCAATCTCTCTCCCTCCAATCTCTCCTTCGACTCTCTCCCACTCTCTTCCTCCCTCGCTCTCTCTCTCTCTTCTGTAACAATTTCTTCCTTCCTCCCTCCTCCTGCAGCCCCTTTCCCTCTCTCTAATAAGTGACGGCGATGGCGACGACCGGCTTTCTCCCACCGGACGCCGAGTCGACGGCAACCTCGGACTCTATATTACAATACGGCGACAACCACTATAAGAGAGTGTGTGTGGAGGGAGATAGAGTGATATCAACGACGGAGAGAGAGAAGAAGATAGACGATGTCACGACTTTCTCTCTCTCGTGATTGTGTAAGGTGGCATTAAATGAGGAGAAAGAGTTGACGAGGGGTATTTTGATCTCAAATTTATGAATTTGGCCTGCTTTGTAAATAAACACGAAAGTGTCCCTCGATTGACAAATCGAAAGACAAGTGGATTTAAAAGAAAATAATATGCATTTAGAGCAAATTACCAAAACACCTCTGGAGCTAAATGACAAAAAATGCCCTTTTTATATCCCTGGTTTATGTAGGATGCATTCAAAACTATCGAGAACTAATTTAGAATGATCTAGGTGGGTCAAGCCTATATTTGGCTAGAATGACCAAAATACCCCTAGAGGTCAAAAATTACCAAAATGCCCCTCGAGTCCTTCTAATTTAAGTAGGATGTTATTTAAACCATGTAAAAGGCATGATGGAGTATAGGAGAGGGTCTAAGCGTATATTTTCCTTAAATCCCTAAAATACCCTTGATGTGATGAATTATCAAAATGCCTCTATATCGACTTAACTTTTGTAGGATGCCGTAAAAGGTATATAGGGTCATGATATTATGTTTTAGAGAGTCTAGGCATGTATTTTGCCCTGAATTTCCAAAATACCATTGGGCGGGTAAAATTACCAAAACGCCCTTTGTGCTCCTGTTTTGTGTAGGATACCTTCAAAACCATGGAGGATCACATATAGAGCAGTGTATGTGTGCTCTGTGTGTATTTGAACTTGTATGTTTGATAACGTGCATTCTAGGAATGTTTGAGGCGAGTAGGGCTAATTTCATAAATACCCTCAAATTTGACCTTAGTCAAAATTCGTGTCTACAATCCGTGCCCAGGAGATCAGCGTTGAGGGGAGATCGGGGAAGCACCGTCCAAGGGAATTCGTTTATGCCTGGAGGCAGACGGCGCTGGGGGAGGTCCTTGCTGGAGATATGTGCAGCGCGGAGGAGATGGCGATGTCGCCCGGTACTAGAGATGTGGGTTTGGTGCGAACAAGCTCAAGGCGGCAGACAGTCACCGTCGGATCAAACTGGGACCTAGCTTTTCGGAGATCGGCAACGGCGGATGGCTTTCCTGAGGTTGGAGTTGGAGTTTCGCCAGCGTCACAGGGCCGTCGGGGAGCGCCGTTCACCAAGCTCTGGAGAGGAGGTGTTGATCACGCGGAGAGGAAAGTGGATGGCCATGCCACGTCATGTATAGGTGGGGGTAGTTTTAGAATAAGGATTGTTTGGGGTTGTTATTATGCAAAAAAATTAGGACAGGGGTCTTAGAATGCCAAAAAGGAAGAGTGGAGGTCCTATTCGGGGAAAAACTCACGAAAGCCCATCGTGGCCTCCCACGGTCATCATTAGGCGTATTAGTGTAAATTAAACGGAAGAGTTATGTACTTATATGGCTTTATTTACTTTACATTTATCCTCGGAGGTTCATCACCCATTAAATACGAGACAAGTCTATACAGGAAAGATCAATAATGAATCTCAGAATATAATCGAAATAAGCAAATTTCATTTTCTTTCTCTACATGCCAGCACATTCACTACCAATTAAAATTAAAATCAACCCATATATACACACATACCATATCCTGGCCTTAATACCATAATCAACGCATGCATGCACGTACGTACGTCCATCTCCTATGCAAGAATATATGATGGACACGATGAATCCCCCCTCCCTGCTAAAAGAGAAGCAAAAGGTCATGTTTGTGTTAGCCAAAATAATGGCTAATTCGTCAATGACGGACACGTAGGCAAAATGTAATGACTAAATGGACGATAACTATATAATCTTATCGACCAGATGATACTTATCGACCAAATGAACGATAGCATCT
>OY986975.1:17455631-17490223 GCA_963920575.1 Narthecium ossifragum | reverse complement strand
GACCAGCTACTCGTCCAACTTATAGGAAGCCCTTATCCCGATTGGGTTGGACCAAATGTACCCTCTTCCTAGGAACTATAAAGTTCCAGAGTTTACTATGTTCTCTGGGGTGGATGAGATATCGACCATTGAACATATAGGGAAATTCTCCATGCAATGTGGAGAAGTGAACGATTTCGTCAAACTTAGACTATTCCCTAATTCTTTATCTGGAGTAGCTTATTCATGGTTCATTAAATTATCGCCCAACTCCATTCAAAGTTGACAGCAAATGGAACATGCGTTCCATTCTTAATTTTATAAATCAGAACCAGAAAATAACAATGGCCGATCTAGCTCAACTTAGACAAAGGCGGGAAGAGAACGCAGAGTCGTTCTTACAAAGATTTAAACGAGCGAGAAGTAGGTGCTTTATTCCCTTACCTGAAAGGGAATTTATAAAAATCGCTCAAAGTGGATTAGCCCTTGAACTTAAGAAGAAGTTCCGAGATAGGGATTTTATTGACCTATTCCAACTGCAGACTAGCGCTATACGTTATGAACAGTTGTTGAGGGAAGAAGATCAGATGAAATCATCTTCTAAAGGAACTTACTATAGAGATACTAATTATGAAATAAATCAAGTTAGTGACGTTGATGAAGAAAACTACAATATGAACGATGTTTTGTTTGGCCGAGCTCCTTAAGGGAAAACTTTATATATGTAAAGCTCTTGCCAAACTTGAGCGAGAGCTTAAAGGTAAAGAAATAAGCAGAGACGGTAAACGTCCAATGCGAAAATTTTCTTTTGATATTTCAAAGGCTGATCAAATCTTTGATCAATTACTGAAAGATAAACAAAGTCAAATTGAAAGATGGACATGCTATGCCAGGCCTTGACGAGATCAAGGACAAAAGATATTGTAAGTGGCATAATGCTTGGTCACATCACACTAACCAATGTTTGGCTTTCCGTAATGTTTTGCAGGATGCGATCGAGTCCGGTAGGATTGGTTTCCCAGCCAAACACATGGGAGTTGATGCGAATCCATTCCCCAAAGCTGCTCCAGTGGGAATGGTGTTGACAGATGTGGCAAACTTCAAGTTGCCAAAGTTCAAGATTGTCATCGACGAGACTGAGGACGATAGTCGTCCAGATGTGTTCACAAGACTTGGTCAAGACAAGGGAAGGAACCTGTTATCCCACATGTCTGCCCAAAATGCCGTTGGGATCTCAGTCGCTCGATGACACCGTTTTTTGGGACCAAGTTTCATCATCCACAGTCTAAGCAGTGGAACAGAGTTCAGCCTCATGTGTACCCGAAGAGCTTTATGCCTCAACCTTACAAGCCAGAGCGATTGGTACAACTACAATTGCTATACTCTTCGATCAATTCCTGTGGAGGAGATGACGAGGACTCAGTACCGCCGCCACCAGAAGAAGTATGGTCAAATGATGAAGGCCAGGCAAGCCCAGGAAACTAACCCAAATCAGAGATGAGGAGGTTGAAGAGATTAAGAAGATGTTGCTGTCTCTAATGCAACAGAGTCTTCAAAGAGTAAGTTTCATCGTCCAAGTAAGGATGATGACGATGAGACTGGAGCAAACCAAGTGATCAGATTTGGAACACTCCCGTCAGTCATTGTGAACAACTACATCTTGCCAAGCCGCCTTGGACAACAATGTCCAACTGAAAGCGACTCAGATATATCCGACATGGCCGATGATGGATCATCAGCCACACTGGTCGAGGAAGATGGAGACACATCGGCTACCTTGGTCGATGAAATGGAGAATTCACCCTCAGTGAACTTAGTGCTCGACCAGGAGGATGAGTACGTCGAGGTCGAAGAAAAAATCGACGTTACTGAAGAAGCTTGGAGGAGGAATATATCTACAGAACAACTGTTGAGACAGTTGTATGAAGAAGGCAATCCAGCAGTTGGACCAGGTGGCCAGCCAAGTGGCCGATATGATTACCTGCGAGTGTATGGAGACGTCAAAGTTAAACGTCTCGTTAAGAAGACAGAGGTTGTCGCTCAGATTGTTCCATCGACGTCGACCACAATTGTTCCAACTGGCTGGGGTGATGAAGAACAAGAGCCCATGGTTGAGGATACTGAATGGGTAGAAATATAGGTGCCCATCAAAGTAAATGAGGAAGCAGCGAGAAGAAACATCTCTCAAAAAAAGCTATTGATGGATCTCTACAAGGCAGGTAATCCAGCCATCAGTACTCAGGGCCAATCAAGTGGAAAGTTTGACTATTTGGTTTGATATGGTGATCCCATCGTGAAGAAATGGGTCCCTAAAAGTGATGTTGCCAAGTATGCTCCGCCAGCCGATGAAGTGCCAATCATCCCAACTGGTTGGGACATGGAAGCCACAGAGAAACAGCAGGAGCAACACCAGAAAGATCAGCAGTGGCCATCATGGGATGGTCAAGAAAACCCAGAAGTCATCCAGATTGCAACTAAGGGAAAAGGGAAGGCAGTGGCCCATCAACCTTATTCATCGACCAGTTCCCACAAGGCAGATCCTCAAGATCGGAACAATGCAGTATTCGAACGACCTCCAGCAGCAATGACACGCCATTTACGGCCTCTTCATATCAAGGCCGAGAATCAATGGTGTCAAAGTAAGCAGAGTCCTAATTGACACTGGAGCTGCGGTAAACGTCATCCCTGCAAAGATGATGAAAAAGTTGCACAAAACCGATAGTGATCTTATCCCCACGGATATCACATTAACAGGATTCAGTGGAGTTCCAGCCCCAGCAAAGGGAATCCTTCCTTTGGACATTAAGGTTGGCAGCGTCACAAGAACGACAGCGTTCTTTGTCATGGACTCATCAACCAGTTATAATGTGCTGCTTGGTCGAGACTGGATCCATGCCAGCCAGTGTGTTCCTTCATCTCTTCACCAATGTTTGTTCTTATGGAACGACACGGGGAATGTGGAATCAGTTATGGCTGATAATATGCCGTATAGTATGGACACTCATGCCTTGGAGGCATCCTTTTATGACTGCAATTATGGTCCCTTACAGTTCCTTCAGTTTGAGGATACACTCAAGGCAAGGTTCTAAAAATCGGGCTGGGCGGCCGCCTAGGCGCTGGGCGCTTCCCAGCCGCCCCGATTACAGCCTAGGCTATAGAGCTAGGCGCTCGGCAGGAAAGCGGCCGCCTAGGAGGGCTGGGCGGCCGCCTAGGCGGGCTAGGCGGGCTGGGCGGGCTGGGCGGGCTGGGCGGGCTGGGCGGGCAATCCACTTATGACTTAAGTCACTTAACCGGTTAACCCATTATGCTCTCTAAACAAGTAAACAGTAAACTCTAAAGCCTAATCTCCTCCAATCTCCAGTTCTCCATCGATCTCACCTCCGTCGGTTTCCTATCTGATCTCCACCGGCGTCGACGGGATCTCGAGATCTCCCCTCCGCCGCTCCTCGCCGCCCTCACCTCGGGTCTTCGACAGATCTCCAATCTCCAGTTCTCCATCGATGGTGGCTTAGAGTCTAGGAGAAGTTCTAGACTTCAAGAAATTAGAGAACTTGAGGAGGATTTTGTATCCGATGAAGAGGAAGAAGAAGATGAGATGGATTTTGAGTTTGAGTCCGATACGGAGGGAGTACTAGAGGGATATGGAGAAGAAGAATTTGAGGCATATGCTTGAAAGTTGTTAGAATTAAAATTTTGAAAGGAATAGTGTTGCTATTTAATCTTTATATTTTTTTATATAATTTTATCATTTATATGTAATAAAAATTAAATTAAAATTAAAAAAAATAAAACCGCCTAGTCCCCGCCTAGGCGTCCTACTAGTCCTCTGGGCGCTAGTCCCCGGGCTTCCGCCCGACTAGCGCCTAGCGTTTTTTAGAACCTTGACTCAAGGTAGTTTCTGAGAACGGAGTTATGCTAAAGGAGCGCGTAGCGGAACTGTTTGATCCAGCAAGACCAACTTCAGTAGTTTTTGCACCTAAATCTGGCCGACCATCGGCCACAAATAAAAGTGATGAGTTCAAACTCTGAGAGAAATCAGGCCGCTGTAAAGGCCTTAAAAGCCAAACTAATGGCTTATCAAGTGGAAGCGTTCGCTGCACAAGAAGAGAACGACCTAGATTGTTTAAAAGAGATCCCCCAAGAAGACGCGGAAGAAGTCCCCTACGGCAAACGTGGAAATATGCAAGCTCAAGACCCCTTGGAAGAAATCAACCTTGGTGAAGGCGAGGAGCATCGTCCAACATTCATCAGTAAGCTTATCGACCAAGATGTCAGGTACGAACTCATTGCCATTTTACGTTCATATAAAGATTGCTTCGCATGGGACTATAAAGAAATGCCTGGTTTAGATAGAAATATTGTAGAGCATGAACTACCTACTCGACCAAATTTTAAACCATATAAGCAAGCGCCTAGACGCTTTGCTCCAAACATAATCCCAGAAGTAAAGAAAGAAATTGAACGATTGTTGAATGCAAACTTTATTAGAACGTCCAGATATGTAAAATGGCTTTCTAATATAGTGCCAGTTAAAAAGAAAAATGGCAAACTTAGAGTTTGTATAGACTTTAGAAATTTAAACTTGGCTACACCAAAAGATGAGTATCCCATGCCATCGGTCGATAATTTAGTTGATTCCACCGCTGGGCATGAAATATACTCATTTATGGATGGGTATTCTGGATATAACCAAATATATATCGCCGATCATGATGTTCATAAAACGGCATTTAGATGTCCAGGATCACTTTGAAGTTATGAATGGGTTGTTATGCCCTTTGGTCTAAAAAACGCTGGTGCTACTTATCAGCGAGCGATGAACTTGATTTTTCATGATATGATTGGCCATTTTATTGAAGTCTATGTAGATGACATTGTAGTAAAATCACCAATTATGGCCGATCACTTTTCGCAATTGATCAAAGCTTTTGAGCGATGAGAGAATATAATTTAAAATTGAATCCCTTGAAATGTGCCTTTGGTGTGCAAGCAGGGAATTTCCTTGGTTTTCTCGTCCATCAGCGAGGAATCGAACTTGACCAAAACAAAGCAAAGTCTATAATTGAGGTCAGTCCTCCAAAGACTAAGAAAGAACTACAAAAGTTTAATGTCAAGTAAATTTTTTAAGAAGGTTTATTGCTAACTGCGCAGGTAAAACTCAAGAGTTTTCATCGCTCTTGCGATTAAAGAATGAAGACGATTTCGACTGGGAAGAGCGACATCAACAAGCCTTTGAACGCTTGAAGCAATCTTTATCAACGCCACCAGTTATGGCGCCGCCAAGGTTGGAACAACCCATGAAGCTTTACATCGCTGCAGCAGACCGATCAATAGGCGGTCTCTTGGCGCAAGATGGAAAAGATGGAGCTGAGAGAGCAGTATACTATCTAGACAGTTGTTACCATATGAACAGAAGTACTCGGCCATAGAGAAGCTGTGCCTGGCCTTGTATTTTATGTGTACCAAGCTTAGAGCTTATCTAAAACCTGTAACTGTCTACTTGATATCTAAGTTCAATGTATTGAAATTCTTGTTTTCTCGGCCAATTTTACACCAACGTATTGGTTATTGGGTTTTAACTTTGGCTGAATTTGATATTCAATTTGTATCTCAAAAGGATGTTAAGGGCCAGGCATTGGCCGATTTTTTAGCTGATTATCCTTGCGTAGATATACCAAAGGAATTAGAGCGAGAAATCAACAACGTATCGCTCACCCTATGGACGATGTACTTTGATGGTTCTAAAACTGTCAATGGAGTTGGCCTTGGGATCACAATCCTATCGCCCATTGGACGCAAATATAAATTTGCGTATACTTTATCGCAATTATGTACTAACAATCAGGCTGAGTATGAAGCTCTAATCATCGGCCTAGAAATTTTGTTGGATTTAGGCGTGTCCAATGTACAAATCAAAGGTGATTCACAATTAGTGATAAATCATATACTTGGACATTATAAATGCCAGAGCGATATCTTAATTCCATTTCATCAAATCGCTCTAATGCTAATAAATCGTTTTAACGATTTTGAATTACTCTTCATTCCAAGATTGCAGAACGATGAAGCTAATACCCTGGCCCAAATAGCATCAAGCTATAAAGTGTTAAAACACTTGGGGGACATGAACGATTATAGTTCTGGTATGATACACTCTGCACTAGAGCGATATAATCGACCAAACGAGGTAAGTCTAATTGATAGCCAACCAGATTGGCGGACCCCAATCGTCGATTTTTTGAAAGACCCATCGCTTAAGGTCGATAGAAAAATCCGTCTTAAAGCGATACATTATTTTCTACAAAACGACGTTTTATATAAACGTCGACCAGATGGAGTCTTATTGCGATGTTTGCATCCTGATGAGGCTAAATTGACGATGGCAAAGATACATAATGGTGTTTGTGGAGCACATCAGTCTGGCATCAAAATGCGCTGGCTAATAATGCGCAGTGGCTTTTATTGGCCACGCATGGGGGAGGAGTGTGCTATATATGCCAAAGGATGTGAAGCATGCCAAAGACATGGTCCATTACAGCGAGCTCCAGCAAGTGAGTTATAGATCATTGTTAAGCCTTGGCCATTTAGAAGTTGGGCGATAGACATTATATGGAAAATTTATCCTCCATCGTCCATGTTGCACAAGTTTGTAATTGTGGCAACAGATTACTTTACTAAATGGGTGGAAGCGATTCCATTAAAAAATGTTTCTGATGATCAAGTGATAAATTTCATTTGGGAAAATATCATATGTAGATTTGGCATTCCACAAACAATTGTGTCCGATCAAGGGACAATGTTTGTAAGTTCTAGAGTAAAGAATTTTTTGGCTGAGTATAAAATTAATATGGCCAATTCTACACCTTATTATGCCCAATCTAATGGACAAGCTGAAGCATCCAATAAAACCATCAAGTCAATCATAAGAAAGATGATGGACGATAACCCAAGGCAATGGCATGAAGGTTTACTAAGCGCGATATGGGCACATAGAACTACACCTAAGTCTAGTACTAAGGTTACGCCTTACCAATTGGTCTATGGTCAAGAAGCGGTGCTACCGGCTGAGATAAATGTTCTATCGCCCAGAGTTATGGAACAAGATCGCTCAACTAGTGAAGAATATGAAGATGCATTAATGTATAATCTTTTACAGTTGGATGAGCAATGAGCTATTGCCTTAGAAAATATAGAGGCGCAAAAGTTGAAAATGGCCGATATCTATAATAAAAGGGTAGTTTCAAAAGAATTTCAGGAAGGAGATCTAGTTTGGAAAACGATCCTACCTATAGATCGTAACGATCCCAAATATGGAAAGTGGTCGTCCAACTGGGAAGGACCATACTTGGTCGATCAAGTATTTCCAAATGGATCATATCAACTGAGGACTATTGACGGTGGGTTGCATCGATCAATAATCAATGGTCGATACCTTAAAAAATACTATCCATCAATGGAATAAAAGGCATAGAAGGAAAACGTCCTTAAAATATGGACGATAGCAATTGACAAAATACGTCCTTAAGATTTGGACGATAACAATTAACAAAATTTGTTCATTACAAAATATATCGGCCAAAAGTGTTGCATTACAAATTTCATCGCTCATATTAGACAAGCAAAAAATTATCTCTTCAAAGAGAGATTTTGAGATAAAAGAGCAATTTTTTCACGGATTGCCCTAAAGCGTTGCTTGTTCTTCACAAGTTCTCCCTTCAATTTGACTTGGCGATCTTTTGAGGAATTCGCCTCCAAAGCGACGTACTCCTGTATCATTTGATTGCCCTCCTCAGCCAGTTGAGTAGTCTCGCAAAGGAGATAGTTCTTTTGAGTGGTCCATTGGGCGATCTTTTCCTCTAACTCTTTCATCTGGTTTTGGTAACCGAGGATCTCTGATTCTTTTTCGCCAATATCATCAGTATTTTTCTGGAGCTGTTTAACACGATTACAGATAACATCTCTGATATGGGTACGCCGCTCTTGACGTTCCCCTATAAGAACTATCTCATTCATCAAGTTGTTTCTCTCAGCAGTCAGACTCTCAATCTTGATTTTAATGTTGTGAATATCGTCCATATCACTGGACGAAAACCCTAAGACTGTAGGATCCACGGAGAGAAAGGGTGTTATGGCTTTGTCCAGTGCTTCACTATCTAATCTGGTGAAGTCCTCTTCAAGAAGCTTGTCCAAAACTACAAGACATTGAGATAACGCTCGCCTAAATTCTTCATGTTGACTCCCTTGTGCAACTTCAGGGTCAACAGCCGTTTTCTTGGCAGTCACTATAGCATGCCAAGAATCCGAGAAGGTCTGGACAGTATTCATTAATTGGGTGAGATCGCCCTGAAAAGAACCAGCAGTCAGTAGGAGTTAACACTAAATGGTCGAAAGAATCAAATTGAACGATGAATACATGTGATGAGGTAGAACTGGATGGAGAAGCAGTGGGAGTAACAAAAGATGAAGTTGCAGTCCTCATTGTAGAAGGAGCAGCTGCAGGGCTTTTTGTAGCCGCCCTTGTTTGAACATCAGTAGTTGATGTCAAAACATGAGAAGTTGGCGATATAATATCGACCATTACTTGTTCAGGGACACCGCAGCGAGGTGTTGGAGATGTAATTAGTGCCTCCGTTGATGAGATAACTGGAGAAGCAGCGATACTCGGCTTAACAGTTTTGGCCGAGAGATCTTCAACCAAAGTTGGAGCAACTGGGATATTAGGAGAAGCTGATACAGAAAATAAACTCGCATTACCAAGGTCTCGTAAAAGACTATACGGATCATGAACGAGCATTCTACCAGTTAATGACAAACCTGGTTTAAATGAAGTTGCATTTAGGACGTCAAAAAGATTGTTATCATCTTCGTCCTCTTCTTCTCGACCAGAGTTTTGATCGCCAGACTTTTGCTTTCTCGATTCCTAAAAGATTTGAAAAATTAGAGAATGGTCGATAGATCGATCATCAATAAAATAAAATTATCTACACTTTTAAATTCCTTTGGGCGAGTCGTTTGATTCTACCACCAGAACGTACATGTGCCGTTGCCTTTGAAGAAGATTTGGCCGAGGAAGTTGGAGGCACACTCTCATCAGCATGACCAGGAGAATTTAGAGGATGTTCCTCGACCATTTGTGATGGAGATTTATCGACCATAACTTCAGGAATTTTAGTTGTGGGTCGAGGAGGAGATAAAGAGTACAAAGAGCTCGGAGTACTGGAGCCCACTTCTACAGCAGTTGTTACGAGCGGTCTACTCGTGATCCTCTCGTAATGGGTCTCTACTGCTCCAATCGATCAGAATCGGCCTGATCGGACTTGATTTGAGTCCAATGGGCTGATTTGGCTAGCTAGATCGAGTTAGGTGGCTGAATTAGACTAAGCTGAATATGATCTAGCTGGCTGAACCGGATTGGGCTGGGTTGAATCAAGTGGGTTGGATTGGGCTGAGTCAGGGAATCGGATCTAAGGGCTGAGGGGTCACCGGAGGGATCGCCGGCGATAGGGGCGGCGACGGCGGTCGGGATAGTGGCAGGAAGGGTCGTCTGGAGGTGGGGAAGAGATCCACCGGAGTGGATTGTCCTGAACGAGGCCGGAGCGACGAGATCTAGGGGAGACGGAGGAGAGGGTTGGGTCGGCCGACGTCGGGAACGACGGCGAGGCTTCGGGAGTGGCTTAGGGAGGTTTGGATCGGTTTAGGGAGGTCGGACGGAAACGGGGAAGGGATCTGGGAGGTTAATGGCGGAGGGAAGGGTAGAAGACGGCGGCGGCTGTGAAGGTGATGTTGCCGGGGAACTCACCGGAGATGGTGAAGGGCGACGGGGAATAGATGGCCGAAGTCGTGGGGCTTAGAGGAAGAGAATGGTGGCCTTGGTTGGCGACGGGGGTGGCCGGAGAGGGAACGGCGGTGAAGCTTGGCTAGGGTTTCGGGATAGAGGAAGGAGATGATGAATAGTGATGGATGACGTGGCGCTGACGTGGCGGCGACGTGGAGGAGAGAGAAAGTGGCGTGGAGAAGGAAGATGAAGGCGATGCCGGCTGCGGAGAAGATGACCGACGGGGAAAAAGGTGAATCTATGGTGGATTTTGGGTGGAATCTACTTTACTTCTACTCCTATGATATTCTACTCCTATAATAATTTATCAACTACTCTTAATCATTCATCTCATGCTTTCATAACCTAATACAAAACTACTAAGGTCCTTTTATAGAGACCTTGACAGAGTCCTAATCCACTAGAAAACCCCCTTGCTTAATTAGCAAGCAATAAGGTTTCTGACTCAACTCAACTTCCTAACTCAAAGGGACTCTTAATTAATTCCTAACAATCAACTAGGACTCAAATAAAGAATAATAATAAATCCTAATTAAATACTCTAGTTTGAACTAGGGAAGTCCAAGTCAAACTAGGAAAGAGGCTGAACCAGTTTGGTTCCTCTTCTGGGTTCGGATCCAGTTGGTCGAGTCGGATCGACTCGTATCATCCCCCCTTCCTTCAAAATTGGCCTTGTCCTCAAGGCCAGAGTTAAGTCAGGTAGGATGACTCTATGTGGCTGGACCGAATCAACTTGCTTCTGTAGCTCTGGACTCGGTGGAGAGAAACCAGGTCGATCCCATGGCGGGTCCAGTGGTAGCAGTACCAAGCATCTGATGGATCGTGCAGAGGATGGAGCATCTGGAGGTCGATCTGACGGCTCAGGTAGCTCCAGGAATATGATCTTTAATGGCTCTCCTGGATCATCCTCATCATGTCCCATCAGTAGTGTTGCCCATGACCATAGGATGGGATCTGATCTCCATGGTATGATCAACTGTGCAGGGACTTGGCTTGAATCTGAGTCAAGCTGGCTTTGGTCCAATCTGAAGTGAGGATGGCTGGACCATGCTTCTGCTGCACTAGTCTGGACTAAAAGTTGGTTGAACCAAGTTGAATCTTCAACTGTGCTGAGTCGTACTTTGGTCCAAACCTGTCTGACTTGGTTGGCTCTACCGGTGTCAATCTGGACTTGAGTCAGTTGAGCTAAACCGATGTTACCATCATAATCAGATTTGATCAGATTGAAGGAGACATTGGAATAAGGAGGGTAGCTCCTTTGATGGCTCATATTAACCTTTGAATGCTTGATCAACGGCTGAGGATGCATCTGGATCACTTGGAGTTGATCTGGATGGTCCTCATTGCTGGGGACTCTTGGATCAGGTTCAGATAGAAGATCGGAACCACTGGATCAGAGATCACGCTGATCAAACGGCTGGATCAAGTTGCAGTCTTGATCGGACGGCTGAGAAGCTGCCGGAGCTGGATCAATGGCGAAACAAGGTCGCCGGAGTGTGGCAATGGCACAGGAAGCTTCGCAGGGACACGGGGGTTCCATCCGTACGGTTTGATCGCTGGATGAGGCTTCGAGCATGTCGGATCTGAAGGTGGCGGCGCGGTGGATGTCGTTGCCGTAGATCGTCGGTGAAGCAGTGCTCATTAGTAGCCGGGGATGGGTGGAAACGGTTCGTGAAGGTCTTGGAACCTTTCTCCGGAGTTTGGATCTTGAGATCATTCCCGGGAAGTGGCGGATTGGAGGATGCCGGAACAGGGGAGCCCGCCGGAACTGGATCTCGGCGATCCAGGCTTCCTTCGTGGTCGCGTTTGGCCACGGCGGCCTTGGAGTGGCGGCTCGGAGATGAGCCGACGGCGCGGATGACGAGCCGGGACGACGAAGGGTCGGCTCGGGGTGAGCCGAGCGTCGGTGAGGGTTAGCCGCAGCTTGAGGTAGGAGAGGAGCCACCGCTTGAGCCAATCCGGGAGGAGAGAGAAAATCCCGGGAAAAATCTGAAAAATTAGGTAAAATTCCATAAAAATTTGGAAAATTAGGTAAAATTCCAGAAAAATCATGGGAATGTTGTAGAATGGGTTCTGGAGGTGTTAAACTCGGAGTTGCAATGGGAGTTGCTCTCAGAGTTGCATTAGGCGGATTCCTAATCCGAGTTGGCTCGGGGTTAGGTTTCGCAATCTGGGTTGCAGTAGGGGTCTGACTCGAAGTCTGAGTTATCCTCGACCAACTATTGGAAATCCGCTCCAATTCTCTGCTCTGGCGCTCTATCAGAGTTGAACAGAGGTTCAACTGGGCCTGCATAATCTTGAATTGCTGCTCCAAACTTTCCTGGGGTACTCCGTACATGGTGGCGAAGTTTTCAGTAGAGTCTGAACCGCACAGTCGATGAAACGGAGCTCTGATACCAAGTTGTTACGAGCGGTCTACTCGTGATCCTCTCGTAATGGGTCTCTACTGCTCCAATCGATCAGAATCGGCCTGATCGGACTTGATTTGAGTCCAATGGGCTGATTTGGCTAGCTAGATCGAGTTAGGTGGCTGAATCAGACTAAGCTGAATCTGATCTAGCTGGCTGAACCGGATTGGGCTGGGTTGAATCAAGTGGGTTGGATTGGGCTGAGTCAGGGAATCGGATCTAAGGGCTGAGGGGTCACCGGAGGGATCGCCGGCGATAGGGGCGGCGACGGCGGTCGGGATAGTGGCAGGAAGGGTCGCCTGGAGGTGGGGAATAGATCCACCGGAGTGGATTGTCCTGAACGAGGCTGGAGCGACGAGATCTAGGGGAGACAGAGGAGAGGGTTGGGTCGGCCGACGTCGGGAACGACGGCGAGGCTTCGGGAGTGGCTTAGGGAGGTTTGGATCGGTTTAGGGAGGTCGGACGGAAACGGGGAAGGGATCTGGGAGGTTAATGGCGGAGGGAAGGGTAGAAGACGGCGGCGGCTGTGAAGGTGATGTTGCCGGGGAACTCACCGGAGATGGTGAAGGGCGACGGGGAATAGATGGTCGGAGTCGTGGGGCTTAGAGGAAGAGAATGGTGGTCTTGGTTGGCGACGGGGGTGGCCGGAGAGGGAACGGCGGTGAAGCTTGGCTAGGGTTTCGGGATAGAGGAAGGAGATGATGAATAGTGATGGGTGACGTGGCGGCGACGTGGAGGAGAGAGAAAGTGGCGTGGAGAAGGAAGATGAAGGCGATGCCGGCTGCGGAGAAGATGACCGACGGGGAAGAAGATGAATCTATGGTGGATTTTGGGTGGAATCTACTTTATTTCTACTCTTATGATGTTCTACTCCTATGATAATTTATCAACTACTCTTAATCATTCATCTCATGCTTTCATAACCTAATACAAAACTACTAAGGTCCCTTTATAGAGACCTTGACAGAGTCCTAATCCACTAGAAAACCCCCTTGCTTAATTAGCAAGCAATAAGGTTTCTGACTCAACTCAACTTCCTAACTCAAAGGGACTCTTAATTAATTCCTAACAATCAACTATGACTCAAATAAAGAATAATAATAAATCCTAATTAAATACTCTAGTTTGAACTAGGGAAGTCCAAGTCAAACTAGGAAAGAGGCTGAACCAGTTTGGTTCCTCTTCTGGGTTCGGATCCAGTTGGTCGAGTCGGATCGACTCGTATCAGCAGTCTTGAAGAAGCAAAAGTTTAAGAATCAGAAAAAGAAAATACCAACATAACAAGAAAGAAAATGTTATGATACTCACGTGGCATGAGCAGATTGACTGCTTCGATGACTGCTGCTGGGAGAATCAACCTCTTCCTCTACAACTGGCCGAGAAGATGATTGATCTTTTGCAGAGGAAGATGGTTGAGGTTGGACAGTGGTTTTTCCTTTACCACGTCTCTTTGTAAGCGGTTCATCATCCTCATCGTCATAATTCATTGATCGAGGAGATGATTTAATTTTTGGAGAAGATGATGGTTGAGGTTGGACGATGGTTTTTCCTTTGCCACGCTTCTTTTTGGGCGGCGCATCGCCCTCATCGTCTGAGCCTATCGATCATATTGTCTTAAATGAAGAAAGGATATCAAAAAATCAAGGAGAATGATGAAAATATACCTTTTGTCTTTCGTTTGCTTGGTCGATGACTAGCAGCCACTTGCTTTTGTCTTTTCTTCTCCTTTGGAGGAATGAACTTTTCAAAAACTAGGTCCTTGTCAGCAAAGAAAAGACGTTCATCGACCATTTCTTTCCAGCTGTCAGTGATACTAGCTTCAATCTCGCTAATAGGCTCAAAAGGTCTAAGCCTAAACCTCTTAATAAGGAGTAATTCTCTCTTATCTACATAAATTACTCGCTCAATGTCTGGGAAGATACATCGCCCTCTAGCGACGATATTGAAGCTGAAGTATGGTGTTAAGATTGTTTAAGGCAAAATTGGTGAGCAGCAAAATTGGGAACATAAACTTCTACTCCACATTTATTGTTCGCCTTACCCCAAGCCGTATCGAAGTGAAGATCACGGCCGATAAGAAAACGGGCCCAAGCCAGTATCTTATCATCAGACTCTAAGTCTGAAGAAAGATCAAGTAAAGGCTTAATGGACGATGGGTGAGACTCAGGGTTGAATGGACGATATGAAGAAAAATTGGACAAAGTATAGAAATAATTGAAAGCTTGTCGAAAAGATCTTGGAATAGAAGACGAAGAAAGATACAAACGGCCTCGAGTTCTGGCCGATGACGATGAAGGCGGCATATGAAGATCAGGGAAGTAAGCTCTAAGCCATAATTGGACGAGTCACAGAGGACCAAATCCCGTCAAGCTACCACCTTCCCTCAACTGTTCAAGGACGAGATACATTCCTCGTAGATGGCTGACAAAACAAAAGGAGCAAGAGAAAAAACTTGTTTGCCTGAAGAAAGGTCCCGAGCGAGTAGGATATACCCCTTGACAGGTCTTTTGGCAGGAAGGCAAAGGACGTATTTACATAGCCAATAGTAAATGAACGCTAATCGTTCAAGAGAGTTTGGAGGGCCATCACTCTCAGACAACTTGGCATAGTAATTAATGAAAAGGCTATAGTTCTTATCGGCCTCAAAAACAATTTCTTTCTTGGGCACGTCCATCTCATATGCAAGAATATATGATGGACACGATGAATCCCCCCTCCCTGCTAAAAGAGAAGCAAAAGGTCATGTTTGTGTTAGCCAAAATAATGGCTAATTCGTCAATGACGGACACGTAGGCAAAATGTAATGACTAAATGGACGATAACTATATAATCTTATCGACCAGATGATACTTATCGACCAAATGAACGATAGCATCTATCGACAAATGGACGATAAAATATCGACCAAATGAACGATGGAATCTATCGACCAAATGGACGATAGAACATTAACCAAATGGACGATATCGTCCATATGGCACCATCATTTTAAGGACTAAGGACGATAATCGTCCAAAAGTCACAATTGGACATGTTACCCAATATCATTGTCCAAAAGCAATTAACACGTGTGCCAAATATGGTTAAAAAACACATGCAGGTATGACGTTGACAAGAAACGATAAGTAAGCCAGCATAATCGTGACGTATGCAACGAACGAGCATCGACCACGTGTACTCTCCAAACCAGACACGGACGTGGGAGAAGCTGTTATGGAGCAGTTCGCGCACGATCCCCTCCTTTTACGCCATCAACGCTCAAGGCGGGAGCAGTTATTTAATTCCTAGGATAAATAGCTTCTCTTCTCCACTGTAACACCCCCCCCCCCCCCCCGACAACTTGTAACCTGCTCTTAAGCATGGCTTTCGTTTCTTATGTACCTGTAAGTTGATTAATGAAGCTTTCAGTTTGTTTAATGGCATCTTTTACTGCTTTCTTAGTATAATCTAGATAATGTAGTTGCTTTAATCTTCTTCTTCCTTTCGTTTCTGTCTTTTAAGTCTAGTTAAATGGATTTCTTTCCGTTTTCGCTTTTTGTCCGTTTCTGTTTCATAGTTTAATTAAGTTAAATTAGTTTATTGTTTACTGTTTCTTTTCTTCATGATCATAGGAGTATTTTAAGTTTAATTTAGGTTTTATCAGTCTTCTTTTACGCTTTCTGTTATTTAAGCTTTATTTACTGTTTTCCATTAGAATAAGTTACCGTTTTCTTAGAGTAAGTTATCCGAATAGATTTAAATGCATTTTCTGGATTTAGTAATTTAGGTTGATCTTTATGCCTTATTTAATTCCGTAATCTTAGATAACTTAAAGCTTTTCTTAGATTAATCTTGATAATTAGATTATTTAATTAGGTCTAATCTAAATTTCCATATTACTTGACATCTCTGGTTCGTTAATTCGAAAGAGCAGAACTCAACTACAATCATCTGATATTTAAGTGTGGAATAGGATTTTGACTTTGACTATTTGACCGGTCAACGGTCAGATTTCCTCTCTAACAGTTTGCAATTTTGGATGCACTACAAAAACACACCCCATTTTGCAGCGGGCCAAAACTGCTGCTAAAAGTACTTAAACCGCTACTAAAGCTATAAGGCACCGGTTCAATACAGTGTCGCCGTTGCCCTTACTGCCTAAAGTTCTATGGCAGCAGTTAGACGACTTAAGACAACGGTATAGTTAAGTGTTGCGGATAATGTATACTGCAGCAAAAAAAAGACATTCTGCTGCGGAATACAACCGCTGTCATTAAGTGTTTTAGCAACTACAAGAAACCGTTGCGGATGTCCTTAGTTTCAACACTTAGCGTACGATGACAACAGTTACGTCCGGTTGTGAAAAATGGGTCTCGCCACGGTTAAATCGTTAGCTGCAACGGTTGGAATCTGTGGGCAGAGAGGTTTTGGCAACGCTTATCGTACCGTTGCTAAAGTGTTATTGTTGCAGCGGATCTATATCGTTACTAATGATCTTATCGTAATGATTCCATAAGTGTTGCTAATGGTGTATTAGCAGCGGTGACAGAAAATGTTGCATTAAGATCATTTGGCAGCGGTAAGCGATTGCTACTGATAGTTTATTCTACAATGTTGTAAATTTCTTTTGCAATAGTTTAAAACTGATGCAAAATGCTCATTTGGCAGCGGTGTCCGAATCACTGCTAAATTAAAATTTGGCAGCGGTTTGTAATTGCTGCTCAAAGTTCAATTGCAACCATATAGTTTTATTGCAACGGTTTGGAACTGATGCAAAAAGCCCTGTCTATTTACAATAGTTTTGAGCGAATTTTTTCCCTGCATATTTTTTAATATAAATTAATCCAAATATTTAAATAATATTACATAATATTCACACCATTTTATTTAATCATATTCTAGTTATCTGAACGTACTGAATACTCATTCATAACCCAAAAAATATTTATCAAAATTCTGAAATACACCGTATATATCAAAAATATAAACACTACTGTTCTCAAAACATTCAGGTTTTTTATAAAACTAACAAACAGCTTGCACGATTTTTCTCACATTGTCCAACAAGAGCAACCTGCACAACAGTGAAAAAAAATTCAAATGCACTAAAATTAGAACAAGCAATCCAATAGTTAGATATAAAAATTTAGATTTTGGAGAACCTTCAAGTACAAATTTTCTAAAAAGCTGTAGGTAGTAAGATTATAATAATGATAAGCACTGACATGATAATCAAAGCAAATAGACTTACGTCAACTGTATCAGTACCATTATCCACAAGATCAATCTTAGTCATCAACCAACTTAGTGTCCTCTCTCCTGAATTCGAGAAAAACAAACAGAATTCAAAATGATATCTACTTTATGCAGTGGCTAATATACAAGCATTACTGTAAACCAACATTTAGAACTAAACATCTTATTCTCAACATATATCCTAAGGATTTGGAGTGATTTCTCTTGCTTAGCTGCAACAGTCTGGAAGCAATCTTTGGCAAAGCAATTTATTGAGGGAGACATTACTGTGTCCGGATATCCAAAGAAGCAAGAAACCAATTATGATCCTAAGCAAGACATTACATGGCCTCAAGGCATCTTTTGGTCTGCCTAGCTGAGCACAAATAAGTGTAAGGCAAAATCTAAGAAAGGTACTTCAGATCAAATGACAAAAAATACTAAATTCTAATCACAATGAGAAATAGATTGTGAAAAGGAATAACAATCAAACTACTGAGAGATAGAGGTGTCAATGTGCATTTGCTTAATATTACTCAGTGTTAGCAATAAATATAGCCATTTGGGCGATCAATGGCAATTTCGTAAATATTGCCAATCGGCCAAAAGATACTTCGATGAGGACACAGTTAGAGTATTTTGGCCATAACTTTTACATCAAATATCCAAATTGGACGATTCTTGAACCATTGAAAAGAGGACAAAAAGATCTACAACTTTGTTGTTGATGTCATCTCCAAATTTGGTCATTTGATGTTTCAAAATGGCAGTCGAAGTGACCAGTGGCAAAGTAGTAAATAATGGACGAATTTGTTAATGTCATCGACCAACTTTTCTATCATCCAAAATGGACGATGAAGTCATCCTCCAAAATGGACGATAAAGTCCAAATGACTTAGTCCAAATTTCTATCGTCCATATTTACTAATTGGCCATTAGTGCAGTCTAAGTATTTTGGCCATAACTTTCTCATCCGATGTCCAAATTGGACGTTTCTGGTACCGTTGAAAGATAATTTGAAGATCTACAACTTTGATGTTCAGAGTTTTGCCAGATTCAATGGTTATCATCGACAAAAATACAGCGGAAGACAGGAGACGTTGTTTAGTGGCGGTTCCATAACAGTTTTAGACCAGTTATGCAGTTTTGGTGGTTTCCACTTTCAAAGCAACAGTTGCAGCAACTGCATAGTGGTTTCCTGACAGGTTTCAAATCAGTTACCAGAAGCCCTATAAATAGCCAAGAGGAAGAAGAGAAAAGGGCCCCCGCCATCAAAGCAAAACTGCTTTTATCTTCATATAGTCTTTTTATATTTATTAGCAATGTAGCCTTCTAAATTCGGCCCCGGCCACCAAACTTTTTATCATTATGTAATCTTTTTATTATCAATGTAGCCTTATTTATCTTAATTCCTGCATTTTCCTTCCTTTAAATTCCTGCATTTTTCTTCCCTTAAATTCCTGCATTTTCCGTCCTTTAAATTCCAGCATTTTCCTTCCTTTAAATTTCTGCAACGTCCTTCATTTCTAGGAGTAGTGCTACATTAATTTCTTCCATAGGAGTAGAATTATCATATTTTCCTAGGAGTAATGTTACCATAATTCTTTATTTCTAGGAGTAGATCTACCTAAAATAGGAGTAGATTTAACATAGAATTCCATTTTCCATCCTCCATTTCCCATTTTCCATTTTCCATTAATCCCATTTTCCATTTTCCATTTTCCATCTCCATTTCCCATTTTCCATTATTCCCATTTTCCATTCCCGAAAGCTTCAACACTTCTAATTCGATCATTCGAAGGAAAAGAATAAACAACCACAATCTCCTGATTCTTAAATGTTCTAACAGATTTTGACCTTACCAACGGTCATAATTTCTGTTCTAACACTCAGCTTTCAGAGTATAGAAAAGATGGGCATCCATCCATTTACAAGAAGCATTGGGATCCTTTAAGTGAACAGCAGCTAGCAAACCCTGCAAGCTACTCTGATTGCACACACTGCTGCCTTCCAGGAGTTCCGGACGTATGGAATGAGCTTCTATAAACTCATATTTTCACGAAAAAACACAAGTACAAGAATTATACATAAAATTGTTAAACAATTCTCTTGATGCATTTTTCATACCGCAACCAATTGTGATAACAATAGTGAGAATAAACTTTTATCTACCAAGGTTTAAGTTCTGTAGCAGGTCCCATATCACCCTCCTTCAGCTTCCTTTTCTAAATGACCTTGCAACTATAGTTTCTTTTTAGAGTGATTGCATCTATTCTTCTTTATTTGTACAATTTATGTATTCAATTTATGTAGCAGGTAGATTGAAGACTTAGACAGCAAACAAGTCTTCAAACATATTAAGCAGAAGAGACTAAAAACAAGAAAGAAACAATGCATTGAACATAAAAAAAAAAAAAATTGCATTGAACAGGACATTGAAACAGTTTATAGCTACCTAACAAGCATCCCTTTTTAGCAACAACTAAAGACAGCTACCCGGATCTCTTTATCCACCAAAGTCTTTTGCCAATGCGAGAAAAGTGCCATCAAGAGCACCTTGCTACCTTTTCTTCTCTTTAGCTGTCTGCATCTTTCTGTTTGGCAAGATCATCAGGGACATGTGGGTCAATAAATGGTGTAGGCATATCAAGAGTTTCCATCTTAGAGATTTACCAACCCTCCTTAATACATAAGCCATTCAGTTTAGGTAGACTGCCAAAAGTTTCCCTTATCCACAGCAGTAATGCTTTCTTTTGTCTTTGCATTACAAGAGTATGCTATCCTTAGTTTTCATTCTAATCATGGATGCTGCTGCTGTTAAAGTGTTGAGAAAAAAGAAATGCAGTGTCTTATGGGTCTAGTTTGGCATTGTTGAAGGAAATCCTTCTGTTAAATTTAAGGCTTATACATATCATATAAGCTGTTGAAAAGTCATTAGAAATCACAAAAGACCACCTACAATAAAAAATAAAAAAAGCTTTTTTTTCCTTGTCTTGTAAGGGAGGTTAATTACATGCCTGCACCACCATATCAGTGATTCTGACGTGTTGTTCCATTGGAATAATGCATGTTCACAGGCACTTAACGGACCAGCGTGTTCATCCCTAATCTATTGATAGTCTAGCATTTGGTAAATGCTAGATGTTAATGGTGGAAAATACTGGCTTCCTTTATTTGGGAGCTTTCATAGCAGCTAATATTTGAGTTAATTTCTCTCATTTATGATATATCATCTATCAATGTCATGGTATGTAAATCAATTATGGAAAAATAAGTTTTGCAATCTTACTCTTGTGGAGTTGTGTATGTCTACGGGCGAATGTGTTCGATCAAGCTCTGATTGCACAGGAGCACTTGCAGCATCAGTAGGAAGAAGAAAGGCACTGAAATGACCATTAAGCAATTCGGGAGATAAAACTACTCCAGGGACTGATTGCTGGATTTGTGATACCATGAGTTTCCACCCACTCATCACTTGAGCCCTCATGGTCCTCATTCGTTCCAATTCCTCTAAATAGTTATCACGTGCTTCATTAGCCGCATCACGTGCATCAATAGCATCCTTCTCTTTGGCAGTTAAAGTGTCGTTGGATGCTTGTCCCTTAAGGTAGGAAGGGGCCACACCTTTCCCAGTGAGAGGTGCACGCCCGGGACGCTCCTTGATGACAGATTTTGCAATCATATCCTTAGCAGCAGATTGCTCTTCTTCATCCGGATACTGGGATGAACACTGCTCAAGTGCCGCCTGCAATACAATCAATTAATTATCTTGAAATATCAATAAGGTAGAGTATGAAACTAGTTATAGTTCAATATAAACATGAAAACTAACTTTGATTTCTTCATCGACTACTAATTGGCCATTCTTTTTTGTACGAGTAATTACAAACATCTCTCCCATAGATGGCCTCTTTCCATTTGGCCTCTTTTTACACTATTCAAGAAATATATACATGAGTGACTTGTATAAACAATAAATCGTTATGAAAGCCTACATGTAACACCCAAACAGTCTATTTAACACATACCATTAATGCAAATTATATAATCAAGCAATCATTGATAGTTTTACCTCCACTTCTTCTACTCGTGCGAAACTTTTGCGTCCCATATGATGCATATTTTTTTGCTTTCCACAGTTCCTAGTATTGATGATACTAGAAGCCTACAAGTATTTTGAATTAGCATATAAGGATTACTAAGACTTAACACAACATAATTAATTACTCACTAGAAAATTTACCTTAGCTTTGTCAGTGTGCCATTTGTTCACCAAAGCCTCCCATTGATCCTTGGGCACCTTTTCAGGTTTGTTCTCAATTTGAGCAGCAACCGTCGAATGTGGCTTAAAATATTTCGTCCTTAGTCTACATTTCAAACCGCTCCAAGATGCTACAAGGATAGCATAGACCCACTTCTGAGCTCTTTCGTTAATGTCGAATTTACTCTGCATTAAATTCAATGTCAGTACTATATAGATATATATGAAAAACTTTAGTTAATAGAAAAAAAACAATATTATAATAGAAGACATGGTTCAAGAGCGCATTACATTAACCATCTTTCACATGTCTGACTTATTCGCTTCCGGAAACATTTGCCAATCATCGTATGTGAGTGGAGCCAATATTGGATTCCGAGCTAATGTCCCCAAATAAGTACTTAAGGAAACAACTGCCTTATCCAGACCAATAGGTTGATCCTTATCATTTAAAATAATGGTCGGACGAGTATTGCCAAACATTCCGAATAACTTCAAGCACTGTGTTTCCCCTCGAACTCTTTTCTTGCTAGGACCTTTAATTTGAAAAAAAACATTATATCAAATACATTTTTATCTAATGCTAGTCATCCATTATCTAATGAAAAAAAACATTATTAAAAATAACATTATTCCGAATAACTTTACCTTCACCATTAGCTTGTATACTTTGATTTTGCACTGAACTATCATCATTATTTAGAGCAAGCAACTGTTCTCCCCCTTCATGTACTTGTTCTTCATCATCCCTATTCTGTGAAGAACGCAGTCTAGAGTTCTCTTCACCATCATCAGGATCCCAATTATGATCGTAATCATCCATAGAATCGATAGATGCACTATTTAGAGACTCAAAATGGTCATCATCTGAAGCTTGTTCAATCACAACTGATCTATATCTCTTTGCAGTTGTTCTACCTCTAGATTTTTGAAGTACCACTGATTGATGGTGTTTTTGTTTCTTTTTCAATTGCTTGACCAATGAACCCTGTGGTACAAATCATTTTTGCTTTTCCTTGCCCATTTCAAGATCCTGTGCATAGAGAGAATGACAGATAAGTGGACATTGTATAGCAACTACACTATGATCTTACTGGGTCAAACTAATCTAAGTGGACTGCTATGCTCAATCCTCTCGGAATCAATGAAACTTTGGTTAGGTGCCAAACGGGATGCTCGTATAATCTCAATTTGAAGTCAGTATCCCAAATTAATCGTTAAAAAGATAAACATTTTTATAAAAAAAATTAATGTTCCTATTGTCAGTGGACCGACTTTATTAACACATCTATATCAGTTACAAGAGTAGCATCAGTGCAAACTAAATAATCAGCAATACAAATGCTGTAAGTTTTCTCTTAACACATAAATCAGCCATCAGGAACTCTGGTAGAAAAGGATTTTATCATTAAGACAACAAGGACAAAGCAAATAATATGTACATTACGCGCATCCAAAGCCTATAGACTGCCAAAGGAAAGGATATGTTATCCAATGATAGAGACGCAGAAAGATGAATGGCACCAAAGTGATATTGAAAAAATTAAATAACAGGTGAAAAAAAGGAAAAAAGAGCTATCGCCATGCTTGAAGACAAGTTCACTATATCAACCCCCATCTTCGACGAAATCTACACCAGCAACATCACCGTCTCCTCCGCGCTGATCTAGATCTCCAACGAAGTTTGTCCTGGCTCTTGTCTAACCTCAGCCGTGAAACTTCACCAATGACAATCCCCATCATAAAGCAAAGGTAGACAGGATGTGAAATCACAAAGCTCCAAAATACCCAAGGGCCTCATGCTGCCACCCCTCTTCCTTATCTTCTTCCTTCATCTCCCCTCTACTTCCGTCACCCGATCTGCCAGCATGGTGCCGCCCGAGCTCACGCTCCCCTGCGACTTCCGCCGAGATCGTCACCAAGCTCCTGGTCCCGACGCCGAGCGACGACGGGCCTGGTACCGCCCTCCGATGGTTTTGCCCTCCCCGCCGAGATCCACAGCGAGTTTCACCTCGGCCGAACACTTCCGCCTCCACAACGGCGGAGCACCATCATATTTCTTTTATTCTCGCTGACCCCGTCGCCGGCCTCCGTCGTCGACCTATTCCTTCTTCGCTGATAAAGCCCCATAAAGAAGTACAAAAGAGGGATCGCCGGTCTCCTACGCGATCGCCGACTGAAACGCTAGAGGATAGAATCAAGATTGGCCACGCCGCTCCCTTATCACTCCCACGAACCACCGGGATGGCAACCTGCTTGCTTCGACGCTCGGACGGCCAGCCTTCGACGCTCTGACAGCACCTCTTCGACGCCCAGCCTTCGACGCTCGGACAGCACCTCTTCGACGCCATCAGCTTCGACGCTCGGGCGACACTCCTTCGACACTCGGACAGCACCTCTTCGACGCCACCAGCTTCGACGCCCGAACAATATCAGCTTCGACGCTCGGGCGACACTCCTTGGACCCCACCAGTCGACGCCATCAGCTTCGACGCGCGAACAATATCAGCTGTGACGCTCGAGCGACACTCCTTGACTCCATAGAATATCCCCTTCTCTGGCAAAGTTCAGATCAGCACGGCGCCACCTCTTCTGCTCTGGCGAATACTGTCAAAAAAAAAAAATAGAGGAAGAAGAGAGCTTTATTCACAAAATACGAATCTCTAGCAATATATAAGAAAAGTGCTCGCATTATATACTGGCTGGACAAAATGTTAAATAGAGAAAGAAAAGAAAAAAATCTCAAGACTTCCACATCTCTAAGGTCATATAGATATCATCCCGCTCCGTCGAAGACTTCTCTACGTATGTATCATTTTTCAGCTTCTTGTCATTGATTTGGTTACTTGGTAATCATTGTAGCATGGTTTCTGGATAGTCCAGTAACGATTATATGCCATGTAAAATAGAAGCCGTTAAATTTCATTGCACTAAGAATATGAGATCAATTCCTTATAAATAGGCAATATTTATAGATGATCCGATCCAAACCATATATAAATGTTTAAGGAATTGAACCTTCACTCTCTCTGGCACCGGCTCAGGTGGGATGATGGCATCCCTGTCAATGATGCCATCGATGATGACGCCGTATTCTACTACTTCAATTGGAGACATATGACGGTCTCTGTCAATATTGACAAAATTGCAGCTATGGTTAGGATCGGATCATCATAAATGTTGCCTATTTATAAGGAATAGATTTCCGATTGCTTCCGTTTTGCATTGAACCTATCTCTTCTCAAGAAGGAAAGATGATCCTTTTTGGCTTCTCTGTAAGCATCAGCTGCATTAAAGAGTTTTGGGGGAGGCTTCTTGGGGACTCCCCTCTAGCCACCCATGAGAAGTGCCATGTGCACAAATCACTACTCTGGCTGGAAACGTCTGCCAGACTGCCACTGCCAAAAAACAATGGCGGGGATGGGTGCACAAGCACATGCCGCCTGCCTATGTGAGAAGGTGCAGCTGCATGTAAATGGTATGAACCCTGAACACTCCCTGGCATTTCACAATCCATAGCTAGCTAAGTTTTGATCATGATTAAATCGCTCAAGGGGACGGCGGTGGAATGAATGCTGAATTTGAATTCGCTTTTATTCTTTCAAGAATTATCAAGGATTGGATTGGATGGATCAGTATGAAGTTTTGTATGTTTTGGGACACTAATATGAGATTAAGCCTTTCTCTTTTAATCAGTCTAAGATTTTGATCAGCCAATTTTTCTAGTGATACAGTTCCCGCGTTCTGAATCGCGAGCCATTACTTGTACATCACAAACTCTGAGCAGAAAACAAAAAAAGAATGCAGGGCAGAACCAGTTGGGGAATGTGACCAATTCATGATCCTTCCTCTATTATCAATGCACCAAGAAAAATCTTTAGCTGATGTGGTGCTGACCAGCTAGCTTGGATATTAATGAATGGTGCCCCAAAAATAAACACATGCTCCACTTAAAGATCGTAATAAAAAGGAATCATTTCTTGCAGACGCTAACTCCAGCCAGGAAGGAGGGTCCGATCTCTTCTATTCTATGCCAGGATTAGGGGTGGCAATTCGGGTCGTGACCCGCGAACCCGACCCGACCCGAAATAAACGGGTTCGGGTTGGGTATAATCGGGTTCGGGTCATAAACGGGTCGACCCATTTATGACCCGCGAATAAACGGGTCGGGTCGGGTTGACCCGTCTAACCCACGGGTCAACCCGGTAACCCGTTTAAAGCCTTACCTACCCCCTGTTACCTACCCTGTCCACCCTCTCCTCCACTCTCAGGTCTCACCCTCTCAGGCTCTCACTCTCACGGTCTCTCCCTCTCCTCCACCCTTGCCTGAGGCAACTCCCCCCACCGGCCCGCCGCTCGATCTCCCTCTCCCACCACTCCTCTCAACCTCTCCTCCTCCCTTGCCACGGCCTCCGCCTCCGCCTCCGCCCCCCACTCCTTCGGTCCTTCCCGTCGCCATCCTCCACGGCCTCTCCGCCCCCCACTCCTTCCCGTCGCCGTCCTCCACGGCCTCCGCGAGGTACCGCCATCGACCACGAAGCCACAACCTCCAGGCTCCAGGACTCCACGACCTCCCCGGCCGTCGTCCTCGACCTCCCCGAGCCGAGGTCGCCTCAGCCACGACCTCCAGGACCTCCCTGGCCTCCGCGATAGCCACGACCTCCAGGCTCCAGGACCTCCACGACCTCCCCGGCCGCCGTCCTCGACCTCCCCGAGCCCGAGGTCGCCCACGACCGCCACCGACCTCCAGGACCTCCACGGCCTCCGTGGCTCTGCCCCCCACTCCTTCCCGTCGCGGCGTTGCCGTCCTCGACCTCCGCGAGCCTCATATCCGGTCAGATCCGGCCAGATCCGGCTAGATCTGCCTCAGATCCGGCCAGATTCGCCTCAGATCCGGCCAGATCCGCCTCAGATCCGGCCAGTTCCGGCCGTTTCCCTGCCAGATCCGGGCAGATCCGGCTGTTTGCCGGCCAGATCTGGCCGCCGGCATCTCTCGCGCCGCCTCTCCCTCGTTGGCCGTGGCGGGTTGTCGTGGCGGGTCAACCCGAACCCAACCCGACCCGTTTAATAAACGGGTTAGACGGGTCGGGTCGGGTTGACCCGTTTATATATGGGTCGGGTTTGGGTTTACAAACCTGACCCGTTTAATAAACGGGTCGGGTTCGGGTTTTGTCTTTTGTTAAACGGCTCAGTGTATGACCCGACCCGAACCCGACCCGAACCCGACCCGTGAACCCGAATTGCCACCCCTAGCCAGGATGTGCAACTTGAAATAAAGATCCCATTGACAAAAGTGTCAGCGTGACTAATTGGAAGATGCTAAAAGTGCTATGGGTCGGGCTTTATTTTCAGCGGGCCCGATCGAAGTAAAAAATTTGCTTAAATAGTACATAATTTTTCTGGGATCGATCATGTGTTTTAGGTACGTATATAAGGTAGTATTCAAATTCGAGCCTTTTTTTTTTATAAATTAAGCCAAAGCCTGAGAAAGCAGTACAGAAGCAAAAGTAAAAGGAAACAAGTAATCAAACACCCATCGGAACCGGGCCACCAGTTCGAGGGTCAAAAGTCCAGCAAGTAGGGGGAGACTGAGCAAGCCCCATCTTGGCCAAACCATCTGCTGCTGAATTAGTAGCTCGCGGAATGTAGGAGATGAGAATGGCCGGAATCTGCGCCACGTTCCATATGATTTGCTGGGCAACATGACGGAGCTCGTTGGGCTAATGTCGACGCCCATTGAGACAATCAACCACATCACGGGCATCCAGTTGGAAGGAGACATATCTGAGGCCCTCGGAACGTGCGATGTCAACCCCCCGACCAAAACTCCGGAGTTCAGCTTCCATAACAGAGCTACATAGAGCTCTGTCACAAGCTGCCCATAATACTAACCCTGAGTGGTCCATGCCCACAATACCAAGCCCGGCCAACCCAGGAAGAGTTTCGGTTTGCAACGCCGCATCCGTCCTTACCGTCACCCAGTCCGCGTGGCTAGCTGAAGTTAAGCTATCATCATGCCTTGCATCTCTCTTTGCTTGCATTCTCCACTCCTTAGAGAGCCAAAGAGCACGTCTCGCAATCTCTTGAGGAGAATCACCTTCTGCTTCAAACATCCACCTATTCTGGTCCTTCCATAGCTCCCAGAGAGTATATCCAAGCTTAGAACGCCTGTCAATTGAGGAGTCCGATGATGAGGGGTTAAGTAGGACCTCACGCCACCCGCACCATCCTTTCCGCTGAATAAAGAGAGGATCAGTACGGAAAACATGCCCCCAGACTACGTGCGAGAAGGAACAGTCAAAGAAGAGGTGCCCAAAAGACTCCATCTGAACTCTACACCTTGGGCATAAGGGGTCCTGACTTACCCCAACTCTGTATAAGGACTCCTTTGTAGGAATCTTGGAATGGAAGGCTCTCCAAAGGAAGGATTTAATTCTGGGACCAAAAGGGCCCTTCCAAATTTGTTGCCATCTGATAACACCGGTATGAGGTACCTCTTTGTGTTATAAAGAATAGAGATGGAGATACAGGGATGAGGAGGAGAAGGATTGTCTGGTATCAAGTGTCCAAGTTGCCTTATCTTGAGAGCTAGAATGGACGATCTCCATAGACAGTATAGAATCCACCAGGAAGGAAGGGAAGATATTGAGAAGTTTCCTCCAGCGCCAGCGCCCTTCCGAGTTGATGAAGTTGCCTAGAATGCAGTGATCAGAGACTCTTTCAACATTAAAGAAGGTGGGCTTATGAGTCAATGGGAGATCAAGACACCACCAGTCTTTGAGTACATGGACTCTACTACCAACAGAAGGGGTCCATCTTAGACCTTCCCTTAGAGTTTTAGTAGCCCGACAAATGCTACGCCAACTCGGAGATGCATCCTTAGGAGGGATCGAAGAAGGCAATATGGGCCTCCATCTGTATTTGGCAAACACGATTTGTTTCCAAAGAGAGTCATCTTGTGAGATAAGTTTCGATGCCCTAAGGACACGCAGAGCCCTTTGCCATAATCTAAGATCTCTGAAGCCAAGTCCACCATCTTCAATTTGGGAGCAAATAGTCTTCCATCGCACCACTAAAAGACTGGATTTTTTTCCCTCCCAGAGGAATGATCTCCCCATCTTCTCGATTTTCTGAAGGATGCCGATGGGGATGTCCGTAGCCATCATGCAGTGGACTGGGAGAGATTGAATAACATGACGGTAAAGCACCGCTCTACCAGGCATGGCGACCCTCTTTCCTCCCCACCGAGCAAGTCGAGCCGATACTTTATCGATAAGGAAGGAGAAATCCCTTGCTTTGAGTTTGGAAGCAGAGATCGGCACACCTAGGTATTCCCAGGTTCCGACCTCCTCAGCCATATGCAATTTACGACTGATACGAAGCCTTCGATCTGCAGGAATTGATGGAGAGAATATAACACTGGATTTAAGAGGATTTAGCTCCATACCTGATAAAACATGATACCACTTAAAGATCCAGATAATGTTCTGAGCTTCAGCTATAGATGCATCTGAAACCAAGAAGCAGTCGTCGGCATGGATAAGATGTGAAATTTTAAGCCGGTTATGAGGAAAGGAGAACCCTCTAAGCCCTCCCACCTCTGCATCTAAAGTGGTAGAGAGGACGACTTGGCCAAGGATAAATAGAAAGGGAGATAGAGGATCTCCTTGTCGAAGACCTCTTTTAGGAGAGACGTGTTGATAAACTCCACCGTTGACAATGAAAGCCATCCGAGGGGACCTAATACACGACGATATCCAAGAGATAAACTGATGTGGGAAATTCATACGAGTCAAAACTCCTTCAATGAAATCCCATCTAACAGTATCATAAGCAGCCCTGACATCAAGCTTGAGGGCCATTGCTGGTTGATTCCTTGGAGCCTTAGCAACCGAGTGGATAATTTCTTGAGCAACAGTTATGTTATCATGAATTACTCTGCCTTCCAAGAAAGCTGATTGCTGAGGACCAATGACCTCCTGTATGACACCTCTGAGCCTTTGAACAAGGATAAGAGAGATAACCTTATAGAGTGAGTTACAAAGACTGATTGGTCGAAAGTTCCGAACTCTTCTTGGATGATTGCATTTAGGAACCAAAGCAATGAAAGTCTCATTCCAACCAGCAGGCATGGAGGAGGAAGAGAAAAACCGTAGGATAGCATCAGTGACCTTAGCTCCAATAACATCCCAGTTCTCCTTAAAGAACTCCGATGTGAATCCATCGGGCCCAGGTTGTCGGTTGGAGCCAAGATAGAAAATAGCTACCTGGACTTCCTCAGGTGAGATAGCCGTTGAGAGAAGAGATGAACTGGCCTGAGAGAGTAGTGGAAGAGCGGGCCAATATGGATCTAACTGTACCTCAGGAACCTTCCATAGAGATTCATAGTACTCTGCGAATGCTCTTCCAATATCAGCAGGAGCCTCAACTATGGAACCATCCTCTCTGACAATTTCCTTTATTGGGGAGCGATGAGTCTGCAAGTTCATGCTATCATGAAAAACAGAGGAGTTAATGTCTCCGTTCTTTAGCCATTGAATCCTGTTACCCTGGGATCTCAAGGAATCTTGACGACGAAGGAGGGCCTCGTACATGTTTTCCATCATCTTCATACGTTGTTGTTCCTCTACCGAGATTATGCCATCAGCTTCCAAGTCATAGAGGGAGGTAAGACCTGCAACAACAAGGTTAGTACGACAAGCAGAAGAAGCCTCCTCATGGGGGCTTCAAAGCTTAATATTGTTCTTGAGTTCCTCCAGGCAGATTTTAAGGATATGGCTAGGTGTACCATGGCGGGGAGATGACCAGAACTTATTAAGCAAGGAAGAGAAGGTCAGCGAATGGTTCCAAAGATTTTTGAAGCGAAAGATTCCTGGCCCACGGGGATGGGACGGGGGGCTACTGGAGATAAGGAGGGGGCAGTGGTCTGAAAGAACACGAGGGAGGTGTCTAACTTCAGCATGTGGGAAGGAGGAGTCCCAGTGTTGGTTCACCAGGGCACGGTCCAAGCGCTCCAGAATACGAGCCTGGCCAAACTGTTGGTTACACCAAGTAAATGGTTGACCTACAAAACCCAAGTCTCGTAGGTCATTGCGGAGGATAAGATCGATGAGATCCATGGTACCTCTCGAATAATGGAAAGGCACCCCCCCCCCCCCCCCCCCCCCGCGTTTCTCCTCTTGCGACATGACAACATTCAGATCACCAATTAACAGGTGAGGTAACTCCACAGATGCAAAGTAGTTGCAGGCATCCCATAGTAACTGACGGTCTCTAGCACGACAAGCAGCATAAGCCACAGTGAGGACCCAAGGCCCATCAGAAATAGAGGAGATGATTGCATGAATGGACTGTGATGAGGCTGCCACCCAAGACACAAGGCCATAGTCCAACCTCCACACAGCTAAGATACCTCCTCTTCTTCCCATCGAAGGGAGGAGAAAACACTGAAAGGAACCACCCAGACCATTCTGGATGATGGGAAGGTGTTCATCAAATAACAAGGCATCAAGAATAAAAAGAAAATGAAGGCTTCTGTCGCGGAGCAACCGTCGGCACGTGAGAAGGGACCGACGAGGACCAATACCACGACAGTTCCAGCAAATGGCCTTCATGAAGATGAATGGTTTGGTTGGCCAATAGACTTGGCCAAGCCAGAGTTATCTGAAGTGTCGATGAATCGGATGCCTGAGTGGCCCTCTTTCCTCACTTCACCTTCTTCCAGGGTGTCTTCACACTCCGGGGTAAATCCATGTGGAAACTCAGATGAGTTTGAGTGGAGGACTGCCAGATGTTTACTCTCCCCTGAGTTATGTTTTGCTAAAGACGCCAACACAGAGGAAGTAAGCTTAGCATGAGAGTGATGGATGGAGGGGGTCTTGCTTTGGTTATGGGTCACTGTAATGACGTTGCGGCTTCTATCCATCTCCACAACATGCTTACAAGCTTCCTCCACTATAATGAGATTCTCCATAGTGTTGGGTGGGTACTCCTCATCATCAGCAGGGAAGGGAGGTACCACGACGTCACTGCAGAGTGTTTTTGGAGATGAGGGACCAGCTTCATGCATAGGGAGTAGAGGCACGTCCGAATCAGCCCAAAGATCACCTTTATTAATGATCTCATGGCATGAATCTTTAGATAGAAGAAGTGGGGCATGGTCAACATTGGGGGAAGGAATGGAGCAGGACGAAGATGGGTAAGGAGGGGCTAAGGAGGTTGGGTGGGCCGAAGTAGTGGGCCTAGAAGAGAGAGGTGGTGGGCCCAAGACACTAGGGTTTTTAAGGGAGGGGATTTGAGGCACGGGTGGGAGAGGGGGTTTGAGGGAAGAGCAGTGTGGGGGGGCCGCCGCCTATGGGGAAAGGCGTGCTGGAAAGGTTATAGGCCTCAGGGGGAAAAGGGGAGCTGGGCACGGGAGGAGCAGGTCCTCGGGCAGAGGGAGTATCCGCTGGAAATCTGGTAGGATTTGAAATCTCCTTCTTGTGTTTTTTCCCATGCTTCTTCTTTTTCGGGAAGTGCGCCACCTCTTCCCGAGGTTGGTTGGTAGGGTGGGTGGTGGTTCCGCCGCCTCCATGGCCACTCCGTTTCCGACGAGGCATAGGAATAGTGATCCACCCCTCACCGTCAGCATCAACCGAGGGTAGGGTGGAGCTGCTAGACTTCTGATATGGTAGCCTTTTAGAATCCATGTGCAGGGTAGCCTCTGGCATCGATGGTTGATGGCCAACAGGGGGTTCGGCCGGTGGAGGGGCGTGATAGGCACACGCTCCTTTCTGGTGGCCAATGCGCCCACACGCTTGGCAGATCATCACCCTCTCGTAGATGATCGGTTGGATAAAAGAGTTCCCTCCGACAGAGATGATGGTGCTAGAGGGAACCGGATCTGTAAGTGAGATTTCCACACAAATTCTGGCAAATTTCCAACGATCACAAGGATTATGAGAAGTGTCATTTGCCAGGGGTAACCCGACATTAGAAGCCAACTTGATCAGTGGCTTTCTTCCTTCAAATTCCGATGGTAGGTCCGGGTAGCGAATCCACACCGGAGCATGGACGAAGCTCTCAGAGGCCGGTTTAAAGCAGGGCTGCCATTCAAATTCGAGCCTTGCAAATAGGGCAAAGCCCCTCTCAAGTCCATCGAGACGATAATGACAACAAAATTAATAACTAACTTGTTATACTAATTGCTCTCAACTATAATGTCAGTTTAGTTACTGAAATTGAATTAATAGTTAATTGTCACTAACACCATTTTAACAAAAAAATTTCATTAAAAACCCCATTAGCTTTGTGTCTAATCTTAAAACCCCATCACGGTATTAATTGTCAGGGTATTAATGTTTCAAAAGTCGAAATTGCCCTTCTATGCCAATTCCCTCCCCTTCTTACTTGTTACCTACTTACCTCTCCTCTCTCTCTCTCTCTCTCACCCCCCTCCCTCCCTCCCCCACCCACTCTTCTCACTTTCTGATCTTGACCAAGCACAGGGCGGCGTCCAACCCTTGCCCGGAGCTCCTTCGTCAGATCATCGGAGATCCCAGCTCGGGTCACTGATTGTGCCCCGTCATTAGCTCACCTCTCCGACCCCTCGCTGCCACGACCACCAGCTCCCTCGCCTCCCTGCCACAATCCCACGCCACCGCCTCCGCCCTCACCGTTACACGCATCGCCGACCACCCCGGAACCCATTACCGTAACCCATGGCCATTAACCCCGACCAGCTCCCCAGACCGCCAGCACCTCCTCCATCGGAGCCGCGGCCACCTACGACCAATGCTTACTCCAGACGCTGCGGTGGTGGTAGCACCACGGAGACGCCATGGAAAGCTCCACCACCATGGGAGGCGGTGGCAAGGGCGATCTCGGGCTCAAGGTCCTGGATCGGAAGCAGTGGGTCAAGGAGGAGGCCATCAAAGCTGGGCCGGATACGGGCGGCGCACATGGGGACGAAGGGGGTTTCCGGGCGGAATATCTCGTCGGAGGGTGGCGGGCTCCGGTGGAGGCAGTGTTGGATCCAAGAGGAAGGCGGCGAGCTCCGATGGAGGTGGTGCTGGATCCAAGAGGAGAGCAGATCTAGGCAGATCTGGGAGGGTGATGGACCTCGGGCAGATCCCGGTGAGGAGGACGGTCGTGCGGCGTCGATGGGCGCTGTTGGGGACGACTGGGCGCCGTTGGGGACGACGGGGAGGTCGTTGCAATGGAGAGGAAAAGTGTAAAAAATGGGTTGTGGATCTTAATAAATAGAGAAAAATGGTAAAACAATAGGGGAAAATGTGCAAAAAAACAAAAATTAAGAACAAAAGTTAAGGTGACCAAAGACACTTTTGATGAAGAATTTAAAAAGATGAAAATATATTTAGAAAAATGAAAATGCATTTAAAAAGATGAAAATGAATTTAGAAAGATGGAAATCAATGTAGAAAGATGAAAATAAATTTAAAAAGATGCAAATGCAAGAAAATTTTAAGTGAATTTAGAAAGATGAAAATGAATTTAGAAAGATGAAAATACATTTAGAAAGATGAAAATGCATTTAAAAAGATGAAAATGAATTTAAAAAAAGACAAAAATCAATGTAGAAAGATGAAAATGAATTTACAAATATGAAAATGCAACAAAGTTGAAAATGAATTTTCAACTTTCTGAATTCATTTTCATATTTCTGAATGCATTTTCATCTTTTTAAATGCATTTTCATATTTCAAAAATCATTTTCATTTTTCAAAAATCATTTTCATTTTTCAAAAATCATTTTCATCTTTATGAAATCATTTTCATCTTCCTCAATTCATTTTCATCTTTGTGATTTCATTTTCATCTTTGTGAATTCATTTTCATCTTTCTGAATTCATTTTCATCTTTCTGAATGCATTTTCATCTTTCTAAAATCATTTTC
>OY986975.1:17115198-17455431 GCA_963920575.1 Narthecium ossifragum | reverse complement strand
GAGGAGGCTGGGAGGCACCAGCGGGTGCTAGATGCCAAACATGTTAGATCTTCTCCTGTCTTTACGGTATTGTTGATGTTATAAGATTTTTTTGTTTATTAGCTAACAAACTCCGTTGTTTCATAGCATCCTCTGCGCGTCTAAGTCATCGCCTGCCGATCTTCACATCCCCGCTGTCGTCCAAGCCTCGCCTCGCCTCTCCTCGCACATCAATGCCATATCTCCGGTGAGTGCTGCCTCTGCTCTCTTCTCTTCACCATGTCAGCATGTTTTCTTCTCCCTCTTCCCATGCCTTCACCTCTCTTCCTATTTTTATATCTCTTTGTGGATGTTTGTCGCGCCTGATAATAATGTCTTCTGTAATCGCTTCGGCTCGATTTCCTCCATCTCTTCAACTCACCTGGGAACCCAATATTTCTACTTTTCAGCTATTTTGACCTGTTAAAGGTTTCTATGCAATGTTGGAATTAATTTATTCAAGTTTGTTGGCGTTGGGTTTAGATTTTATTCTCTTCACTTAGAGCATTACTGTTGATCAAAAAAGGGCTTAAATATGCTTCATTTATAGACTATATGTAGTTAAAGTTCAAACTTTGCTTGGGATCAAAGATTATGCTGTTCTTTTAGTTGACAGTTTATTGGTGTTGTAGATTTAAATTTTCAACACTGTTCACTGTCGATTGTTGATGGTTTCCTTTCAACGATCAATTTTTACAATCTATTTTAAATTCTTCTAAGATCTTCTTCAAGCTGTATAGGTCTTTGTCAAATTGAGACATAAGATTTCTTAGAGTCTTCCAAGATCATTTCTTTTTTAAGCTAAAAGCAAAAACTGATAGGATATGTATATTTTCTTTTGGCATGCATAAACTTTTTAATTCTAGCAGTTTCCTTTTCTGAGGAGATGCTAATCAACGTGCTAGAGAACAATGAAAATAGAGTAAAAACTAATGCTTCTTTTTTAGACTATAGAGCATGAGTTGAGGTCTCTCTAAATGTGGTGATCAGTTTTTATTTTGTTAAAGAGCTCTCAAACCTTTTATTTAAAGAAGCTGTCAAGAAGGATCTGTGCCTTAAAAGTTTATTGGTCTTTGCTCAATAAGTAGATATGTGTGTGTTTTGATGTTCATAATAGTGAGAGATATTTTGATCGTATCAGGAGTTTATATCTTCAGCTGCACATTTGTCTTACAGACGGCGGATTTATTGAGTTTGAAAGGAATGTATTAGTGTTTAAAGTAGGAGGATTCTTCTTGGGTTCTTTCTGACGCCAGAGCGATCCAGGAAAGAGAGAGAAAGGAGGAGGAGAGAAAGGAGGGGACGCCGCAGCGATCCAGAGGAGCATGAAGAGGGGGCCGGCCATCTGGTGCTCCTCTCTCAGCTGGTGCTCTTTCTGAATTTGTGTAAGTTTTCATCTTTATACAGTGCAATGCTTAAGCAAATTCTTTGCCTTCGTGTTATCCTATGCACAGATTAAACAGATTCTAAGCAAATTAAGATATCCATGGATAAGATGCAGAGATGTTAGAAGATTCCTTACTCTAATCCTACTTGCCTTCATGTTATCATGTTGTCAATCTCATAACTTGCACATATTAAGCAGATTCATGCAAAGGTTCTTTGCCTTCTTTAAAAAAGTTTAGTGAGCTATTCTTTGGAACTCTTAATTTGCATGGATCTGTATCTCTTAATTTGCAATGAATCTGCTAAATCTGTGCATAGGATAGATTTGGATTTGAAACTTTTAATTAGATATCTTTTAAATCTGCTTCTGATATGCAAATTCAGCTCATGTAGGGCAAATTTCTTATATGTAAATTACCCTATTGTAGAAAACAAAACTGGAAGGATTAGATGAATTAAAAGTATTCTTCCACGTTCCTATTAGCATGAGACATACACTATGAAGATCACATGGCATATGTTAATGCTATAAATCTCCTATACATTGATTCCTTTTCTTTGTACTTTAATTCTTAGATCCTGCCTTCTATTGTTTGCATATCTTTCATTGGTTTGGCTCCCTATTTTCAGTGGAAAGATAAAAGAAATTTCTTTGATGGAGGATGGATATCATCTAATAGAATTTTGCTATTTTATATCTTTCATATCTTTTAAATCTGCTTCTGATATCAACTTCTTCAAGAAGAGTTCCAGTCAATCAAAAGTTGCATTAGTTATGAATCTATCCAAGAACTATAACATTTTAATGTCAGGAGTACATAAATAAATGCAGAAACAATTATCACTGATTTGTGCCAAAAAATCGATTGATTTGCACCTAAAATTTTGAAACTTTTAAAATTTATGAAATTTTGGCCTCTTTTCACTAGATACACTTGCCTGTTGTTCTGTTATGAAGTTTGATTTCAAGCAAGCATGCATTAGTGCTGAAATAGCAAATGATCAGAGAGTTGGATCAGCTTTATAACTTTTTGACAAGATCTCTTTTACTGAAATGCTTTTAGTCCTACTGAAATGAATCTATACATTTTACTGAAATGATTTTAGTCCAACTTTGGATGATTTTAGTCCTACCTCATTTCAATCCAACTTCATTTTAGTCCAGCTTCCAATTTTGGGTTCTTGGTTTTGATATCACATTTAACAGAGTGATTTTAGCCTGTATAGATTCATTCTTTCTGAGGGACTGTTGAAGACAATCTTAATGGTTGAGCATTGCAAATAGTTGAAATTGATCAATCTTTTGTTTTAGCTTCATGACTGCATTTGCCTTGGATTTATTTCGCTTATAGAGTGAATTGTCATATGTTAGAAAAGGTTGATGCGAAACCTTTAACAGATCAAAATAGTTCAAAAGGAGCAATTTTCTTTGGATTCCGATCTCAAAATTGGTGTTGCTGAAGACAATACAAAGAAGAGCAATAGATTGATCACTACCTAATTGGAAGCTTGGTGGAAATTTCTTTCTGTCATTCTTTGCTCTCTTTTATTGGATGTGTCTTTTGTGTTTGGAAGTTCCAACATGAGCTAAAGATATATCTGCTTTAATGATTCTTTCTCTTTGGATGATTCTTTCTTACCAAATTTGCCAATACCTTCAACAGAATAGAATCTGACATTTTAAGCTTGGTGTGTATAATTTTGTTGGTCGAAGAAGCTTACGTGCAAAGGGTTTGTTTGCGTTGTCTATCAATCAACTGTTGTGGAGGGCAAAGGGTTTGTTGGTCGAACAAGCTTACATGTTATTACATTAATTAAGGAAAGTTTGTTGAAAGTTATTAATTCACTTTGAGACTCTAAATGTCTTTATGTTTGTGTGGTTTGTGTGGATTGTGGGGACAATGTTCGCCCCTTTCATATTGTGTATTAATTTTTGTATTTGATGAATGTTGTAGGATTGTCTCATTTAGCTCTCGGTACAAGGGAGGTTTTGCCGATTTTTTTCGAAAAACAAAGGAATTAATGAATACAATATTACTACCTTTGTTCTAAACTTGCATCCTGCTTCCTCATTTGGTATGCTGTATAGCCCTTAGTTTTGCTTCATGCCAAATGTTTATTATGCGAAATCTGTTTGACTAAAGTGTAAAGGTTAGACTAATGCAACTAGGTGAAGAAGTGAACAAAAATTTGTGACAAAATATAACAGTAAGTCATTTTGTAGATCCACCCTGATGGCTGATGATAATAATGATCAACTTATCGTTGGCATAGTAAGTCATTTGATTGTATATGCTAGGTTTAGTGTTCATTGATTCATTTAGTTTGATCTATTTTATGTCATATTTTACTCAATTTTATTTTGGCTTACGGAACGTGTTAAATTTATTATGAATGTTTGTATTATTAATAATAATAAGCCATCAAAAGCTGCGTTAGCTCAATGTGCACGGCGAGAACGCGAGAAATTAGGAGGATTTGTTGGATTTTTTGAATCTGTGTCAAAGCGAGCAATGGTTGTACAAGCCTCGAGGACTTCGTCCACTGGTATCTCGAATAGGCATTTGGCATAACGTGCATGGCGAGAACGTGAGAAATTAGGAGGATGTGTTAGAATTTTCTCATTTAACTCTCGGTACATAATAGGTTTTGCCGAAATTTTCTAAAAGAAACCCTAAATATCCGTGTCGTAGGCATGGGTATTTACTAGTATGTAGATAAGAAAGAATATTTATACGAGATTTGTTTCTCTCATATCATCGTACAAACTGTCGAAATTTATTTGAATCTTATCAAATGATCTTTATTATTAATAAACTACTATCTGGGATTCAAATGCTAAAGATCCAATCTATTGGATTAGATTCAAACAAATCTGGACCATTAGTATGATGGTACGAGAAAAGTGACGGTGTAAGGGGAATAAAACTCTATTTCGTAAGGTTATATAGATAATTTAATTATGTCAAACTATAAATCCATTAACTCTTCCTCTCCCAATGGCTTAAACTTTTGGGTCGAGTGATTAGTATTCTTTCATGGTATCAGAGCGGAGGTTCTCACTCCCATGTGTCATGTATTGTGTTGTCGCTTCTTTAACTAATTATTCATGTTTGAAAATTCATGGTTATCGTGATGAGGGTGATTAGCCACCATAGGGTCCTTGCCCATCTATATGACCCTATAATGGCTCCCGCCGTCCAGGCCCGATAGGTCTCTAAGGTGATTGTGGGTTATTTCCTTCATAGTTTTAATGCTATTCATGTTAGATTAGTTGATGGTTTTGGATTTCATTGATTTCGGTTTGATTGAGAGGGTTTCAATCGGATTTCTTTCGGGATTTGCGTTCTATCTTGCTTCCCTGAGCTTAGATCTCATCTGAGTAGGGTTCAAGCACACCTTGGGATGCTTGATCAAGCTTTGATCAAAGCTCTTCCCGCATTTTGGTTTTCGACCCCTGTCCTGAGCATCCAGCCAGCTTCTTCTCGAAGTTGGTGCTATTCCGTAAGGAATCTCAAGAAACTTTCAAGATGAAAGATGTAGATCTTCGAATCTACTTTCAACCGCCGCTGGTTTCATAATTTTTGGATTTATATACGCGTTTTAAAGTCGTGATGGCAGTGATCCGTTAGAAAACTCCAAGGTTAAGCGTGCTTGCCTTGGAGCGGTCCGGGGATGGGTGACCCACTGGGAAGTTTTTCCAGATTTCTACGGCGAGCCAAAAGTGGACAATATTGTATCAGGTGGGGCCCTCGGGTGGATCCTGGACGGAGCCCGCAGGCCCTGGGCGGCCCCGGACGGTGGGGGCCGTGACAGATGGTATCAGAGCAGCCTGTAGGTCTGTTAGCCGGTTTGTGCCAGCAAGGGCGCTGGGCCTCTAAGGGGGTTGGGTTGTGAGACCCGGGGTACTGGGTGTCGGTGTTCGCCTGAAGGGCGTGTGGCCGAACCAGGTAACCGAGTAAGCAACTCCACATAGATAATAAGTATATTAGTAACACTTATAAGACACAACGCGTTTTAAAGCCGTGATGACAGTGATCCGCCAGAAAAATTCCAAGATTAACATGGTATCAGAGGAGAAGTAAAGGAATGTTTCTTAAATTGAATATTCACGGGGGGACAAATATCACAATTTAAAAGTTATATAACTAATAATTTTAACAAATAAAACAAACTTGTTTCGTAGGCTCCAATGGTAATCGCGAAACTTAAAAAAAATGTGCACATGCTGTTCATATGGATTGTTATCACATCACTCAAGTCTCAAGCCTTCATTGGTCTTTCATGAAAGGAGACTTCATCAAAAGGCTTCCAAGAAGTCTTCGGCCATCAAAAATAGTGTCGGCCAGCCACCGATTTAGTTATTCTACTGGAGGCCTGGAGGCCACATCAAACTCACATCGGTCTTCCACACAGCTACGATAATGCCATTTTCAATTGTTCTTGGAAGCTTGGGTTCAATGGTGAAGCCACGTAGGGGCAAGGGGGGGGAAGCTGCCCCCCTTGACTTTTGGAAAAATCACTAAGTATATACCTATACTTAGCGAGATAGGAGATGATGACATGTTGAAAGAGCAAGATATTGTAAATGGTATGAATCTTATTAGAATATCAAAGAAGAGATTACAGAAGATGATAAATGAAGAGTGAGATTCTCTATTCGATGAAGTATCTTCATTTTGCAAAGATTATGATATTGAAGTTCATTGTATGAGTGATAAGTTCCTACCTCCTGGCAGATCGCCCAGAAAGGATGAAGATATCACATATGATCGTCACTTTCGCATTGATTTATTTTACACAATAATTGATATACAACTTAAGAGTTGAATAATCGATTTAATGAGGTGAATACATAATTGTTGCTTTGCATGACATGTCTAAATCCGAAAGATTCATTTTCATTTTTTGACAAATCAAAATTGATTCGTCTTGCAAGATTCTATCCGGTTGAGTTTTCAGAAATGGATCTTATGGCTCTCACAAATCAACTCGAGAATTATATTATGGATGTGTTTTCTAGGGACAAGTTCATAGAATTGAATGACATAACTGAGCTTGCAAACCAAATGGTTAAGACCAGAAGAGATATAGTATATCCATTGGTTTATATGATTTTAAAGTTGGCGCTGATTCTACCAATTGCAACAACAACTGTTGAAAGAGCATTTTTGGCTATGCATATTGTGAAGAATAAATAGCGGAATCGAATGGGTGATGAATGGTTCAACGATTGTTTGGTTACATATATTGAAAAAGATGTTTTTGATAGCATTGACAATGAGAAAATCATCCAACGATTTCCAAATATGAAAACTCGTGGAGGACAATTGTAAAATGTATATTTTTATATAATGAATTATCTATTCTATTGTTTTTTTTCTTAAAGCATTTATGTTCTCATTTTTTTAAATATTTTCTCTATGTGTAGGTAGTACTGCAGTAGCATATTACCGACATTCAGATGCTCGAAGGTAGATATGTGAAATCATCTAATTATATTTACTCATGCTCAAAGGCAGATATGTGAGATCATCTAATTATATTTACTCACATATATAGTATTGTAGTTATTTCAATGTATGTTTTTTTCATTTAAGATTTTTGACAAATTCTATATTTCTTGTAAAAAAAATTATACTTAATAACTTTGAACATATGTTTACTCTATATATATCCCCCCCGAAAAATTTTCTGGGTTTAAATCTATTGGAGAAAGATATGGCATAAAGAATAAGTATTTGTGCCCATGCCCATGTGACATGTGCACTTCACATGTATATGAATCGGTAGTGCTACCGATTCATATACATGCCTATCGGTAGTAGGCTACCGATAGGCATGTACAACCTATCGATAGATTGTACAAGTCTATCGGTAGCGTTGTACATGCCTATCGGTAGCCCACTACTGATAAACATGTATATGAATCGGCAACTAATCTATCGGTAGTGGGATACCGATAGGTTGTACATGCCTATCGGTAGGCCACTACTGATAGACAGCTACCGATTCATAACATGTGAACTGCACATGCCACGTGGCATGTACACAAATCAGAGCTCATATATATATATATGTAGGCTATCCTAATTTAAAAATAAGGAACCAAATTTGCTCTTCTAAAGAAGAGTTTTGCGAGATTTTTATGACTATGCTGCACATTTCTTTAATGTGTGAGGACTTTTATTTTTGAGTCACATTTCAAAACAAATCGAAAATATAAGCTCAAGAAAACCCAGACTATATATATATATATATATATATATATATATATATATATTTTTTTTTTTTTTTTGCTTAGTTGAGTTCGAGGGTTAATAGACTTAGTTAAGGGTTAGTGACAAGGATTGTTGAGAGGGCTCCAAACTATATATATTGGTTGTCACTGGTCTCGGAGAAAAAGATGACTACTTTTTATTTATTCAGACAATAATTGGATGTAAAAAAAAACGCTAAAATAGATGTACACATGGAAGATATGATTAAGACCTGAATAATAAATTTAAAATAACTAAACTCAGTGTATCAACTTAATTTTTTTTATAAGAGATGATATTGAGTATTATGAAAGGGAAATGGATTAAATAAAAAATATTTAGTTGATAAAAAATGGATTAATAAAAAATTGAAGTGTTGGTCTGTGGTCCTAGTGTGCAGTGTTGACCACTGACCAGTGGCACATCCGTAATATTGAGTAATATAGAAGGTCTATTAGCTAAGGCCACTTCCATTAAAGAAGCATCTCCAGCCCCGGTTTCGTCTCGGCGGCCAGAGATGGCTCACCTCGTCGAGCTCAGAGCTAAGCTCCCCCTCCTCCTCCTACTCTTATCGCTCCATCTCCTCTCATCCGCCTCCGAGATCATCTTCGAAGAGCGATTCGAAGGTATTCTCGTGCTCTGGCAGCTAGCTTGATTTTATCTACTCTTTTTTCCCGTGTTTTAGCTTGATTTAATGTATGTTTTTCGTGATTTTTGACCGGTTATGCTGTTAGAATGGGATAATTTTTTCGTGTTTGTCCGGATTTTGAGCTAAAATTGATCGTCTGATTAGAAATTGGCGAAGTAATTGGTCGTCCTAGCCGAGTGGGTTTAGATGCTCGTTCTAGGATTAGCACTTCCCCAAAAAGTTTGGCACTTTACTGGTATTTCTAGGTATGAAATGGTTAAATCTGGTTACTATGCTTAATCACACTAGATCAATGGTAGTTGGTCAGTTTGACTTCTTTTTCTAGGTATGGAATGGTTAAATCTGGCTACTATGCTTAATCACAATAGATTAATGGTAGTTGGTCAGTTTGACTATTAATATGGATTCCATATGGTCGTCGTTGTTGGATTAGTGTGAGTGTGACGATTCTAGTACTGTTGTGAGATTTAACTTCCTAGTCTTCCTTAGCTTTTTCGCAACTCTTATGGTGCTAAATTGTTGCTTCTTATAAAATAGATGGTTGGGAAGATCGTTGGGTTAAATCAGACTGGAAAAGGAGCGAAGGGAAGGCCGGTTCATTCAAGCACACGGCGGGCAAATGGGCTGGCGATCCGGATGATAAAGGTATTTATTTTGTACGATCGCTTGATTTGTCCTATAATTTAGCAGTGGTTTTAATATATTGAGTTCTGTGAATCATGTGATATTAGTCGGAGAACCTTATTTTGCTGGTAGTTTGATTTTGTTACCATCTGCATGTTGATGGGGAAATAATTGCAGGCATCCAGACGTACCCCGATGCCAGACACTTTGCGATATCTGCAAAGTTTCCAGATTTCAGTAACAAGAACAGGACGCTGGTTGTCCAGTATTCTATAAAACTTGAGCAGGATATTGAATGTGGTGGTGGTTACATCAAGCTTATGTCTGGTTATGTTAATCAGAAGAAGTTTGGTGGCGATACTCCATACAGGTATGTATTGATAATTATTTTGTATGGTTTACTCTGCCCTTTTCTGTTTTACTCTGGGAAGTATGACTTTGATTCCTTGGGAGATATTGTGATAATATTACTCAACAGTGCTGACTGTAACAAAGCTGGCTTGTTCCATTTTTGCTATGAACAACTTCTTTTAGACTCACTGCAGGGGACAAACTTGCAAAGCTTTGACTTTCTAATAAGGATTTCTTGCATGATTTTCATCATCTGAATGTTGCAATATTTGTTCTTGCAGTCTAATGTTCGGGCCTGATATATGTGGCACCCAGACAAAGAAGCTTCATCTCATACTCTCTTACCAGGGCCAGAATTATCCACTGAAGAGGGAGATGGAATGCGAGACAGACAAGTTAACACACGTGTACACCTTTATTCTTAGACCTGATGCCTCTTTCAGTATCCTAGTCGATAACCGTGAGAGAGAATCTGGAAGCATGTATACAGACTTTGACATTCTTCCTCCTCGAAAGATCAAGGATGTAACTGCCAAGAAGGTCAGCACTTCAGTTTCTGACCACGGTGCTTTTCTGTGGACTAGAAGGAACTGTCCTATTCCAGTTTAATTTGAACCTTCTCTAATCAGTGTTTCTGGTTTGTTACAGCCTAAAGACTGGGATGATAAGGAATATATCGATGATCCTGATGATGTTAAACCTGAGGTTTTCATCAGCATCTCCTTCTACTGAATAGCTTTGCTTCGAGAAGTGAATGTTTTTATCTTATAACTAATCTTCACAACTGCAGGGATATGATTCTATTCCAGCCGAGATTCCTGATCCCAAGGCAAAAAAGGTATGTTAAATGCCTCTGAAGCAGATGATCACACATGCATACAAGCCGCAATGTCTTGAATGTTTTGAATGTATATAATGTTTCTGTGGTTTGCATGGGTAGAAAGTTTGGTGGAATCTGGTTCTTCCTGGAAAATGATTGTGTGCCCTCGTCTTGATTGTATATAACAATTTTTTAGATAAATTTGGGATTGTTTTCTTTCATTCAATTAGCCTGCTTCGTGGGATGAAGATGAGGATGGTATATGGAGGCCACCAAAGATACCAAATCCAGCATATAAAGGGCCTTGGAAGCGCAAGGTGTGTCCATGGATGTTTACTGTCATATCTGATGTCAAACCATGCTCATTCATAAGCATATCTGTTTCTCATTTATAATGCTGATCCTAAATCTACAGAGGATCAAGAACCCAAACTATAAGGGGAAATGGAAGATTCCATGGATTGACAACCCTGGTAAGTTAATCAGTGTGTTTGATGTATTAAGAGATGACCTCTGAAAAAAGGTGGATTTTGTAGGTTGATCATGGGTACCTTTATTTCTTCACTGATAGAATATATGTCCATTGGTTAGTAAAGGCCCATGATGCCAGTAACAAATATCATTTTCAGATATTGGTCTTTTGTATTTTAGAAAGACATTCTAGTAGAAACATAGTTTTGTGCATTCACGATTTAAGCGAGTTGTACAAGCATACAAGCACACTTGGTCTGCATAATAGCGGGAAGAATTTAGTCATTAATCTAGTACTAAAATGATTAGTTACTCGACGGTAGGTTGTTTTGTTGAAGTCTTGGATGGACACTAAGAAACTTACCTGTTGGCTTGGTCAATGATGAACATTCTAAAGAAGCTTTAAATTCCAGGAGTAATGTTTTAAGTGATCTGCTTCTTGGAATTGAAATCACCACTAGAGTTGCCACACTTGGAAGCCTTTAGTGAGTTGTACTTGATCTGTATCCTTTTGTGGCAGAATTTGAAGATGACACAGATCTCTATGTGCTGAAGCCTTTGAAATATTTGGGGATTGAAGTATGGCAGGTAAGTTCGACATTCTTTTCCCAAATATCTTATGTGTTGATCGCTGCTGGTATCCGTAATTGCCAACACATACATTGAAGTTATGGAAATCAACTCTTTTCCTTTGATACAGGTGAAGGCGGGGGCAGTGTTTGATAACTTTCTGATATGCGATGACCCTGAGTATGCAAAGCAGGTTGTGCAAGAAACTTGGGCAGCAAATAAAGAGGTGAAAATTTGTGCCCCTAGTTTTATAGTTGCAAAACATGCTGAATTTATATTTCACTGATTACTCTCTTGTCTTAATATCAGGCTGAGAAAGAGGCCTTTGAGGAAGCAGAGAAAGTTAGACTAGCTAAAGAAGAAGAGGTAAGAAAAAAATGCAAGCAGATCCCCTTTCAACCCTTTATCTGTGGGCTTATTTTCGCTTTGTCTGTTTGTTCCAAATGCATACGACTTATTGTGCTCTGCATTTTACAGGAAGCTCAACGAGCAAGGGAGGAGGGTGAAAAGAGACGAAGAGAGAGGGGACGAGATAGACATCACCGAGATAGGGATCGATACAGGGAGAAATATAGAAGGGTATATGTCCAATATAACCTTTAATTCCTAGTATACTAACCAACTGTCCACACTACCATTCATGTAATACACTGTCAGCATTGCGAAATCATCTTTCTTTCCTCTCACCTGTTTCCTACCTATATGGCATTCATTATTCTCTAAGCTCATCTAACATTTGGTTGATTGCAAAAAGCACATTCAATTCATTTCTTCAGATTCAGAATTACAACTTTATTAGGGAAGAATACGTGATGGATAAAATGAGTTTAGAATTGCTCATTCAGGGTTGCAAGAATATTTGGAATTCTACTTGTTTATAGATGGACATAGCAAGGCCAACTCTAATTAGAGTGCTGATCCTGTACTTTCAAGGCATATGCTTAAAAGCATATAATCTAGCTCATGTGTGCCTTAATTTCCTTCCCCGCTTAATAAACTTTGAGATCAAATTCATAATATTGAACAAGGTTAGCAGTGTCGCTCTTTGTAGAGTTTTTCTCTATTGCTTCTTTAGAACTTTAGGATCCTTTCCGCAATTCTTGAATTGATGTTAGCCATCTGAATCATCTATAAGCTTTCTTGCAATCATCATATCATCCCAATATCATGAGATTCATTTATATATCTGTTAACAGTATGTAAATGGAGTCAGAGCCAGTCATAACAATTATAGCTGAATTCTGATTTGAGATGCTTTTATGCAGCACGATCGCACTTTTGATGATGATTATGATCATGTAAGCTCCGGAAGACCTCCCACTCTCCTCAAATCATCTTTTACTTTGGTTGGTCACATCTTTCATCATTGATGTTGAACCATGAATCTTTATATGTTACAGGACGAACTGTGAGAAGCCGAAGAGCTCCCCTTCCTCACGTACTTTCTTCATCCAGCAAGAGTATATCGGCATCGACGGCATGAAGCATTTCACCCATCCAGTGATGACGTTGTAGAATTTTTCTTCTATAGTTTTGGACTGCCCACCTTATGTTGTACCCTATTTTCAATCAAAGATGTATGAAGTACTGGACATCTTTGAATATGCTGAAATCTAGGCATATCTGATTATGTTGTTATCTCCTGAGTTTGAACAACTCCTCTTTGTGGGATAGTTATTTTGAATCAGATGATTACATAAAATGCTGCGATAATTTTCGCATCTGAAGTGGATGTTTCTTGATCTACTATACTCTTGGAAGAAGGAAAGCTCAAGTCTCAATGCCTTAAACTATCTCTAATGCTTAATTTTTTTTATTTGACATCAAAATGTTATGTTTCTCCTGGGTTGCTTGTTTCATACATGACATCTCAGAAAGAGGTTTTTTGCTGAATTTCCCTTACAAGGATATTCTGGCCAAAGTCATTCTTTGTCAGAAAGCTGAATTTAGTTTTGCTGATGAAAAAATTTAAAAACCTTTGTTTTACAAACCTTTCCCAATTAAGGTTAGCCGACCTTTGCCTGTCTCATTATGCTAATTTCATAAATAAATAAATTCGCCCCTTTTATATAATTTTATAAATAAATAAAAAATTGAGTTAAATAGTTTTAGGATCCTCGAATTTGGGTGAGTTTTTTTCTAAAAAAATCCATTTTACTTTCAAATTTACAAAATCAGTCCATTTTTGTGTTTGTTTATATGATATGTCAAAATCTTTTTTTTAGAACAAAATTACCCTTCCTCCCAAGCTAACAGTCCCCACCTTCCCAAGCCCTCCTTCCGACGCTCCCCCACCTTCCCCGGCCCCTACTTCCCCACCTTCCCAGACCCTCCTTCCGGCGCTCGTCGTTGTCGGGCGTCTGCACGTGGCCGGCGACCTACCTCCTCCACCCGTGATCCCCTCCTTCGGGCGGCGCATGGATCGCTGAGCGCGCGGGTGGCATGCATGAAGAGAGAGGAGGCGACGTACTCTCTCACTCCGTCGCCTCCTCTCTCTTCATGCATGTCACCCGCGCGCTCAATGATCCATGTGCCGCCCGAAGGAGGGGATCAAGGGTGGGGAAGGAGGTAGGTCGCCGGCCACGTGCAGACGCCTGACGACGACGAGGGGCTGGGGAAGGTGGGGACTGTTAGCTTGGGAGGAAGGGCAATTTTGTTCTAAAATTTTTTTTTTGACTTATCATGTAAACAAACACAAAAATGGACTGATTTTGTAAATTTGAAAGTAAAATGAATTTTTTTTAAAAAAAACTCTGCGATTGTGGAGGTTAAGGATAGCTCATTTCTTTGTCTTAGAAGTCTCTAAATCTCCAAAAAGCTCACATCGAGGCCCCATTTCTTTCTTACATTGGTCACCGATAATAGAGTTAACCCTAATTCCTGCGCTTCGTTCTTGATCCTAACAATCAGGTTGTCCTGCATGTCGATTGCTAGGTTTTTTTTATAGAAATTTTTGTTTTTTGTGATTATTGTATCATTTTTTTGTTGGTAATTTTCTGGACTAAAAACAACATTGAAAATAGGAACGAAGAAAACCGTGAACTTGGGATTATTATCAAAGGATTTTAGGGAGTCAGGCCTCTTTTTTTAAACTTGCCAATTAATATATTTCTTTTCTTGATGACAATTAAGTTTCTTGACGGATAATCTTGTTGATTCAGTGATTATGATTAATTCAAGGAACCTTGTAAGCTTTATTGTAGGTTGAAATTTAGAAAGTATTGGAGGGACTTTTGCCAAAACTAAGGTGTTGCTGTATAACCATGGCAATAAGATAAGTATAGAAGGATGCTATCTGAATGTATGAAATGTCAGGAGATAAGCTTCTTAAATTTTTCCTTAAACCGTGCAAGGGGCACGGGCTAAACTAGTCAATTTTATAAAATAGAGCAGTCGGAGAATAAAGTTTCAATCCAACGGTCTAAGTTTGTTCTTCTGAATCCAAGGGTCCTTGCTTCCCTTCGTATTCTCTTAAACCTTATATCACTCTCATAATAAATTTGATTGAACCTTATATCACCCTCATACTCATACTAAATATGAATTCGATTATCCAGATCAATTCGATCGGTTATTACAGAGGACGTGGGTCGGTGGCTATCCTCCGACCTCTGTACGACCCCTTTCCTCATCAATCAAAAAACTCACTCATGTTCATTTTCTTCTCCTGCACCAAATCTATTAACATGTGACTAGCTGTACGTAGATTACTCATCCAGCTATGGCCATGATCCTACATCTTCTTTTTCCTTCTACAGCTCTTGATTCTAGGAGAGATTGGAGTGATTAGATTGTATTTTCCTTCCTTTTATAATTCTTGATTGTAGTGATTAGATTGTCTTGTAGCTGTTATATATATGTGTGTGTAACACATCCAACATCAATATACAATAGAGAGAAATCTTCTCCATACTCGTGTGTTCTCTCGTTCTCATCATGGTACCGGAGCCATCCCTCCTCGGTGCCTAGCTAGTACTTCACGACTTTGGTGTCGCCATGGCCACGGTTCCTGCTCCAGAGAGTAATCCCTCAAAGTCGACTGATACGTCACAATCTATCGGTGATGTTGCTTCGCCTTACTTTATCCATTTAGCAGATCATTCAAATGCTATTCTTGTTTCTTCGTTGTTGAAGAGCAACAACTACTCAACATGGCGATGAGCGATGAAGATTGCACTCAACGCCAAAGAACAAATTCAGATTTGTAAATGAGAAACTTGACAAGCAGTTGAGTGATGTAGCGGCAATCCAACTATGGGAGAGATGCAATGACATGGTCCTCTCTTGGCTACTTAATAGTATTGATAAATATCTCACTAGTACGTAGTTTGATTTATTGCAGTACAACACATGAAGTTTGGACTGATCTTGAGGCCCGTTTTTCACAAAGCAATAATCCATGCATATTTCGACTTAAACGGGACATAGCAACATTGCGCCAGGAGACCATGCCAAATACTCAATACTACAATAATATTAAGACACTTTGGGATGAAGTAAGTGCATTGCAATATGTCCATGCATGCACATGTGGCGCAACAAAGGAACTTGCTGCTGCTATGCAAGCAACATGGAGTTTTTCAATTTCTTATGGGATTGAATGACTCCTATGCATCAATTCGAAGCTAGGTTTTGGCTACTGAGCCTCTCTTCTGTGAGTAAGGTATATTCAATTATTCACCAAAAAGAGACTCAGTGACTTCTACACCTTCCATTGCCTACTCCCGATATTGCTGCAATGCGTATCAATCGTTCTAATGACACCAAAGGCTGCGGCAGGGGACGTCCCAAATGTGACCATTGTGGGAAACCTGGTCACTGGAAGGAGAGTTGCTATAAGATTGTTGGCTATCCACCACACTGGAATCAAAGACACCCCAATCAGAGGACAAACTCAAGCAAGCTGTAGAAAAAATCAAGCTTCATCTATGAATCAATAGAAGGACGAAGACTTACTCGTTAGCCTTCGATCAACGGATCTTCCTATATGTTTCACGTGATTCAGGCGATCTTATTACTAGAACAGTGATCGTCGATCCACAACCCAAATTCCACTTGTTCTTCTTCTTTTTCACTGAATCTCTCCAATCTCTTCTCCACTGGCTTCTTCAAGTTCCCTTAGAGTTCTCTTCAGAGTTCTACCCAGAGTTCTGTTTTGACATGCTGATGAGTCACAAAATATGCATAATTCACCCATTTAACTTGACTTTGTTAGCTCTCAAGCAATGCATTTCTAATATCTTTTCATGTTATTTCAGGTACAAGAGTTTCCAAAGAGAGTTGAATCGATTCCGGACTTAAAAGACATAAATGGCACAAAATCTGTCATATTCGGATTGAACTAGACCCAGTCTGAATTGAATCCAGACCAGACCCAGTCTGGATGGATCCAGAATTGATCCAGACACAGTCTGGATTGATCCAGACTTGGTCCAGACCTAGTCTTGATGGATCCAGAATATTTGGATCGATCCAACCCAGTCTGGATCGATCCAAACTTATTCCGGATCGATCCAACCCAGTCTGGATCGATCCAAACTTATTTTGGATCGATCCAAAACCCTTTCCAGAGACCAGTTTTGTAACTTTTACACATCGGGTCGATCCAAACCAGTCTGGATCGATCTAAACATATTCGGATCAATCCGAACCAGTCTGGATCGAACCAAAGCCCTTTCCAGAGAGTTGTGACTCTCTGTTACATCTTGAATCGATCCAAACTCATATTGGATCGATCCAAACCGTTAGAAACCCAAATTTTGACATCTTGGATCGAACCAAACCTTTTTCGGATCGATCCAAGACCCGCCTGACGTGTAAAAACGGACGATTCAGATCTGATCCGAGGGTCCACGACTTGGGGCCTATAAATAGGGGTTTTGGCTCTTATTTTGGGATCTTTTCTCCCATCTTTTTCCCTTCTTTCTCCAGCCTTCTTCCCCCTTAGAGTGAGAGAGAGATTTAGGGCATCAAGGAGTGGATTTTGATGGAGAAGATGGGTAAAGCCTCCTCCTCCATGGACCTCCTACCCAAGATGAGTAGCTAAATCCCTTCTCCTTGAGAATTTCATGATGTCTTAGGGCTTTCTCTTAAATTTCTCTTTTGATTCTTGATGTAATGACTCTTGTGAGATGACTTTTGTATGAATTCACTTGTAATTCCATATTTCTTTAATGAAATCCATTGTTGGAATGCCTCTTCTTGTATATGGTTGTTTGAGAATTAGATGCTTGATAGGTGTTTGCTTGAATTCCTCAAAGAAGAGGTCATGCTAGAACCATGGCCAACTCTCTTGGAGGTTTGCTTGAATTCCTCAAGGAAGAGGTCATGCTAGAACCATGGCCAACTCTCTTGGAGGTTTGTGGATCTTAAGATAAGATCTTGAGGTGCTAGAACCACCTTATTCTTATCTTAGATGTGGAATTGGATTGATGTATTAAAGCCACTCAATCCAAGACCTTATTCATACGAAACCTAGATTTGTTTTTCGACAATTTGACCTTAAGTCGGCAATTGTTGAGTGATGATCGAATTAAAGCCTCGATCATGAATCTAACCTTGTAATACACGTGATAAGGTGATCCTAACCCGACACCTTATTAGCGGTGAGCGATATTAATCCTACACTCATCGACCTTTGATGATTGGTTGTCTCAATAGATGTCATTCATCTCAATTCATAGAGAAAACATTTAGACCTTAATTCGGATTGAAATTCCCTAGGACTTCTTCCTTGATAAATTTCCTCCTTAGTTGTTTTAGAATATTTTAGTTAGAAAACTCAAATAATCAATCCAATTGTTTCCAACTATTGTAGAGACTATATCGCATTTATAATTCGACCATCCAATTCTCCGAGGACTCGACCCGTACTTCCACTAACTACGTTGTAGTTAACTATTAGTTCGGTAATTTGTTTTGTCCGCCTTTGATATACTTAATGACATATTTCAAGGCGTGTCACATGCGGTTTCTAAACCATATAAATCAAACGGTTTAGATAACCGCTTCTAAACCATTCAGTTATAATATTAAGGCTCCGTTTGGGCGTGCGTTGTGTTTTTTATGGCCGTGGTGAGGTGTGATGTGTCTGTAAACTGTGGTGAGGTGCGGTGCAGTAATGGCTTAAAAATTATTTGGTATGATAAGTTAATAACTATGGTCGAAAAGTGTGTTCATGTAATTTGTTGTTTGGGTGTGTGTTTATTTTCAAATGTACAGTGCAAAATATTAGTTTGTTATTTGTTCCTGTGTTTGTTACGCCACAACCAAGGTGTGGCCAAATAAAAGCACCTATAAACTGCTTCGTCTCTGACGCAGTTTTGACGTGGTCCCCACCAATCTGCTATTATTCCCAAACGGGGTTTTTGTAAACGCGGCTGCGTTCGGCCCAAAAGAAAGTGCATTTGGACAGCATGAACGCACGCCCAAACGGACCCTAAGTGGGTCTAGCCAGTGGGTTTAGCCATCATAGGCGAATGGTTATAAACCAACACAAGCAACCACTTGCTCATCAATTATATGGTAGTTCCATGACTTCTCAACCATCAAGTGCTATCCCTGGTCTCACTGGGGAGCAACATCACCAATTAATGAATCTTCTCACCACCCCTACAACCAATTTTGTTGGTAATAACCTCTATCCATGACTCCAATCATTTCTCTTCATCTCTTGATTGGATTATAGACAGCGGAGCTTCATATAATATGTAATAAGAATCATGTTCAAAATCGGACGAATTAGACAACAGATCATTCATCAAGCAAATCACCCGAGATTAGAGCAGATCTCTAATATCAATTCAAATCTTTATATCCCATGATTATGGGAATCCAATTATACCGTAAATGTAAAAGGAAGTTTTCCTTTTCAAATATAATTGCCAGCTACACATTTCACATTATAAAAGAACCCGCTCTCTCCCAAGTTTGGGTACGAGAGAAACCACATAATTTTGTCTTTTATGGTATACGAGTTGTTCGTGACCACTGTCAATCCTTCCTCATGGCTTCCCAAACTTCTTCAGCTCTCACTACCCACACCTCATCAACCATTCTTCCAACCAATATCCAAAGTCTCTTAACTGTGAAACTTACCAGAGATAATTTTCTTCTTTGGTAAGCTCAGATCGTTCCATATCTACGTGGCCAACGTCTCTATGGTTACGTGGATGGAAGCATCTCTCGTCCTCCCCCATGCATTTCAAATCATGATGTAAGTTCAACAACTACTGCACCAGTAGAAGTTATCAATCCTGCATATCACACATGGTATGAGCATGATCAAATAGTGATATGCATCTTGGTGTCTTCATTGTTAGAGAGCATTTTTGTTCATATGGCGGGACTCACCACCTCACATGAAGTTTGGATAGCTTGTTTTCCTCCAATTCCAAAGCTCAGATTTTACAGATCCGATCTCAGTTATCAACAATCGAAAAGGGGAGTATGTCTATTTCTGATTATTTTCAAAAAAAATAAATCCCTTGCCAACACTATGGCGGCCATTGGACAACCTTTACATGATGATGAAATCACATCCTATATTCTTGGAGGCCTTGATCCAACGTATGATGCGCTTGTGACGTCCATCACAACCCGCTCCGAGATCATGCCTCTGGAGGATTTATTTGGGCATCTTTTTCTCTTAGAGTTAAGACTGGAGAAAAATAATTCAGCAATTGACGCAGTTGTAGGTTCTATTAATCACGCAATCGTGGAAAGCAAAACTTTTCCTAACAATGCCCATCTCCACCAATGAACCAGAGCAACAACCACTGTGGTAGAGGTGGCTGGCGTGGCAGAGGCAACCCACAGTCTTCTGGGTCATCTTCTTCTCACTCGCGTCCAACTTGCCAAGTATGTGGGAAAGTTGGGCACACTGCCATTCAGTGCTACCACAGGTTCGATCATGCCTACCAAGGTGTCCCTCCAAATATGTCGGCGTATCTTACAGAACAAAATTCCTCATTGGATACAAAGTGGTATCCCGACATAGGATCGACAAATCATATTACCAATGATTTTTAGAATTTAAGTCTTTATTCTGAACCTTATCATGGCGCGGATCAAATTCAAGTGGGTAATGGAGCAGGTTTGGACATAAGAAATATTGGTTCTTCTACTCTTGTCTTACATTCATGCTCCTTTCAATCATCAAATTTATTGCATGTCCCTCAAATTAAAAAGAACCTTGATTTCTGTGAGCCTGTTTACCAATGAAAATAATGCCTTTATTGAGTTTAATCTTCCTATTTTTTGGTGAAGGATGAAATCACGGGAGCAACTCTACTGCGCGGCAAGACTAAGGATGGACTTTATCTATTTCTCACTTCCATATCTAATTCTCAATCCTCACAAGCTTTTCTTTGCCAACGTGTTCCTCTTGAAATGTGGCACTACCGTATGGGGCATCCTTCTTATAAAACAGTACAACATGTCGCCACCAAATTTTCTCTTCCCGTGTCCTCAAATAAAATTACCGGTGTTTGCTCGGCATGCTAGCAAGGGAAAAGTCACTATCTTACATTTTCTGAGCCACAGTTTGTATCTAACTCTCCCCTTGAACTAATTTTCTCAGATGCCTGGGGTCCGTCCCCTGTTTCATCTGCTCATGGAAATAAATATTATGTTTCATTTATGGACCATTTTAGCAAATATGTATGACTCTATCCTATTCCTAAGAAATCTTATGTTTTGTATGTTTTCCATTCCTTTCAAAAATTGGTTTCAATTGTAAAATAAAATCCGTACAAACAGATTGGGGGTGGTGAATATCGTTCCATGAATAAATTTTTCTCTACTGTTGGAATCAAATCATCGTGTTACATGCCCACACACACACTTCCTAATAGAATGGCTCAGTCTAGAGAAAACATCAGCATATAGTTGAAGCATGGCTTTCTCTTCTTTCTCATAGCTCTGTTCCTCATATCTACTGGGATGATGCCTTTCTCACTGTGACCTACCTTATCAATAGACTTCCAACGTCCTCTTTGGGCGTCTCTCCTTTTGAAAAACTTTTCAACAAAATTTCATCCTTTCAACAAAAACAAGCTTAAATTCTGCTCCAAAAGGTGCATATTTATTGGGTTCAGTAACATGCATCGAGGTTATAAATGCCTAGATATGGGATCTGGAAAAATCTTCAAATCTCGTCACGTAATCTTCGATGAACACAACTTCCGATTTTCTCATACCTGATCCCAACCACCCCCAATCTCCGGATGAGGAATTTTCGGCTCTAATAAGAATGGGACATGGACTCTTGTGCCTTTTCAGCCTGGTCTGAATGTTGTTGGATCTATGTGGGTGTTCAAAACAAAGAAGAAATCTGATGGTTCTATGGAGCGCCGGAAATCCCGATTGGTTGTGAAAGAGTATCATTAGCAACACGACATTGATTTTGTTGACATTTCCAGTCCGGTTGTTAAACCTACAACAATCTGACTGGTGTTAAGTACTGCAGTTTTGAATCATTAGCCGATCTGTCAGATTGACATACAAAATGCTTTTCTTCACGGTTTTCTATCTGAAGATGTATTTATGCGACAACCAACTGGTTATGTTCATCCCAGCTTTCCGAACCATGTGTGCAAGCTCCACAAAGCTCTCTACGGTATGAAGCAAGCCCCTCGCGTCTGGTATTCTCGGCTGAGTGAGAATCTTCTCTCTTTTAGGCTTTACAAATTCATCCTCCGATACTTCTCTATTTATCTACAAGGACAACGATGTGACTCTGTTTGTTTTGGTTTATGTGGATGACATTCTTATAACTAGATCTGATGAAGATGCTACCTCTCACCTCATTTCAACCTTAAGTTGTGAGTTTGCAGTAAAAGATTTGGGGGACTTGCACTATTTTTGGGAGTGGAGGTTATACGATCTGCAGCTGAGTTGCTTCTCTCTCAACAATGATACATTATGAACCTACTACAACACACCAATATGATTGTGGCAAAGCCAGTTTCCTTGCCAATGTCTTCTTCTCAGTCACTCTCTTTATTTGAAGGAAGTTCTTTTTCAGATCCCACACTATTTCGAAGTATTGTCAGTGCTCTCCAATATCTTTCTCTCACACGACTAGATATTTCTTTCGCATTCAACAAGGTTTGTCAATTCATGCACAAACCTACAGAGGTTCACTGGACTGCGGTAAAGCGTATATTGCGCTACTTGAAATTTTCGATCAACCATGGCTTGCTGATTCGGCCTACCAACTCTTCTCACATATCTTTCTATTCATAGGCAAACTGGGCTAGTTGCCCTGATGAAAGAAGATCCATGTCCGAATTTTGCATATTTTTTGGACACAATCTTATCTCTTGGAGCTCCAAAAAGCAACCCACCGTCGATCGATCAAGTACAGAGGCTGAATATTACGCCATTGCTCATGCTACAGCTGAATCGTTCTGGGTTCAATCTCTCCTTTGCAAACTTGGGTTTTTCCTTAAAAATCGCCCTGTCTTATGGTGTGACAAGATAGGCGCTACCGAATATCACGCCACTGCTAATCCAGTTTTTCATGCCTGCACCAAGCACGTAGAGATTGACTACCATTTTGTGAGAGAAAAAGTTCAACAAAAATGCTTAGAGGTTCATTTTATATCCAACAAAGTCCAACTTGCATCGTCTTACCAAGCCGTTAGTCTCGGCTCGATTTGCTCTTCTTAGTGACAAGCTCAACGTGCTCTCCTCCCTGCTGAGAGTGCAGGGGCATAATAAGAATCATGTTCAAAATCGAACGAATTCGGTAACATATAATTCATCAAGCAAATCACCCGAGATTAGAATAGATCTCTAAACCAATTCAAATCTTCATATCCCATGATTATGGGAATCCAATTATACCAAATATGTAAAATGAAGTTTTCCTTTTCAAATGTAATTGCCATCTACACATTTCACATTATAAACAAGCCCGCTCTCTCCTAAGTTTGGGTACGAGAGAAACCACATAATTCTGTCTTTAATATGTGTCATCATCTTTTGCACAATCTCCAATTACTAGTCGTCCAAGTCTAGTAAGACTTCCTACAGGTGATGCTGCTCCTGTTTCTCATATTGGGACATTTCAACTTTCTCTTACGCTTAGGCCACGCTTGGTTTGCAATGTTGAATGGAATGAGGAATGGAATGGGACTAGGAATGGAATAGATTGAGCAATGGAGTGATGATGATTGTATTTGGTTGAATAAGGATTGGGAATAGGAATGATGGTTTCATATGTTTGGTATGCACTAATGAATATGGATTGGGAATGGGAATAATGTGTAAATGACAAGACTACCCTTGATATATACAACACTTATTAATATATGTATATTCAGTCATATATATCTACAAGTAGCTTCCTCTGAATCTTTCCTGCTGCTGACTTGGGTATTGAGTCAATGAATGCCACCTTTTCGATCTTCTTAAAGGGTGCCACCTGTGATAATTCATTCAGAGTAAAACATTAATTTTGTTGTTGTGATGCAAAATTCTTCTTCATTGATCATGAATTGTATTGTCATAGAATTATTGTCAATGGAAGAAAATCTCACATGTTTCACAACAAAATCCATGACTTCTTCAAAGTCTTCTTAACAAACAAACAAAAAAGCTTCGTATAGTCTAACAATCAAAATATAGTCTTCTTAACAAACAAACTTCTTAACAAACAAAAAAGATACTACAAAGTCTCAAACATACTACAAAGTATTCTTAACAATAAAAAAAAGATGCAGTCATATAGTCTAACGATCAAAATATTTCAGCTTCTAGTTAGGAACAAGAATTAGTTCATTAAAGCCAAGAAGCTTTTAACAAACTCCTCCCTTTGGTCCACATGAAGAGCATTAAACATAATAATATCATCAGTCACCATCTTACGTCCAACAAGGAAACACTCTCCATTAGATAATCCTTTCAAAGTCAGCAATTCAGATACAAACTTCTCCCTCTTCTCGGCATTCATTAGCTCAACACCCACAACACGACTAAGTTCATGTGTCATCTTTTCAAGTGTTCTTTCCAAACTCACAGAGATGTCATGAATTACCTCATTGAATCCAGGATCACTGTTTCTCTTCTTCTTACGTTTCCCATTTGAAGCACTATCACTTTGTCCTATTTTCTCAATAGGGGGAGTTGTTGAGTCTTGGTGAACATATGATCCAGTTTGAGATGCCTCTGCTTCATATGATGAGAAACCCATGCGATTCAAAAAATCCATATCTTGCATGTAAGCATCACCTGGAACTTCTAACTGTTGCCTAACTTCCTCGAGCACATATGCAGCAATTTGGGCATCCTTTCCCGTGGCTCGATCCTTTCCATAAATTATGCAAAGGGATTCATAGTGTTCTAACTTCTTGTGTCTGAAAATTGCCGCCCTCTTATGAGTCTGAAATATAACAGCAAAAATGGCGCATTATATTAATATCATAGTGTAGCAAAAAAATACTTTATATCATAATGTAACAAAAAAATCCATATCATGATCACCTTCACATATTCATTCCACACTGTAGCCTCAGCTGTGACGCATTTGTTCATAGTATCCCAACCAAACCCACTAGTGCTTATGCCACATATCATGTCATAGACGACCGCAAAGTCTTTTTTTAAGGTCTTTAATCTCAATTCTATATGAGGTTTAGCCTTCAAACCTGATTGAGGCAATTTTTGTCGAAGTATCTCTTCTAACACACCTAAGTACCCCGTCTTGAATCCATTGTCGGCATTATGAGTACCAACGTTATGCAGATCAACCAACCATGCAACAAGTGCAGCATCTTCCTCCTCAGTCCACATATGTTTATCATGTTGAGACATTGTTATATATGACAAAATATGACAAACATACAATTTAGATGACATATATAATGAATATGGAACGAAAGACCATAAAAAACTAAATAAGCATAGTTGTTCAACATCACAATTATGTAAATGAAAATACATTAAATAAGATGACAAGTCTTGCATTTGTCCATACAATAAAAACATCAATCCAACATTCATGTTCCTACATACAAATAGTAACATAAATAACAAAAAGTTCTCTTAGTCAACCAAGCATATATATATATTTCATCTTGCAGGTCTAGATGCTCTCCATTCATTATACATTTCGTTAGCTAATTGCGATCTCCAGTTGCTCCACAAATCACTTGCATCAATGGTACTAATTGTATCACCATCATCCTCATTAGCAGTCTCTCCATTGCCAACATTATTCTCCATTGGGTCTTCATGCATAAACCTCCTTATGAAATTGTGCAGCAAACAACATGCAATAATAATGTAATTTTGAGTCTTAACTGGATAAAACGAGGGACTCCTAAGAATTGCCCAACACATTTTTAGTAGTCCAAAAGTCCTTTTAATCATATTTTGCGCGGACCAATGCTTCATGTTAAAAAACTCTTCTGCAGACGTAGGTTCGTATCCTGGTCTCCAAGCAGACAAATGGTATCTTTGTCCTCTGTATGGAGCCAGGAATCCTTCAAAATTTGTATATCCCGCATCAACTAGATAATAATTACATAAAATAAAAACTAACTATTAGAATCTCAATATGCATTCACAAATTTGAGGACATTTTCTAATAGTACATATACTTACCCTGTGGCACTTTTAAACCATTTCTCCTACTAATTGCATCACGAAGTACTCTTCCGTCTGCAGCTGAGCCCTCCCAACCAGGTAAGACATATATAAATTGCATGCCCTATGAGCACACACCCAGCATATTCGTTGCAATCTCACCTTTTCGATTGCGATACTTAGGTTTATCATCCGCAGGTACTCTCATTTTGATAAATGTCCCATCTAATGCACCAAGACAGTTCTACAAGAGAAGGATTGTTTTTTTTACATATTGTATATATAATTCGGCTTCCAAAAAATTTCAACTCAAAAATGACAATTGTAAATGAATGTATATATGCCTTAAACCATCTCTATCTATCATCCATGGAGTCGATTGGCACAGGTTTTGGTTTTTTGAGCAAAACATCTTGTAGACGAAGGACAACAAGCAAAACTCTACCAAAATTCCTACTAATTGTTTCACCTGACCTCTTGAAGTTGAATCTGATATAACGATTCTTTACATGATGGGTAAGGATATGCAAAAATATTTCTACTTGCTCATCCACTTCCATGCGTCTTGTTCGTGTTTGCCCACCTATATTTTTGAGCATAGAACACAACTTGTCGAATGAAACTTTACCCATTCTAAGGTTCTCAACACATGCAATTTCATTTGAGAGTAATAGTCTAATATGCATTTTCTAGATTTCAAAATTCATCACATAGGACTTATCTTTAAGTCGCCTAGTATTTAGTGATCCACCGATATATATATGTATATATAAGATGATAGACAAAATTAACCACACACATAATTTGGATCCATAATAATGAAGCGGCAGCGACATTTCTCCTTCTTATCATCTTCTTTATAGTTAAATTCAATCGTGCCATGCCTGTATAATAATGGACAAATCCATTAACATCACTTAAAGGAATCTTAAGAATGCAGTGCGTAGAGGGATATACAAGTATTACAAACATGACCACCCAAACATTGCCTGCATAATAATGTATTAATTATTTTTGGATGAATGAGATGTTTACATCACCCTAGAAAGAGAGCTCTCTGAACATTCATGGCTAAAAGGTAGAAACAATGGTGATTAAAAAAAACAATGGTTAGTCAGGAACCATCCCATCTACTATCTAGATCACGTTTGGTGAAGACAAAATATAGATGAAGACAAAATATGAAAACTCATCTCTTGTGGACTGGGGTTCACACAATGTGTCTTGTTCGGCCAGGGTTCACGTATGTTTTTCAGATAAATGGGAAGGTTGGCTAGGGTTTATGATGTAAGCTGGCCAAAGAATCCCCTGATGGATCCAACGGTGGAGAAAAATTGATGAGTAATCAGATAAGGGTAATTAGGTCATTAGACATTTCATTTCCCATTCAGACCTGGATGGAATAGGTCAATCTCAGGGGGGGTGGGAGGAATGGCTCATTCCTTCTCCAGGAGGAATGAGGCATCCCATTCCGGCCAGAATGGACGAACCAAATGACAGAATGACTCTTCGAAATGGAAAAGGGTATTCCATTCCGGCCGGAATGGGCTATATCCAAATATGCCATTACACTTCATGACGTTCTTTTCGTTCCAGACTTTCGCTTTAATCTTTTGTCTATCAGCAAAATTACAAAATCTCTTAATTGTGTCGCTCTTTTCTTCCCTACCTTTTGTATTTTTCAGGACTTGACTACGAGGAAGCTGATTGGGGTGGGTGAAGAACGCGACGGGGTCTACTATTACTTTTTTTTTTATTAGATAAGCCCAAGGGGTTGAGAACAGAAACAAAAGGAAAAAAGATCAAAACAAGACAAGGAAAAAAAACAGAGAAAACAGAGTTAGGACACAAACAAGGAGTAGTCAATGCCTAATCCCCTGTTGAAAACCCAAGCGTGCCCGGAAGGCTATCCCGTCCGCCACTGTGTTTGCCTCGCGATGAATGTGAGTGAAGCTCGAGCTACACACCATGCTAGTAGACCACCAGATTGACTTGAGAACTGATTGCAGTGACGACAGGCACACCATGGTTCCATTCAAATATCAGATTACAAATAAAGAGTCAGATTCAATGTGGTTGTGCAACATCTTCCTTGTTAAGGCTTCCTTGATCACCCCATCAATAGCCAACAACTATGCTTCAACAACAGATCTGGTCCCGCAAGAGCCATCCCAGCACCAAGAATACCTCCAGAAGCTCCAAAAACACAACAAGCTCCAAGACCGGCAATTCCATTAAGAAAAGAAGCATCAATCATAAGAACAAGATATTGCTAGGGCTCTAAATGAGGTTCCTCCTTCCGTAGCGAACTTCAAAATTCTTGAATCTATCTCTTGATTAATCTAGCAAGATTAGCCGGTGAAGAGATATAGGAGGCATCATCAAATACCTTGGCATTCTGATTCTTCCATATCTACCATAAAGAGTACGCCGCCCCCGTCTTGCGCCCATTGTGGTCATCACGCGTTGTTGCGGTGAATAGCTGCCAGCATTGTTTCACCGTTTTCAGCATGGATCTCGACAGATGGCATCCCAAACTCCCATCGCATGAGAAGATTCAAAAAATAGATGCAAAACAGTCTTTGGGTGTGCTCTACACACATGACAGATGGGATCGGGCGCTATCCCAAGTCGCCAAAGTCTCTCATACGGGCTCTACTACTACAAACCCAGCTCCCACAACAAAACCACCACTACCACTTTTCTTCATGCAACCCACATTCCTTTTTCTTCAATTTGGCATCAAAGATTAGGCCACCCCTCTTCTTCATGTATGCCAAAGTTTTTATCTAAGTTCAATAAGCTGGACCATTGTGATATTTGTTCACATTCTAAGCATACTAGGCTTCCTTTCTCATTAGTTCCAAATGTGAGCACCACTATTTTTGATGGCATCTTTTGTGATATTTGGGGAGGTTATCATACACCTTCAATCAATGATGCCCTTTATTTTTTTTATCATTGTTGATGAGTTTTCAAGATTCACTTGGGTATTCCTTATGAGATTGAAACCTGAAACATTACCGAGTCTTAAATTTTTTTTTGCAATGGCTCAGACTCAATTTCAATGCAAAATTAAACACATTATAACCGACAATGGCCAAGAATTTCTCTCACATCACACTCAAGCTTTTTTTCATGGAAATGGCATAATTCAGGAGACAACTTGTGTTGAGATGCCCCAACAAAATAGTGTGGCAGAATGCAAGCATCGCCATCTCCTTAACATAGCATGATGCTTGTGTTTTCAAGCCAAACTTCCTCTTTCCTTTTGGGGTGAATGTGTGCTCACAACCACATATCTTATTAATCGAACTCCCTTACCTAGTCTTGATTATGTCACCCCATATGAAAGATTTTTTTAACACTCCGCCTACCTATGATCACTTACGCGTTTTTGGATGTCTTTGTTATGCTCAAACACTAAGTGCACATAGGAACAAATTCTCTCGTCGGGCACTGCCATGCATATTTCTCGGTTATTCCCAAGGACACAAAGGCTCTCAGTGTTTAATTTTGAAACCAAAAAATCGCTTGAATCACGGTATGTCACTTTCATGGAGCATACTTTTCCTTTTCGTGATCTTTCGACGTCGAATTCCACGACACCTGTTCTTCCACAACCTTTATTGAAAGTCGCTCTACTTTCCCAACCTACTCATGCCGCTGTCCTAACTGATACAGCGAATCCAGTAGATGTTGGTACTCATACACCAACCGCCACATAATCTCCTTCTCCATATGCATCCTCCAAGGTTCCACTTTCGACCCTTCCAACTTGACCTCGATGACATATCCAACGTCCACCAGCTCACCTCCGGGACTTCATTTGTCCGACTATCCCTTTTGAGCCCGAAGCTCCTTCCTCTCTTACTCAGCGCCCTCCAGGTACGGCCCATCCTCTTGCCAATTTTCTTTCTTATGATCATTTTTCTCCCAGTCATATTGCTTTCGTTTCCACTTGAACTCAGCATGTTGACCCTGTTAGCTACTCTCAAGCTGTTGCTCATCCTCATTGATGGGATGCCATGAAATCTGAACTTCAAGCTTTGGAAGCCAATCATACTTGGAGCCTTCAACCTCTTCCTCCTGGTAAGAAAGCAATTCGTTGTAGTTGGGCATATAAAACTAAATTCCATGCAAATGGTTCTATTGAGAGGCATAAAGCTCGGTTAGTGGCCAAGGATACACGCAGGATGAAGGTCTAGACTATCATGATACCTTCGCATTGGTTGCCAAGCTCGTCACTATTAGATGTGTTGTAGCTATTGCTACCACTCGACATTGGTTTCTTCATCAACTAGATGTTAGCAGCACCTTCCTCCATGGCGACCTCGATGAAGAAGTCTACATGACACCACCGCCTGGTTATTTTCGTAAAGGGGAGACTCGTGTCTGTTGTTTGAAACAGGCCTCTCGCCACTGGCATTCCAAACTTTCCACAACACTTATTTCTGCAGGTTTTATCCAATCCATGGCCGATCACTCCCTTTTTACCAAGATTCAAGGCAAATCATCTACTGCCTTATTAGTATATGTTGTTGACATTTTGTTAACGGGAAATGATCTTGATGCTCTTGGCAAAATCAAGGCTTTCATGGCAGCTTCTTTTAAGATCAAGGACTTGGGTAATCTTAAATATTTTCTCGGTCTCGAGGTGGCCCGCTCTCCTACTGGAATTTTTGTCAACCAAAGGAAGTATTTTCTTGACATTCTCTCAGATTCAAGCCATCTGGGTTCCCGACGTACTCATTTTCATATGGAACAGAATTTGAATCTTTTACCAGATGATGGTGACTTGCTTCCTGATGAGTGCATGAAAGTGCACTCTGAACAGTCTTATAACCATCTCAATTGCTAGATTATTATCCTTAATCAACATCTTTATTACTATTTTTACATCTATATGTTGCTTCACATGGTTGTTTGGAAAATGCAGGAAATTGGGGTTAAAAGAAGCTGAAAAGAGTATATGGATCAAATTCAAAAATTAATCTGTACCTGTTCATGAAGAACCAGATGATGTGCCATATATGGTTGGAAAGCTCTTGAAGTCTAGATTCTGAAGAATTTTACGGTTCGTGATTTCGAGTTTGCTAGAGGAAGTTACGGTAATTTTAGTACCGATGGCGCAGTCTGAATGGCAGAACAGAAAATAAGCTGGAAGTCCGATCGATCCGCCGATCGATCGGACTACGCAGAAACGTGACAGAACATATATTTTTCAGCCATATAGGGTCCGATCGATCCCTCCATCCCCCCTACGGGGTCCGATCGATCCAACACCCATAGTCCGATCGATCGGACTATGGAATTAAAGGTTGACAGAACGTATGCCTTCTAGAGGAACACAGTTCGATCGATCCATCCATCGATCGGACTCCGGAATAGCCAGAGACGGAGGATTTTTATGAAACCGATCGATCCGACACCCTTAGTCCGATCAATCGGACACGGGCGAAGTCAGAAGTTGAAGTTTTAATGCGAGGGATCGATCCGACACCCTGGGAGGGATCGATTGTCGGATCGATCCGACGTTTCCAGTGAAGAAAACCTACGGTTCAGATCTAATCCGTGGATGGAGAGATTTGGGGCTATAAATTGGATACTTAGGGTTAATCAAACGGGACTTCTTGGACGTTTTTGGAGGCTCTTTCTGGACGTTTTCCAAGAGAAGAATATGGAGACATCTCCATCCATGGCCGAGTAATCCGCGGGCATGGCGGACGGATGATCTAGCGAGGATTAGGGTTTCTTCTCCAACAATGGTTCATAGTTTTTAATCTTCATTGTTAAACTCTTTTCTATGTATTGGATTTTCAAATATTATTTTCAGATTATAGATTTCTATGTGAATGATTAATATTATGAATCCAGTCATGCTTCTTTCATGATCTTATAATCCCATAGTCATCTCTTTTGATTCTCCTACTGAGTCTCGCGAGACCTTTGCTATGCATTGCCCGTTGTGATAGCTGGTATTGTGTATTCTTAGGGATCTTGTAAGACAAGGTTGGGGCTCTATCCCGAGGAATCTTTGCTATGCATTGCCGATTGTGAGAGTTGGTATTGTGTATTCTTAGAGATCTGGTTAGGTAGAGTTAGGGCTTTGTCCCGATGAACTTTTGCTGCGCGTTGCCTGTAGTGACAACCGGTATCGTGTATTCTTAGGTTTGGTTGGATAAAGTTAGAACTATAAAAAGGAAGAACCAATCGTAGGAAGAGACATTTATATATTTTGTAGGGTTTATAATTCCATATCTTCCAGTTAAGGTGATTGGGATGTGAATCCCTTAACTGAGTATTATATGAACCATTGAGAAGAGAAGAACCTAAATCCGAGTGAAGTGATTCCTGAAGCCTAGCCTCATTCAAATCTTGATTTCTTTCATTAACTTTATCTTATCATTACATCTTCGATCTATTTTCTTAACCTTTTACGCTCTTGATTGTTTTCGATACATTGTTATCTGTGTTTCTGGAACTTTCCTGCTTGTCTCTCTGTGGGATTCGACCTCTCTTATGATGTACTGCACCGCGACCGCTGTCCGTGACACATTTGAGCGAAATCACTTCCCGATCCTAGCATTTATCGTCGCCTTGTTGGGCGGCTCATTTATCTCGCCATCACTCGACTAGACATTGTGTCCTCTGTCAATTTACTCAGCAAGTTTATGCAGCACCCCCGCAAGCCTGACTGTAATGCAGCTCTTTGGGTGCTTCATTACCTCAAGACCTCTTTGGGTCAAGGCTTGTTCTTCTCTTCTACTGTGACTCGGTGCGACTCGGATTGGGCCAGTTATCCTCTCACACGCCATTCTACTATTGGATTTTTCATCAAATTAGGTGACAATCATATCTCTTGGCGCATCAGGAAGCAACCAACCGTATCTCGCTTTTCCATTGAAGTTGAGTATCGTGTGATGGCCTCCACCACTTGTGAACTTGTTTGGTTCAATCTTCTTCTTCAAGACTTAGTTGTCTCACATCCTCAGCCAATGCTTCTCCATTGTGACAATCAGGTTGCTCTTCATATCACACGTAATCTAGTTTTTCACGAATGAACAAAACATATTGAGAAAGACTGCCACTTGGTTCGTGAGAAACTCTGTGCTCGCCTCATTTCTCCTCAATATGTCTCGGGCTCTGATTAGTTAGCAGACATCTTCGCCAAGGCCCTTGGTCGTGACAACTTTCATAATTTTGCACGCAAGTTGGGCATTACGGATCTCCATGCGCCAACTTGAGGGGGAGTATTAACAACATGTGGCTAGCTGTACGTAGATTACTCATCCAACTATGGTCCTGATCCTACATCTTCATTTCCCTTCTACAACTCTTGATTCTAGGAGAGATTGGAGTGATTAGATTGTATTTTCCTTCCTTTTGTAATCCTTGATTGTAGTGATTAGATTGCCTTGTAGCTTATATATATGTGTAACACCTCCAACATCAATATACAATAGAGAGAAATCGATCTTGTCCATATTTGTGTGTTCTCTCTTTCTCATTAAAATCCGACAAAACCCAAGTTTACTGTTTTTTTTCGGCTGTGGGAACGGATTGAAGAATACAACTATCTCCTCTCGAATTCGCTTCCGAGGTATGCTTGATTTTTAATAAAGCTTGCTTAATTTGCTCAATTCCTATGCCACCGTCTCCAACTCCTCACCATGCGTTTTGCTTTTTCTCTTGAAATTGGATTGCTATTGTTTATGAGGTTTGTTTCTTGAAATTTTTTGGTTGCTTTTTTGCTTAAGATTCTTTCTTTCCATCATATTATTTTATGACATTTTTTACAACGACTACCAGTTTTTTGGGAATGCAAAACTGCTTTCTTTCATCACTTTCTTTCCAACCATCCGAAATTGCTCCAGATTCTTGAAAGTGGTTGCCGCCCAACTTTGAAGTAAGGAAAAGCTTTTTTCTTTAATGTTTTGGATGAATTTACTAACCTAAATATTAATCCCATGAAAAGAGTATGCTGATAGGGTTTATGGTATAACTTTAAGTTCTGGTTATCCGTTTTAACCCAAAGCATGCATTATAACAACTATTTCTCTAAAAGGTTTGAATTAGAACAACTCTTTTTTTAAGAGCTCAGCAAGTTCGATGGTCACCTATTTGTTTGAATTGTTAAATAGACTTTCTCAAAACTTGCCTCTTGGAACTCTTTTCTTAAAAGCTCAGTAAATTCGATGGTCACCTATTTGTTGGAATTGTTAAATAACCTTTCTCAAAACTTGCCTCTTAGAACTCTTTTCATAAAATCTCATCAAGTTCGATGGTCACATATTTGTTGGAATTGTTAAATATACATTCTCAAAACTTGTCTCTTGGATTCCTTAATTTGATGGTTTGGCTCGATTTTCCTCTTATTTCGTGATTTGGGTTTTCATCTTTTTCATTTTCTTTGTTTAACTAAATTTCCATTTATTTTGTTTCGAGAGAGTAGTTTATTTTACTGTCATATTTCAGTATTTTCGGAGGCATTCTTAACTTGGGTATTTTTCTTTGTTTTGTTTGGAACCATATAAATGGACATTCTTGACCCCATAGTATCATGTTTGCATAAGATTTTTGGGTGCCCATCAACTTCAAATTATAGATTTTTCTGTACTGTTGATACCTTGCACGTTTGGAATCGTGATGTTGAATTTTGGCATAATTCCCAGGATTTGATGGTTCTTTGGATCTATTATTGAAGGAGAAGAAGAAAGGAAACGGCAAAGTTGATTCATCGTTTTTGTTAAATTCCTTCTTTCATTTTGTCGGTAAATGTTGAGCAGATTGAGTTATCAAGATTGAGTTTGAGGAGGCTTCGGACCATTTCATAGGAAAGTTGTTGGCTTAACATAAAATGTGCAAATTTAAATGCACTGCTCCAAATCCATAGTACCTCCCTTGATTTTCATCCTCCTGATAGTTTTTGTGGTGATCAAAATGGATCAATTAAGTTCCCGTTATGTAGATCATATAGTGTATCTGCCTTTTTTGCTCATTCTTTTTTAGTGTAATAAGCAATTGGTGACTACTTTTAGTAGCATTTGGTTTCTTACATCTATGGCATCAAGTGATGTCACATGTACGATGTCTTTGTTGAGGTTTCAATCACCATAAACCTCAATAAACTTGGGTTGTAGAATGTTCATGCTTCATTTTTGTTGTTTCGAGTAATTTGTAGAATGTTCATGGTTTATTTTTGTTGCTCCTTTCCTCTGTTTCACACTAGCCCTTCCCTTTGTTCAACACTTCTCATCATGTACACCCCACACGAAATGTGATACGAAATATAGAGAATGTGGTATTTGGCTCGAAGTTATAGCATCTAATAGTTATTCAGACAATAAATTTTGTTTGGTTCATGAACATATTGAATGATCTCCACTTTATTTGTCTGCTTTCTTTTGTATAGGCTAGCAAGAGGAATAAGCACCAGTAACAGTCGAAGTAGCAGCTCCCCTTCTCCTAGACTTAATCAGTACTTGCATCCACATTATTCAATATGACATCTCTCTATCTCTCTCTCTAAATTTCAATGGGATACAATTTGTGGTGCAAGACAAGCTGAAATTATTAAACAACGAGGACTTGATGGTGGATATCTTTGGAAACACTTTGAATGGGATGGACTCATCAGCTTCTTTGTAATTGGTTTTGTTTCAATGGTTTAAAAAACTATTCTTTCTTTCTTTCTTTTTTAAAATATTGCATGTAGCAAGCATAACAATTGTTAATTGAGAAAACATAACAATTGTTTTGGATGATTATGTATATGCTATAAGAGCCATATGTACTTCATAACCGCTTGACATATGTGAAGACGTAGCCCTTATACATCATGTTTATTTCTCTGTTTTGAACAAACAAGTGAAGTTGGCAATTCAAAGGGCTCGGCAACAGTAGAAAGGACAACTTTTTATCATATTTGGTTGATCTTATTTAAAAATATTGTTACAAAGGGGTAAGAAGAGTCCCTTCCATCTATATATGGCTACTAAAAATTCACTGAGATACCATATCATGTCCTCTTTTCCAGCCCTAGCTATAGTGTAGAAATACAACACTTGGCATTTAGCTCTCGAGCTCTCATAGTTTCCAAGTTCCAAGAGCACTATTATGATGTTATTCTAAGTATAAGGTATGTGTACCAATTCAACTCTTATTGTAAAAGTTTATTACTAGATCCTTCTATGTATCCACTGCAATTTCAAATTCAGAGGGATTGGTTTTACCCTTTGTAAATGATTTCATTTTTTTTTTTAATTTGTAGTTTGTGGTGAGCATATTTCATCGTATCTCCAAGCTTATCTGTAGATAAATGATTCATTTGTATTAAGTGTTTGAGAATGAAAATTGTGATTATGGAAATCTCGAACTTGAAGTACACTACCAGTCTGATTATACCAGTCTAATTTCATCCAACACATAACTAAAATAAAACCTTGAATTTAAATACTTCATATGGTTTGGCACGAATCGTTATAAAACCATAATATCAAACCGTGTCAGGGGTGCGGGTGGATGCCTTAGTCAAGCTTATAAGAGGTAGTGGGTTACCATAACTATATCTAACGGTGGACAAATCGGTTTCCAGAATTATATCATACGGTGGAGAGAGTAAGCGCGTGGTAGGATGACTTATGAAGAATGAGTTTGATTCTTTTTGAGCACGTAGCGGGAACTTTTTGTCAAATAGGACCCTTGATATTCACTTTTTGCAATTTAGGACATTTTTCATGTTTTTTTTGCATAATAAGACCCCATACACGTAAAAAACATGCGTATAAACTAATGCGCGTATAATTCTTAATTATACACGTATAATTATTATTTATACGCATTTTAGTTTATACACATGTTCCTTAAGGGTGTGTTTGGATAGCAGGGTATGGGGTGAATTAGATGGAATGAGGAATGAGCGGATTCCCCATTCAGCTCATCCTCATGTTTGGCTCACTTTTGTCTTTTGGAATCAGCGGAATCCGACCACGTCGGATTCCAAAAATTCGGAATCGCGGCGTCCGCTCGAATCGAGCGGACGCCAGTCGACGGAAGCCGCCGCTGTGCATCCGCGGATCCGAATTTGAGATTTGCTTTAATGACCATTTTATCCCCTTGATATTTAAAATAGCTATATTTATCATAACTTTAAATATACATGTTGAAACTTTATGAAATTAGTCTCATTGGAAAGATATCATCGATATCTTCGTTATGAGACCAATATTGAGTATTTTTGAAAGCAAATATTTGATGTAATTTAATTTATAAAATCATTTAATATATTATAACTTAAATTATACCTAAATTTTTAATAATTTCGATCAATCATTTTACAGGATTAGATGCATTCAAAGAATTAATTTGACCTAAATTTTTAATAATTTCGATCAATCATATCTCGTGGGTATTGTTATTATTATAATGAAAAACATGTCTTAATTTGAAGAAAACTTAAAATTTTATTATTAACATGCTGTCAAAATTCACTTGGTTCCAATTCAGAGATTTATAAATCAAACACCAGAATCCACAAAATTAGCAGATTCAGTTCATCCATAATAGACAAGCCAAACGCCAGAATCACCAGATTCAGCTCATCCCATATAGACCAACCAAACAACATAACCAAAATCCACAGAATCACCAAATTCAGCTCATTCCTCAGTCAGCTAATTCCACAGATTCCTCATTCAGCTAATTCATCAGATTCAGGTTTGCCAAACGCACCCTTATGGGGTTCTATTATGCAAAAAAACATGATAGGGGGTCCTAAAGTGCAAAAGGTGAATACCAGGGGTCCTATTTGGCAACAAATCCCACGTAGCGGGCGATGTTAGATCGTGGATATATATAACGGTGCAAGGGGTGTGGGTATTTACTAGTCAACTTCACAAGAGATAGTGGAGAGAGATTAAAACGGGGCACGAGCCCACCGTAGTTTATACATAGCACGAGGACTAATGTTCAATTAGCATCAATATGCATATATAAAACTAGGTGGGAGGCTCGTGCCACATGGCACGGCTAACTACTCACCCCCACTCTCTTTCTCTCCTCTCCCTCTATCTCTATAATAACTAACTTAAGCCACGTGCACACCACGTCAGCCCACTATCCTCTTTTTTTCTTCTTTATTTAGTTATAACATTATACCATATGTGGATAGTTCTATGACTCAGATGATAAGTCATAATCTGAGTCATAAAATAACTGAAAGCTTATCTTATAAGGTAGACTAGCGGGCCCCCATGCCACATGGCACGGTAACCACTCACCCCTTAACTTCAATGTTAACTTCCTTGTTAACCACCATGGCCGACCCTAGCTATAGGTAAGTTAGGCAGTTGCCTAGGGCCCCATCTAATAGAGGGGCCCCCAAAATTAAATACTACTTAAGAGGGGTTAAGGCCTATACATCAATGAAGCCAAATTATTTTTATAGTAATAGGGCCCCTTCAGCTGCCAAAAAAAAGCTATCATCTTATTTATCACCAAGCCACCAAGCCGTTGGGCCCAAAAAAAAAAGCTAGCCTTCTAATTATTACAAAAGTAACTGTTAGACTCTAATAAGAGGGCCCCTTAGCTGCCAAAAATAGAAAAGTTGTACATGTTTCAAGAGTAATTTTTGGAACTTGATATGGACATGTGTCCATAAAGCTTGTCATTTAGTAATTTTTTCACTTACTTTTACTCTCTCTTCATAGCCTTTTATCTTCTACCTTTCATCTTCTCTTCTCTTCTTTCTCCATGCTGACATGCTCCCTACCATCTTCTCCATGCTCTCTACCATCTGTCATCTCAACGTTCTAATTGCCATGAGCCTTCTGTCCTAAATTTGTTGTGCTTGTCGTGCATCTCTTGTAAGGCTGCGATATCTTCATCTAAATACTTTGCCATCCATCCCTCCCCACTCCAAATCAGGTTTTATCGTTCTTAACTTGTTTTTTGGATAGTTTTTATATATATAAAATTTGTCGAGGATTATTTTATTTTACATTTCCACTATGTCTTCTAGAAAATATGATTCGGGACATGAAAAGCGTATGAAAAAAAGAAAAGTAGATGAATTGATACAATCTAAAAAAGGAGCTCTTGATAGATTTGTTACAAATAATAAAACTAAGCCTATAACAGTTCAACCGAAGATGTAATTGACCAATCAAATAATACATCCGAATTGGACAATAGTGAATTAAGTTTAGAAGATGATAAAAATAATCATCAAGAAAATTTAGTTGAAAATGAAGCAATTAAAGAAGGTAAAGTTTCTCATAAGATATTAGATTGCACTTCTACAAATATATATGACCCGGGATATTGGAATGAAATTGATCTACAATTAAGAGATTTAATAGTAGAAAAAGGTCCAATAAGAGAGGATATTCTAAGTTTTCATAAAGATGAATTCAATAGACATTTTTCCGTTTCACATTATATTAGAAAACTACCAAATGGCAAAAAGCATGATAGAAAATGGTTAGTGTATTCAAAAGCTTGTGATAAAGTGTATTGCTTTTGTTGCAAGTTATTTAGCTCAAAATCTAACATGAGCCAATTAGCTAATGAAGGTACTAAAGATTGGAAAAATCTTAGTACTAAACTTAAAAGTCATGAAACAAGTAATGAGCACATTACCAACATGAATGCTTGGATAGAGTTAGAAATAAGATAATTAAAGGATAAGACAATAGATAAAAGCGTTCAAGAATAAATTAATAGGGAAAAAGACTATTGGAAGAAAGTATTATTTAGAATTATTTCTATTGTAAAGAATTTGGCCAAAAATAACTTAGCATTTCGTGGTTCCAATGAAAAGGTATATCAAGAAAATAATGGAAATTTTTTGAGTTTGATTGAAATGATTGCAGAATTTGATCCGGTAATGCAAGAACATATTCAACGTATTCAAAGTGGTGAAATTCATAACCATTATCTTGGGCATAAAATACAAAATGAACTAATACAACTATTGTCATTGAAAGTTAAGAATATCATTGTTAATAATATTATAAAAGCAAAATATTTTTCTGTTATACTTGATTGCACTCCTGATATTAGTCACAAAGAACAAATGACACTTGTTTTGCGATGTGTAGATGTGACAATAACTCCAATAAAAATTGAAGAGTATTTTGTATAGTTTCTAGAAGTAGATGATACATCAGGAAAAGGACATTTTGATGAACTTATAAGTGCAATAAAAAACCTTGAACTTGATATTGATGATATAAGAGGACAAGGATATGACAATGGCTCTAATATGAAAGGTAAACAACAAGGGGTACAAAAAAGACTACTAGATGTAAATCCTAGAGTATTCTATATATCATGTGGTTGTCAGAATCTTAACTTAGTACTTTGTGATATGGCTAACTCTTGCTCTAGAGCTGTCTTTTTTTGGAGTTGTGCAACGTTTATATTCTTTGTTTTCTTCTTCGACAAAAAGATGGAAAATTCTTCAAGATCATATATCTACTTTGTCTCTTAAACCACTATCACAAACACGATGGGAAAGTCGCATCAACAGTATTAAGGCAATTAGATTCCAAGCACCACAAATAAGAGATGCTTTACTTCAATTAGCAAAACTAAGTGAAGATCCTAAGACTAGTAGTGAAGCTAGATGTTTAGCAACATATGAAATGAAAAATTTTGAGTTTTTGCTAAGCATGGTTATTTGGTATGATATATTATTTGTTGTTAATTTAGTTAGTAAAATTCTACAGTCTAAAGATATGCATATTGATGTTGCTATAGATCAGTTAAATGGTCTTCTTTGTTTTTTAAGAAAATATCGAGAAACTGGATTTGTATCTGCTTTGATTTCATCTAAAGAAATTGCAAATGATACGGAAATAGAACCAATGTTCCGAGAAAAGAGAGTGATTCGTAGAAAAAAGCAATTTGATGAAAATAGTAATGAGAATATAATACAATCACCCGAAGAGTCTTTTAGAATCAATTATTTTATTTACATAGTAGATCAAGCTATTGCTTCGATTGAGACTAGATTTGAGCAATTTAAATTATATGAGCATATTTTGGTTTTCTATTTAGTTTGAAAAAATTACAATCACTAGATGATGAGGGTCTGAAGAAATATTGTCTTAATCTTGAAAACTTTTTAAGAAATGGTCAATCTTCCGATATTGACGGCTTTGATTTATATCATGAACTAAAGTTTTTGAAAGAAGTTTTGCCATTAGAAAATAACAATCCAATTCAAATCTTGAACTATATCAAAAGACTAGATTGTTTTCTGAATACTTCTATCGCATATAGAATATTGTTGACAATACCTGTAACGGTTGCTTCTGCAGAAAGAAGCTTTTCAAAATTGAAGCTAATAAAATCTTACTTGCGATCAACCATGTCACAGGAAAGATTAAATGGATTAGCTATGTTATCTATTGAAAAAGATATATTAGCTAAACTTGAATATAAAAAGCTAATCAGTACTTTTGCAGCCCAAAAAGCAAGAAGGATGATTTTTAAATAAGCTTATCATATTTAATTAATTTAATCTTCTTATTAACTGTGATTAGTAAATACTTTAGGGCCTCGTTTGATTTCTTTGCCTAGGGCCCCAAAATTGATTAGGTCGGCCCTGTTAACCACCCACCCCTTAACCCCCTCCCCAACTAACTTCCATGTTAACTTTCCCATTAATCACCCACTAACTCCCCCTCCTCTCCATTAACCCCCTCCCTCACTAATCGTCCCCTCCACGTAGGCTCTACATAGGATAAAGTCTGTCACGTAAGATCCATATAGGACAACTAGTAAGTCCCCCTGCCACATGGCAGGTAACTACCCTCTCTCCACATCTTCCCCAATAACTCCTCACTAACCCCCTCTCTCCCCCACTAACTCCCCCTCCACATCGGCTCCACGTAGGATAACCCTCTCCACATATGCTCCACATATGCTCCACATAGGACAACGAAATGTTAATTTATAACCATCTCTCTATATAAGAATGATTGTTATTTTATAACTATAGGCTTATATAATGATGATTATTACTAGTCTAAAAAAATAATATTATCTCCATAATTGTTAAAAATGTCAAGAATAATTGGCCAATTTTCCCTCCATTATTTCGCTATATATTCTCTGAAAGTCCCACCTTTCAATTTGGCACACGTCGAGATTCTCGAATCTCCGGATCCTTCCCACTGGCAACTTACCAAAATACCCTCCCATATTTGGAATCACACGCGAGGAATATATCGTCTTATTGGAGAATACTTAGGGGTAAAATCGTCAACGTTCTACTTACTACAAATGCCGTGGGTTTCGAGTGGGGCTCCACTATGCGAAGCGAGGCGAAAACCAACCAGATGCTCTCGCGGCTGGCGTCTTCCACCATGCTGTCCTTCCCCTGTTCCAGTTCTAGGGTTCGTCCTCTAGATACCCTCAAGTGCCAATTGATCGTTTTTTTCTTGGCATTCTGATTTGTTTCGGATCAATTTTGGGGCTTTGTTTTGGGAGAGATCTCTGATAGATCTGGGGTCCTGGGTTTTTTTTTCCTCTTTTTATTTGGCTAGGTTACGAGGTTCTCTATGTTATTCCGAATTCTTGTCTTCTAATGTGATTTTGAGGTTTTTATATTTTTTTTTGTTTTTTCTGAGATCTTATTGTTTCATGGTTGTGGAAGCTTTCTCTGTTTTTATGTGATTTTGGGATTTATTTTTGATTTTTGGTTTTTCTGAGATTTTATGGTTTCCTGGTTGTGGAATCTTGAGCCATGGTGTCAATTGGGTGGTCGAAGGTCGTTTTCATCGAGTCTTATGCTTAATTTGATCGTCCAACTCGAGGAATTGGGTGGTGATGCGCTTGTTGAGCTTTTCTTTTATCGGATAGTTCCATAATGGAGAAATTTTAACTCTTTGTTTGGTGTAAGTATGTAGGAGAGAAACGCTGATTTTTTATTTTTGTTGTTTCTTTGCGTAGTTTTAGTTGCTATATGTTGCAACTTGGTATGATACAGTTGAAATATTGGCTGCACACCATAATGTTATCATAAAGGTGTGGGTTTTTATCTGGTGTTAATGGTCAGATCTTTGAATGGATAACCAGGTGAAAGGGCAAGCTTGTATGTGGCCAAACTTGAGGAAACGATGGTTTACAAAACAGTTTCTATATGGCTTTGGGGCCTTGTTGATGAGACCTATCAGACTTTTGCGTCAAGGAAGTCGGACACTTGGAGTAGCACAATTCTGTAATATACCCAATGTGGCCTCCTCTTTGCAAATTGCATTGGTAAGTTTTATTCTACTTTAGCAATGTTCTATTTTTCATTGCCTTGTTATCTGTGCTGAGTGTTAATCTTGTATGAGTGAAGTTACAACTTGGACAAAGGAATCGTATGTGTTGTGATATTGCCTGAGAATTAAGCCCTTGGTATAGTTTGCCACCATTGCATATTGGAAGTCTTCAAGTTCCGCTTGCCTTCTCATAAATCTTTTGGTCTTTCATCATTTTGGGTTTATATGCAAGCTTCTGATCCATTGGAATGGTGTTGATCTTGCTGCAAATGGGGTTAGGTTTCATATACTTATTGTCAATTTTTCAGCACTGTAGATCTATTTGATGTTGTCTGTGGAGTGTGGACTCATAATTCCAATTGTACTTCTATATATTGCCTGATCTTTTTAGTCAGCACAACTATTTTGGATAGGTCTTGTTCTTCACTAGTTGAGGGGAATCAATAGTGGAACCTGCTAAATTTGAAGTGTTCTTGTGTCGAAGGAGATATATTATTCATTCCTAGTGCCATCCTATTAGTTTCATACCTACAAGTAAGATAGCATTTCAATCTTAATGGGACACTGAACAAAATTTTGTACTTCTTTTATCTAAGTCTTTCAGTGATAGAGCATAACTTCAAGCACTGTTGTACCTATGATAGCTTGCTAATTTCTAATTCAGTTTTCACAATTTGACAAGAAGTTAAATTTGATGATAATTTTGCAAAACTTTTCATTTTCCAGGTACCATGCCTCCAAGATAACTATGCCTACCTTTTGCATGATGTAGATACTGGTACAATTGGAGTTGTAGATCCTTCTGAATCTATACCTGTTGTGAATGTATTGACAAGAAAAAATCAGAATCTAACATATATACTCAACACTCATCACCATTACGATCATACTGGTGGAAACATGGACTTGAAAGAAAGGTACGGGGCAAAGGTAGGGGAATTGCTCTCCTTTTAGTTCTCTGTCTTTTCTTAGGAGTTGTGCTATTATGGGATATTTTATCTAGGGATTTTTGCATTCCGATATCATGCACTTTCTCAAAAATGCACTTTGGTATCACCAGGTTTGGGATTTGCAATTTGATACCACAAAGTTATAATAACAGGGCAAAGTGGTCCAAGCAACCCAACGATGTTATATGGGCTGACGGTAAACTGGTCACGTGACTATCGTCAGCCAAAACAGCCACATGTCACGCATCTCATGCTACATGTGACTACCCCCCTCTCTTTCTCCACTCTGTCCTTTTTCTCTGCTCTGGTCTCTCTCTCCCTTGTCTCCGCTCCTCATCGGAGCTCAACATCAGTGCCAGCCTCCAAGTCGCCGCTCACAGCCCTTCCTACCGCGCGGCCTCACCGCTGTCCGGCTAGCACCGCCGCCACCCCGGAGACAATGCGACCCCAATCGCCGCCCAGCCAACCGCCCGACTCTCCCCTTCCTCTGCTCTGGTCTCTCTTCTCTTCCTCACTCCCTCTCTCTCTCTCCGCGGCCTAACTCTTCCTCGCCCCCCCCCCCTCGCCGCCACCCTGGAGACGATGTGGCTCCGTCGCAGTCCCGTGGCCCCCGTCGCCACCCAGCCAACTGCCCGGCTCTCCCCTTCCTATGCTCTGGTCTCTCTTCTCTTCCTCCCTCTCTCTCTCTCTCTCCGCGGCCTAACTCTTCCCCGCTCCCTCTGCCGCCACCCCGAAGACGACGCGGCCCCCGTCGCCGCCCAGCCAACCGCCAAGCTCTCCCTTTCCTCTGCTCTAGTCTCTCTTCTCTTCCTCGCCCCTCTCTTTGTCTCTCTCTGCGGCCTAACTCTTCCTCGATCCCTCCCCCGCTGCCACCCCGTAGAAGGCGCGGCTCCGCTGCCGTCCCACATCCCCCGTCGCTGCCCAGCCAATCGCTCGGCTCTCCCCTTCCTCTACTCTGGTCTCTCTTCTCTTCCTCCCTCTCTCTCTCTCCGCGGCCTAATTCTTCCCCGCTTCACCTGCCGCCACCCCGGATCCTGTGGCCCCCGTCGCTGCCTAGCCAACCGCTCGACTCTCCCCTTGCTCTGGTCTCTCTTCTCTTCCTCCCTCTCTCTCTCTCCGCGGCCTAACTCTTCCCTGCCCCCCCCCCCGCGCTGCCGCCACCACCCCAGAGACGCCGAGGCTCCGACGCGGTCCTGCGGCCCCCGTCGCCGCCCAGCCAACTGCTCGGCAGAGCCAGGCGGACCCGGCTCTCTCCTTTCTCTCTTCTCTTCCCTTCCTCCCTCTCTCTCTCTCCGCGTTCCAACTCTTTCCTCTTTCTCGGGGAAAATACCACCTCCTGTGGCGGGAAACGGGTGCAAAACCGCTCACGTGAGCGGTTTCTCGTCAAATTATACTAACGGAGTCTGGGTCGGAGCTAAATTTTACTTAGTTTTTAACTTGGTGGTATCAAATTGCAAATCCCAAATCTTGTGGTACCAAAGTGCATTTGTGAGAAAGTGCATGGTAGCAGAATGCAAAAATCCCTTTTATCTATTTGCTTGCTTATCGTCTGTTCATCCCTAGTGAGGAAAAGAATGTTTGTAAATTTTTGTGATCAATTTAAAATTAAAACAGCACCTATTTAAATGTGTATGCCGCTCATGAGAAAAACGACGTCTGATTTGTATGATTCATTTTCCACATTCTAATTTTTTGATTATTATGCCTACTTAGTTTGGGAGAAAATGAATTGAATTGTTTGTGTTTGTCTACTTCATTTTCAATTTGACGGTAACAACTTCGTAAGTTTCAACAATAGTTGTAATGATGGTTATCGAACTAATAGGTCTTTGCTGATTTGCTTTATACTCGACTGATGCACGAACACAGTTCAGACTGCTGATTATTAGAAGGATCTTATTTCCTCGTGTTGTTTGCTTATATACCTCTTAAAAATGTCCCAATTGCAAAATGCCTCCATCAATCGGCTAGAGGTGCTTGTTTGTCTAAAATGCATAGGTGTCATTCATTTGGTCATCTTGCACCCAAATGATCATTGGCACCTTGCTTTTGCAAAATGAATGGATATTTGGTCGTTTTGCACACATTTTGTCCGGTTTATTACGGGGAAAATTTTTGACAACTGGTCAAAGGGCACATTAGTAGGAAAAGGAGGTTTTCAATGTTAAATATGCTATATGTGGTGTTATGATGATGTTTAGGAAAATGGAACTTTCTGAGGGGAATATATGCAGATCCTTATTCTCCTATGTTTTTTACAAGGTTCTTTAAGAAGCGTGATGTTCCACTTTTCTCCTCATATTACATATATCTTATTTTTGAATAGGTATACTGCATCGAATTAGGTTGTACCAAGAGCTTGCTGTTTGTGATTCTATGTGATAGTTATACACTAGAGTAGCATTGGTGATGGCTGATGAAGAATCGTGTTTGAAACTGTTTGCTTCACTTTCTGTATGATCTAGGTAATTGGATCTGCCAAAGATAAGGACCGGATACCCGGTATCGACATTGCCCTTCATGATGGAGATAAGTGGATGTTTGCAGGGCATGAGGTGCATGTGATGGAAACTCCTGGTCATACACGAGGTCGAACCTAATATTTCTTGGAAAACAATCATGATGTTGTGTTCTATGGTTAAAATTAGATATTTTGGTTGCTCATACGTGAAAGGTTCTCCAAGTATAATCCATATTTAATAGTAGGTGGAGAGTGGTTGTTTTGTGTTTTGAGGATGGATCTGCATTTGATTTTTTCAAAGTATCTATTATCTAATTATATCTCAGTCTTCTTGGTCCAAAATTACTTTTCTCAAAATCTCGTTAGATTATGCTGAATAAAGTTTCTGACTCCGTCATAACCCATGGCTTGCAAATTTACATTTCCTCAACAAACCTTTGGAGCATATTGATTCTCAAATGTTCTTCCTTGATGCCATCAATTTCAATCTGATCCACGCCCTTGAAATATTCACATGGATAACCTATCTCATCTGGTTGTACTGCAAAGTTTTGCTCCTTGATATGTATAATGCCTCTTCACTGAACTCAACTTGTTCAAGGTGGCAACTGAAAGGCTTGTGGTTGGATGATGAAATTGTATGTACTTAACCTTGCATTTGTGTTCTGTTTTAGAGTGGCACAAGGTCAATGAGATTGTGTAGTGTCATGTCCAGTTCTGGAATTTTCCTAGTTAGGACTATACTATGGCGTTATACACCACCAGCAAGGACATGTAATTGTATAGTATCAGGCCGGGTTCCTGGAATTTTCCTAATTCCCTATATAAGATAGCACTATCCACCATCAGCAACAAAATTTCTGTTATACCATGGAGTAAGAAATATATGTACAATTAGCAGTAAAACTTTTTCATTCCAAAAACATCTCGAATTATCTAAAATCTATATGTGGACTTTGAACAGGTCATATAAGCTACTACTTTCCAGGGTGTGGGGCAATATTTACGGGCGACACTTTATTTAGCTTATCATGTGGCAAGCTATTTGAAGGAACTCCAGAACAGGTAGGTTTACGTCATTGACATTTTGTGGTTCAAGTTTATAATGCTCGAGTGATAGCTTATATTTGTTTTTCCTGTAACCAAGATCAAGTCAAGTGTTACTAGAATAACTATAATTATGTCATGGAAATAAAGAAGTGGTTACTTTGGTCCACATCCGAATCTACTTTCTGTAGCTGCACATATTTCTAGAGATGCAAATATAGATGGATGGAAACGCCCAAAAACTTAAAGCTTACATTGTGAGATACGCACTACAATAGTGAACTTTTCTACTATTATGTCTTTTCAGTGTTTGGCTTAATGCTTTGCTAAGCCATGTTTTATTTCTAGTGTGAGTTACCTGTATTCCAAGAAGTCAGTTGTAGCAGACAAGTATCTGAAAGGTGTGATCAACTAGTACTGTTTGATTTCAACATATAACATATATCTATATATTTATTTGTGCGCATATATATGGGGTCCAATAGAGGTCGATTGTGAAATGAAGTTCTGGTTAAATGAATTCACTTAAGGTGAAAACTGAGTCTGAGAAGGTTTACTCTCACATAGATTTAAGTGTTTTCTATTCTTTCCTCTTCTGATAGCATGGATGACTATCGTTTCATATGAACTGGTGTACTTATTGTAGGCATTCCTAACTCCCTATTGTTCCTACTCTAGATGCTTGCTTCACTGCAAAAGATTTTGTCTTTGCCAGATGGCACTAGTGTATACTGTGGCCATGAGTATACTCTGGTGAGTGATGTTCTCCTTTTGAGACTCTCACCTACTTGCTTCATATAATCTTCTTGTTACGTAACAAATTCTATGTTGGAATTTGAACAGAGTAATTCAAAGTTTGCATTGTCCATAGAGCCCAACAATGATGCACTCCAGGCTTATGCAGCACATGTGGCTGAGCTGCGAAAAAAGAAGATGCCAACGGTAATTCCTTGATTCATGCGATATTGCTAACATAGACCATAATAAGACAGCATCTTCAGCTGATAGCATGTGTAAATTGTCTTCACTATCAGTTGTAAATCGTTCAATACTCCACCTGTACATGGTTTGGGACAATGCATCACTTGAGTTAAGTTGGCCTAAGTGGAAAAACTAAGGACGCTATGGAGAGCGAAAACATTGCAGCCAATATAGTGGCTCAAGCAGGGAGGATTTGACCATTATGTGAATGTGCCATTAAGATTTGATACGTCAATGATGAAAGGAGCTTGCATTTAGGTCGTAGGGGTTGGGAGAGAGAAGATCAAAGATAGGAGAAAGTTGTCGTCATGAGTCTTTAGAATATGCTAAACTCGATGGATTGATCCATAGGTATTATTGTTCAACAAGAGGTCCCCAAATATATTTGAAATGACACTAGTTTTGTATTTATGATCTTTTTCATATTCGCCAAGTATAGCTTGCATCACTTTTTCATATTCGCCACATAAGAGAAAAACCTAAATCACTGCTTGTCAGGATCTTCGTTGACATATTTATATGTTGGCTAATTAATCCATTCTCTCTTCAGATTCCAACAACTTTGAAGAGGGAGAAACTGTGCAATCCCTTCCTGCGCACTTCAAGCTTAGAAATCCGGCAGTCCCTAAACATTCCAGCCGCGGCAAGTGATGCACAAGCCTTGGGCATGATCCGCCAAGCTAAAGATAATTTTTGAGGTTGTACACCTGCTTCTACTTATACAGGTTTGTATAGTTCATGGGACAAAAATACAACATATTTCTATGAAGCTGTCTTCCTTGTGCTTTTGCGCTAATGCAGATGATATTCATCAATTCTTTAACTGATTCTACTCCATATTAGACCTACTTGAGCTCTCCACCTGTTTTTCTTCAGAACAAGAACTTCTGTAACATGAAATTATTGTCATTTTATAATTCAGCTGTAAAATCTCCTCTGTGAGACTCAATTGCAGAAAATACTACATCTGAAAATTGTTCATTGCCCTAATTTTGTTGTGGATGCTCATTATGGTTGCTTTCATCATGTTTCCTTCCAATCTTATCAACTCCCTGCCCCACCTGGAGCTGTTGCTGGCAGGTGTTGTTCCATCAAGCTCTTATGAAGTCAGCATCAACCACAAAGGTTGGTGAGAGGTATCATCACTTTTGGCTTTTGGTTCCATGGTTGTGGTATTTTGCTTGGAGTTGTTGGCAATGTTTCTACCAGAGACAGGTCACCTAACATAACATGCCTTCCATGTTTATGATCCACCTACTCCACCAACCAAGAAGGCTCAATTGTTCTATTTGAAGAGAAAGTATTGATGGTGAAGAACAGAACTAAGCATGTAGCTAACTGCTGCATTGTTATTTGTTAGTGGATTCTTGAGTTTTAAAATGGGTTCTTTAGTTGGATCAATTTTGTGGATTAGGCAGGAATAATTCTCACTCAAAGTCCTATTTTCACTCAATTTTTGTTCTGAATAAATTGAATGTAGTCTCTTTTATAGTTTATGTTTTATTTTTTATTTTCACTCAAAGTCCAACACGTCTTCTGGAGCATGTTTCTAAGGGGTGCCCACTCATTAAGGAAGCTTACATCTTTTTAAAATAATTCAAATTTTTCATCTTAAACAATTCAAATTTCATATGCAGTGATACCTTGACTGTTCATAGTCAATGATCAATGATCACAAGAAAACAAAGAATAACAAGTTTGTTATGTGAATCAAAGAATGTTCATTTCGGCATCAAAATATCATAGAGATTATTTAAAAAATTGTCTATTTCAACACTATATGATAACAAATAAACTATTAAATCCTCATCATAAGATTTAAGGATAGAAATGTATTTTTAGGCAATTAAGTTTGTTTTGATGGATACATAATAGGTAATTATATATGGACCATCTAGTGTGATAAGTGCACCACACCCAACTGAATCGGTAATTAATCACTGAATTTTTTATATCGGTGGCTTTTTATCGAATTTTTTTTATACCAATTCGGTGGGAACTATGTTTCCGTGGGGCATATATAATCACCCGTACATAATATATGCAAAAAAAAATCCAATAAATTACACCTTAATGACGGCAATATAGCATTTATAACGGCTAATTAGTAATTAGAACCTCTCTCTGTACGTATATATAAACCCATTTGGGCGCCAAAACACCGTCACTAACGGACACCAGTACTCTCCCTCTCTCTCCATCCATGGCGATCACCACCACCCCCTCCCCCTCCCATGGCGATCCAAACCCTAACCCCAACCCCACTACCATCTGCACGATCTTCGCCGGCGACTCCACTTTCATCTCCGACTCCCTCATATCCGCTCTCCTCCGCTCAACCTCCTACTCCCTCCGCTTCGTCTCGCCGATCCTCTCCCCTCCCCACCTCTCCAAGTCTCCTCGCCTCTCCTTCATCCAATCCATCCCCCTCCACAATCCCGATCGGCACCGATCGACTCTCCGCAACTCCTCCGTCGCTGTCCTCGTCGATCCCACCCTCTCCTCCGCCGATCCCACCCCGTTGAACCCGCTCGATCTTTATAATCTGACCGTTGTGACTGTCAAGAACGTTGTTGCGGCGTGCGTTGAGTGTGGAGTTCGACGGCTTATTTACGTTGGCTCTGCCGATGTGGTGCTCGATGGGTTGCGGAATGTGCATAATGTTGATGAATCGGTGGCTTATCCTGAAAGAGTATGTGTGGTTTTGAAGAAATAGCTAGTTGGGATTTGATTGGTTTCTTGGTTATTATGGGTTTTGGGAAGAACCTAAATGTGGTTTTGGATGAGTTTGATGATAGCCTGGAAAGGTCTTTCATTGATTTCTTGGTTTTAATGAGTTTTTGATGAGAAAGCTGATAGGTTCTATGTTGGTTTCTTTTCTTTTTCTTTGATTTGTTTCCGTCAAATGCTTGTGGGTTTCAGTAGGTTTATTGGTTCGATGAACCTGTGAGTTTTTCTTTTGCAGTTTGAGAACTTGCTGAACGAGTTCAGAGCACAGGCGGAGCGGATTGTGTTGTTGGCGGACAGAAAAGGTGGGATGTCGTCGTGTGTTTTGAGAGTTAGCAATCCGTTCGGGCCAGGGGACAGGTGGTTCGTGCCCTTTCTCATCAGGAAAGCAAGGGTGAGTACTTAATACTTATGATTGGGAGTTTTCAGTGTGTAGAATGTTTCTATTGGAAATTGCCCCTTTTTGTTCTAAAAATGCTTTCTGATTAAACAGAATATGCAACCATTTCATGTTTCTTTTTGTGACTTGCCTTAGCGAAGCTGATAATTGTACTGCAAATTGGCTAATAGCCAGCAATATGCTCACAATGGGGGTCTAGGAATTCTTATAAAATAGGATGTCAGGGACACTTGGCTCAAACCATACAGTTGGTGCTTATTAAAATTAACTAGAAGACTTTACGATCGTGGGTGTGTCCAAGTAGGCTGGATTGTAATAGGTAGTGATATACACCTCAAAGGTTTTGATAAGAGGGGGCTATTGGCTACTAGGTAGTTGTGGTTTACTTTCTAGAAAGACGCAAGCAATATTATACCCTTGTAACAAGGATTGTTGGTTACAGCACACATGATTTAAGCTTCCCTTCTTGGCATGTCATGTTATAGTAGCTGTCGCAGTTTAATCTGTCATGAATACACCTGGCATTCATGTTCTTCTTAACATATTTGTATTCTATTCCCTAGAAGTGACTAAAGTTTGTACTTTTCAGTTTATCGTGGGAAGTGGTAATAATTTGTGCGACTTTACATATGTGGACAATGTGGCCCATGCTGTTGTTTGTGCTGAACAAGCACTGCTTTCAGATGTAGCTTCTTCAGTCGCTGGAAAGGCAATATGGCTATAAATATATGAAGATTCTCCCGCTTCTCATTTTTTTTCTTGTGCAACTCTGGAAAATCACTTGCCTTTACCTGTTGCAGCCCTTTTTTATTACTAACCATGAACCTGTCAATCTTTGGCATTTTATCTCCGGCATAGTGGAAGCTTTGGGATATAAAAGGTAACATCCATAAAACATTCTTTACTTGTATGTTCAAATTTTATTTTTCTGTGGCTATGGTTTGCGTGCATATACTGCATGATCTGTTATTACTATTGAAATTTAGATATAAATGGTTCTGGTCTTTAAGTTGATTAGGTAAATACAAACCTTGTAGACTAATAGTATGCATCCACTAGTTGACAATGATGTCTGAGAATTTCTGATGGTGAGCATAATGATATTCTTTTTTCTACAGCAACGAATTGATTAAGTTGTAACCTACAATTCCGGATATGATCTTGAGTACCATTGTCTATATCACTATTTAGTTGTATGCTAAAGCAAATGTGTGATTTGAGGTGGAAAAGCTTGATCCTGAGATCATGTAAAATTTTTGTAGTTTAACTGACACTGACTAAATCAATGGTGTAAATGGATGGCTTCTTTGCTTGGGAAACTGCAGAGAGAATTAGAGGTTTGCTTGAAAATATTTTTTTCTTTTAGTTTGCCAACATCTACATCGATGCTAATTAGGCCTTATTCTAGCTATTTGTGATGTTAAATCAAAAAAGTTTTGAGCTGACAATTGTTGTGGTGATTATTTATGAGCTTCATTTTTGGGTTACTTGAGTCTTGCCATTTGGATGTTGCAACGTGAACAATAAGTGAAAGAGTTATAGAATTCCTGTTTTTTTTTTATTTACACCCTAAGATACCTATCCATTATGGTATATATCACTCCTCTAATTATGTTTTTGAGGTTGTTGGCCTTGCTTATAACAGAAAACAGTGATCTAAATGATGTTGTTAATATGCCAGCAATATTGAGGATGCATGCTAGTTGAATGATAGCTATTAGAATTCACCAGTGGCGAGGAATGAATGCTATTTTGGTTGATGTTGAGGGGAGTTATTAAGATTTTGGTTATGAGCTGAACTTGGACTTGGTTATTGTGTTTTACAACACTATCATCACAGAGCAATGGAATAATTGAATGCAACTAAAAGCTCTATTGAATTACTAGATTTTAATCATTTAAGTTTTGTTATCTGCATACATACATATTCAGTCTTATCAGGATCTGTGAGTATAGTTCATACCAGAATGAAATGCTGAGACCTGCAGCAGACGTGCACCCTAACGAATACGTCGGAAATCTTTATGTTCACTTAGAAGCACCCTCATCATAGGACCAGTTCTGTCCTATTAATCATTTGCAAATTGTTGTATGATAGAAATTTTAGTGGGTTTTGTCATATTTTGTTGATAAACTTGTTCTTACTTTCAGGCCCAGCATTCATGTTCCTGTCTACGTTGTGTTGTACATTGTTATGCTGGTTAAAAGAGTACGTGGCAATTTGGGTCTATGCCCAAGCCCCAATCTTACATCTAATGTTATTCACATGCTCTGTTACACAAGAACTTTTGATGTCTCTAAAGCTCAAAGGCTCCTTGGATACTCGCCGGTTGTTTCGCTGGAGGTTAGCATGCATGTCAATTACCTGTTGCATTATGTCATTGGTTCTCAAAATGATGTGCTGAGATTATTTTTCTATTTATGCTTTCAGTTCTTACTAAGATGCTGAAAGCAGCAAATTGATATGTAAGGTTTGGGCATTTAAGCTTCAAATTTTCTGCATATAGAACTTCACTCTTCGAATCTCTCAGTTTTTTCCACAATCTGATCTGCATATGCTAGATCTCATTGGATATTTTTCATCTAGGGAGGATTCTGTTGATGGCCATTGTTTGTAATCCTGGGAGTGCAATATAAGCTGTTGAAATTGTTCCAAGGAGGAGACTTTAGCCAATATCTGCATGCAGCCATTCCTTTGAGTCATTTTGACTCGAAGACACTAAGGATAATTAGAAAACACATTGTAAAAGGTGGTGTGTAATGTTATTAGGAAGAACTATATTGGGAGAACTATAACCAACTTAATGCATATGTATTTCTGTCCTGGTACTCTATTTGTTGTTTTGCAGGAAGGCCTCAGGATTACTGCAGAATCATTTAGTAAATCAGCAGCAAAAGAGCCTTTGCACTTTATACAGCGAGATTTTGTCAAGTCATCCGAGGCAGATAAATTGCTAGGCAGCGGAAAAGGTGGGTTAGTAACCTCATCATTACAGTGTTATATTTATTTTGCATTACTATGCAAACTCCTGGAACATTTAGATGAATCTCACCCAAGAAGAGCTTGTCCAGGTTTCATTGCCTTCTTATCAGTAGTTTAATGGAACATTTGCCTATAGCCAAAAAATGAATTATGATATTCTCTTTTGTATTCTTTGTGAGCGATATTCATATATTCAACCTACAAAAGTTGCATAATATGATATTTGCCTCTATGTTCTTCAAAATATCATAATTACTCTCGAAACCATATGGTCTTCATAGCATGGATTTCCATACCGGCCGGTACTGTGCGTACCGGCCGGTATTTACCGGACCGGTGGCTAACCCGTCCGGTTTTCTCCCCCGGATCGGAGTAGGGGGAGATCGGATGTGTACCGGCCGGTTTGCATCCAAACCGGCCGGTACATGTCGGTTTGGATGAATACCGACGGGTACAAGCAGGGGACCATGGGTGGAGGAGGAAGGGGGAGGAGAGAATTGGGAAGGAGAGGGGAGGAGAAGGGAGGGGGAAAGGAGAGGAGGAGAGAAAGGAATGAGATCCTTACTCGGAGGCGGCGAAGAGATCGAAAATTACATAAACTACCCCTATCAACAGATCTCAACAGGTCGATCCCCGCCGTGGCGTTGTCCCGGACCCCGTCAACTCTGCGTAGTGCGTCATGATCAGGTCCGGAACGATCAGGCTTCACAAACTCAACAAGGAAGAGAGAGGGGAAAAAGAGAGGAAAATGTATTAAGCTATTATAAATGTAGGAAAATGTATTAAGCCATTGCTAATTTTTCATGTATTGTATTATACTACTTTGACAACTTGTCACTCTGCTTCATATAAGAAATGATATTTGACCAATTGGAGATGTTGAATACAAGTGAATATCAACTTTAATTGTTAGTTACATTAGTTAGCTTCAATATATTTCAAATTAAATAAGAAACGAGCGGAAAACGCCCTAAAGAAGCCAAACCAGCCTTTCATGGCCGGTTTGCCGGCGTACCGGTCCGGTACGCACCGTACCGGCCGGTGGCCGGAACGGCGCGTACCACCGGTACGAAAATCCATGCTTCATAGTATGCAAGGTTTTCGCTGCCAAGAGGTTCGCACACCAGAATGTATCTTGATGTTTACTGGCACTAAGCATGATATTAGTCACAGCATTCTTAGAATGTGGGGGTTTCAACCAACATCTGTTTCTTCCACATTCTCAAAATATTATATTGACCCCTGAAACCATATAGTATATATTATATGCAAATTTTTGCTGCTGAGAGGCACGCAGACCAGCATGTATTGTGCCGGTAATTTACTGGAACCACACTTGTTATTGGTTGTGGCATTCTTAGAAAGCGGGCTCCGGGACACATTTGTTCAAGATGGACTTGAATCAATTCATTTCAGAACCATTTCAGGTGGATTTTGCTTAAAACAATTGGCAACCTGCCTTTGGTGTACAACAATATAAACCTATCTAAACCCTAACTACCCCGCTGCCTATTTTGCCTCCTCCGGTCTTCTCTTAATGCCCACCCCTAGGTCCCCCTCTCTTCCTTTCCACTTCTATTCTGTCTTAACTCTCTCACCTCTTCTCTCAACCTCTCTCACTGTTTCACCTCCTCCACGCCATTGGCATGGATCGTACCACCGGCACATGTTTCGTCGGCTCAAGGCTAGTAAGACCCGTGCCTGTGGCACTATAATCCTTGGTCATATATGTATTCGTGGTTTTTTTCTGTGGTGGTCTTTCTTTCAAATATTGTGAATATATCCTATACAACAAGATTAGCATGTAATTGCCCTTACCCATAACGGGACACAAAACAACTAGTTTAAAACCAAATAAAGCATTCTCCCTAGGTCTTCTCCAAATCAACCAATATTTGTCTGCTTATTCAAACTGGACAGTTCACTCAGATGCCAACTTTCTCTCCCATCACTGTTTTCTTTGATAAAGCACAAAAGCAAGACACAATTAAAATAGTTATGTGTTAATTGAGAGAGATATTTGGGACTTTTTGCATGTTGGAGTTAACTTTTAATCGGTGTGAAGTTAGAAAAATTAACATCGTTGTATGAAAGGACAAATATGATAGATATCGTATGTTTTCAGTGGTAAAAATGATCTTTTGAAGACTGTAGGAGGTAAATGTGATGTTAGGAACCTTTTGAGGGGTTAGGTTTCAGGTTGTGCATTTCTTATGCTAACATCTTTTATTCCATCAACTAATTTCATAATCTTTTTCATTGCAGTTGCCAGCATATTACTATGGAGAGATGAAAAGAAAACTTTTTCGTGTTTCATTGTATCGGTTCTGTTGTTTTACTGGTTCATCCTATCTGGAAGAACTTTTATCTCATCCTCTGCGAAACTCTTACTTCTAATTGCAGTCATTCTTTTCGGCCATGGAAACTTGCCTTCATCCATGTTGGTAACAATAACTTACTATCTCATGTTTTATGGTCTTCAGCGATTCTCTTATAACACAGACATAGTATGTTATGATGATCAAACTGTATAGGTTTCTATACATTACTTTTATAACTGTGTACTTGGTTAATCTCATTTGAGAGAATTTGCTAGTCAATTTGGCAAGTTGCAGATATAGATTGTAAAATCCAAGGGTCCGAAGCTTTTAAGTCATTATATAGCAATCTAATAGTACTTTAATTCTTTAGAGGTATCTTCTTGAGCAATTTTTGGAAGTGTATGCTATATTTGGTTTTGGATATTCCTATTTGGCATCAAATAGAGCCCATATTTCAGAGTGTTCACGATAAAAGCTTTGAGGTATATGCATCTTAATTCAGCTTATGTCAACTGCTTGCCCCTCCTGGCTTTGTAATTTTTTTCCACGTAGCATGTTTTCATGTATTTACATGCTCCTGTTAAAGAGCCAAGTCTGCTACTGGCGATTGACACAATCCGGAGTATATTAGCTTATATTCTTCTTCAAGGCTAGCTGCTATGCCTTACAGATATAAGATTGATCTTTCATTATCATACCATTCTATAGATAGTTCTAGTTTTTTTCGGCAGTTTATCTTCAGATATTTTTGCATTGGAACATGTTGACTGTTCATGTATGCTAAACTTGTAATCAAGTAGGATGCTGTGGGTTGACTAAATAGCATGAAGCAAACTGCAACCTAATTAGTGATGCACCACATGTTCTATGGCCTTTGCTCCTAAGATATTCCTAGCTACTGTGGTTTCTATTACAAATGCTAATCAAAATATTGAGCGTTATTAGGATTCCCATGTGCATTATTACTTGTTGAGATTAACCTTTTTGGGATATCAGCTTCATGAGATTATATATGCTCTACAGCTTTGGGTACAGTGTGGAGAAGATTTCACTATCTCACTTTGAAGTCTCGGAAACTACTACCAGGCATTTATTCAGCAGTGTAGCATACGTATGGAACAAATCCATTTGTATGTTGAGATTATTGGCTGAAGGAGATTGGATTCTTTTCCTAAAGGTTAGAGATCTCATGATACTAGAATTCTTGGTCGTGATGGATCTTCACCACTTCATCTATCTCAATAAGTATCTCTGATTTGATTTTTTTTAACTAAAAAGTTATTGTTTATGCATGCAAGCGAGCATAGGCACATGGATATTTGTGGCTAATTACTGGACAATGGTCATAGTAGTTAGTTTAGTTCTATAACTTTCTTTAAATGAAAATAGGGAATAGGAGCATCTGATGTAAATTGCTTAAATAATTTGCATATTGCTGAAATTTTACAGGTTGCTGGCCCTTTGTATTTTGCAAAGGTGTTTTTGCCATTGCAGCTTTCAGTATTTCTTGGTGTTGGTAAGACACTTCTTTTTTGTATACATCATTTGCATGGCATTGTGTTTCCACAAGCCTCACCCATTGTTTTCAAATTTATCGCAGGACTTGTATGCCTCTTTTCATTCTTCATTATATATGAAAAGCAGGAAAAGGAAGTTGAGAAAGTAATGGCAACCGCTGAGATTGGTTTCAAGAAATTGGGGGAGCTAATAACTGTGAGAGTTCCAGGTTCCTTAGGGATTTATGTTCGTAAGCGTTAACTTGGAACACTGAGTCCCGCTTTGTATAGATAGGTAGAACTTCAAATAACTCAGTCAAAAGGCGCCAAAAATTCTTATACTATAGTCAGCTGTCAGCACCACGGCTTAGTCAGATTTTTTTCCCACAAGGAGGTAATTGAACAACTAAATCTCACAACACCTTGATTATGATTTTGATTTCTTAGGGTTCTATGCTGTCTGTTACTACCATTTTATGGAGTCTGATAAGAGTTGCAAAGTGCTAATGCAGGTATGGGATTCTCAAGCAATGCAGTTTAGTTGAGGGTGCTTTACATATCAAGAGATCATGAAGAGCCCTGCAAGTAATTGTAGATAATTCATTTTCTTCTTCTGGTGCTGTCTGCTAAACAAAACTATATGAGCTCCATCTTCGATGTTCCAATTTGGGAAATACCTCTAAACATTACCTTGATCCACAGTCAGCGGATGGCTGCCATGTAGCATTCAGATGCATTTTTTTTTTTTTGAAGGATTTATGATAGATTGATACCTCCATCTGGCAAGAATGTTTTTTGTTGTCCTTTTTTAAAATAAAGTGTTTTGACCCCTTCCCTTCTTGCATCTCGTTGCCGTGCTGTACCAGAAGAAGCAAGGTATCACCGGGTCGGATCCATCTGGATCCGATAAGGTTTGGTCCGATCCAAAAGCCAGCAAATTAAGAATCTGATTGGCAGGTTCATCGTTTTTATGGTATCTTTGTACTAATTGAGTAATGAATATGATAGGCAAGTTCATTGTTTAGACGACGATTCAATGATTTTTTTTTTTAATTTAAAGAATTAATCATCGTCGGGAGTAATACTCTTCACTCTTGGGTTCAATTCCTGCTTAGGAACTTGTGAATATGTCCTATCCCTTAGATATAAAATTCGATTAATCATTGAAAACCTCTCATTAACAACAACTGCAAAACTCAGAAATTTTAAATGCATCCAAGTACGCCGGCCGATGACGTTGTAGCCACCGGAGCTAAAAAAATCATTTTATGTGAGCCAAAAATTTCATCCCCCTCTTGTGTGAGCTACTCATGCTTTTTGTAGGTGGTCAATCCCGCTGAGAAGCTTCTCGTCAAGAATCAAATTAAAAAAAAGAAATAAAAATTTTCATCACAATAAAAATATAGTTTTTCATCCATGAATTTGGGAATAAAAATTTCATTAAAAAGAAGGGGTATTAGTCCCAAAACCCCATCAGCTTTGTTAAAAGGGTGGTTATATATGCAATACAAGATTTGATTTGTGCACCACACTCAGAAAATTCAGTGATTAACCACCGAATTTTTGATACAAATTCGGTGGCTTGCCATCGAATTTTTTGATAAAATTCGGTGGAATACTACCGAACTACATGGTTCGGTGTCATTTTACCGAATTTTATCAAAAAATTCGGTGGCAAGACACCGAAAAAAAAAATCAGCGTGGTGCACAAATCAAATGTTGTATTGCATTTAAAACTACCCTTGTTAAAAACCTACATCACGGGCCTTTTTCGGGGGCAATAAGCCCAAATCGTGCAGAAAAGACGATATTGCCCTCGCGTCCCTATAACCATCCATCGCGCTCAATCACGCCTTTTTTCCTCTCTGGTCAGCGTCTCCTTTTCCATTTTCATCTTTCAACCGTCGCGCTCGCTCGCTCGCTTCCGACATCTCCCTCGACTGGTGATTTGCATCCTTCCCTCATCTCCCTCGACTCCGGCATCCTCACAGCTACTCAACGGCTCCATCCCCCTCACCTCCATTTTCATCTTTTCAACCCAACATCTCTAATTCGGGCTTCAACCAGGATGGTAAAGAATGTGAAGATGTCTAGAACAAATGAGAAGAAGGTAAGTTTCGATTCTTATCCATTCAGTCATTTTCATTTTTCTGATTCATTTTCATCTTTGTTGATTAAGTTAAGACACCATTTAGTCATTTTCATCTGTATGATATATTTTCATCTTTGTTGATTAAGTTAAGCCACCAGTCAGTCATTTTCATCTTTATGATTAAGTTAAGACACCATTAAGTTATTTTTATCTTTCTAATTCATTTTCATGTTTGTTAATTAAGTTAAGACACGAGTCAGTCATTTTCATCTTTTTGATACATTTTCATATTTATTGATTAAGTTAAGATACAAGTCAGTCATTTTCATCTTTATGATACATTTTCATCTTTATTGATTAAGTTAAGACACAAGTCAATCATTTTCATCTTTCAGATTTATTTTCATCTTTGTTGATTAAATTAAGACACGTATCAATCATTTTCATCTTTATGATCTATTCTTATCTTTCAAATTATTTTTCATCTTTCTGATCTATTTTTATCTTTCAAATTATTTTCATCTTTCTGATCTATTCTTATCTTTATAATTGATTCACGTATTTGTAAATCTCAAACATTAAACGCTAAATGAGTCTAACTTTAGTTTTCCAAAAAAAACAATAGGACTAATTATGGAATATTTGTGTGCTACTACATGGAGATGTCCAACCCAAGGATGCAGAACCCTTTTACTGTTATGAAGTCCTTGAATACAATTATATTATGCTCCTTTTGATAGTTGCAATTAATTCTTATCGTTTTGATCTATTTCATCTTTCTGATCTATTTTCATCTTTCAGATCTATTTTTATCTTTATGATCTATTTTAATCTTCCTGATTTTTTTTCATCGTTTTAATCTATTTTTTGATTTTTTTTTCTTCATATTTCTGATTTATTTCCATCTTCCTGATCTATTTTCATCTTTCTGATCTATATACTGATTTATTTTCATCTTTCTGATCTATTCTCATCTTTCTGGTATATTTTTATCTTTAGAATCATTTTCATTTTTCTTATTTATTCTTATATTTATAATTGATTCATGTATTTTTAAATCTCAAACATTAAACACCAAATGAGTCTAAATTCAGCTTTCCAAAAAACAACAGGGCTGATTGTGGAATATTTGTGTGCTACTACATTGAGATGTCCAGCCCAAGTATGCACAACCCTCTTCATGTTATGAAGTCCTTCCTTGAATACAATTATATTATGCTTCTTTTGATAGTTGCAATTGATTCTTATCTTTTTGATCTATTTTATCTTTCAGATCTATTTTCATCTCTATTTTATCTTTCATATCTATTTTCATCTTTCAAATCTATTTTCATCTCTATTATCTATTTTCATCTTCCAGAATTTTTTTCATCTTTTAGATCTATTTTCTGATTTTTTCATCTTTCTTATCTATTTTCTGATTTATTTCCATCTTCCTGATCTATTTTTATCTTTTTGATCTATTTTATGATTTATTTTCATCTTTCTGATCTATTTTTATCTTTCGAATCATTTTCATCTTTCTTATCTATTCTTATCTTTACAATTGATTCACGTATTTGTAAATTGTATTCGATTAATAATCATGTTTGTTTGTGATGTAATCGATTCATTCATCAATACAAAATTATACATTCACATCTTATTAGCATGTGCTATTTTGCAGCTGGAATGATGAAATTGAATGGAAAAGTCAATTATGAAATTGATGTCTAGTGTTTCGTCAAAAAGATGAAAATAAACGGGGGCTAGAAATCCGATTAACATGTCCTCTAATAATCCAGAAAAGATAAATTGAGTCAACTGAACATAATGTATGATTGTGATGTCATGTAATATCGTGGAAAGATAAAAATGACTCAACTGCACATCAGAAAGATAAAAATGGATATAAAAGATGAAAATATGGAATGTTCATAATTGGTTGAATCGAATCAAAATCTAGGCAACAATTTATCACTTACATTTTGAAAAATTAAAAAGAATGATCTATTATACCAATCATTTTCTTTCAATTTAAAATTTCAATCAAGAATTTCATTACAATGGTTCAGTACATATCTTCTGGTTATGATTTCCCTCGAGACCAAAACACCAACTTGTCCAACATCAATGATCATGTACACACCACATGTCAACCAATAATGAGTAACATATCCTGTATACCAATAGTAAAAAGATAAAAATGAAATTGAACATTTCCACCGAAATAATGATGACCATTGGTTATCTTAGAAAGAGGAAATGAAGATTGTGCAATATTAATGCAGTATTACAACTGAAAAAGATAAATTTGAGATCTAACACCATATTGCTAGGCTATTCACATGCTTTGAGCTACATGCCAATAGACATACTTATCACCATATTGTTCCCGCGATTCATTTTCATTTTTCTGGTCCCTTAATTTATTTTCATCTTTGTTGATTGTACTAAACCATTCATTTCCATTTATGTAATCTTGGAGAAGAAATAGGGTAAAAATGTACCTATTTACCCATTCTCATGAAGCCAAAAACCCTAGTTGAAGCATTTTTATATTTTTCATTTTTTTAGGTTTCTATCTGATTGAAATCATATAAGTAAACCATAACCTGACATTGGTATCTAATAATCATCAAATCAGAAAGATAAAAATGGAATCATAAGACTTGTGTCTTAACTTAATCAATAAAGATGAAAATGAATTAGAAAATATTGAAAATGACTGATTGGTGGCTCAATGTAATCAGCAAAGATGAAAATGACTGACTGGTGTCTTAACTAATCAACAAAGATGAAGATGAATGAAAAGGATGAAAATGACATTCAGTGGTGATATGCAACACTTTAGAAGTCTTGAATGGAAAACTTTTATTACAGTGCATTAGGAGAAAAAGAAATCAACCAAAAAACGAATCAAAGCACATAATAATACTGAAAAGTGCCAAAATCATCAATAAATACATAATTTAGGATTTCAACCACAAAACGGATAACCACGAAAGAAATCATCCTTAACACATATAAAGAATCTCCCTACATACTGGGGGAACGAACGAGGAACATGCCAAGTGTTAGGGTTCTCGAAAAAGACGATGAATGATCATTAGACGAAAATGGCAACTAAAGCTCCGCGTACGTTAAATTGTCGAAGTAAGACGAGGGCAACTAGAACTCGCGCGTGCGGTGGATCATTGGAGAAAGATGACGACAACTAAAGCTCGCACATGCGGTGGATCGTCGGAGAAAGACAAGACGACGGCAACTAAACTCGCGCGCTTGTGGTAGCCCTCGTTAGCATTGGCATATAAGGATATAAGGGCATTTCAGTCTTTTAGTTGATTAATACGTGACAACTAATACTAAGACGGTTTTCACCTTAAGGACTAAGCTAATGGGGGTTTTTGACGATAATTTTAGTTAAACTGCTGTTATCATCGATTTTCTATAAAAAGAAAACATTTATTTCAATAATTTATTTAAGGGAGAAGGGTCAATAGGAGGTAAAAAAAATAGGGTTTGCCAATAGGTCTTAGTTTCTTTTTTATATGACAATAAGAGTTGATGGGATAAAAATGCCCCCCAGCCCCCTCCCCCTATAAACCCCCCCCGGATCTCGTCACCCCCTTCCGGATCCCGTAGCCGTCGCCCCCTCCGGATCCCGGTGCCCCCTCCGGATCTCGTCGCCGGCGGCGCCCCCGCGCCCCCTCCGGATCCCGTCGCCACCGCCCAGCTCCATCCTCACCTTTTTTTCCTTTTTTTTTAATTTTTGAAATCGGATGTCCTCCTACATTGAATTGGTGTTTTTTTTTCTTTTTTTTTGGAATTTTGACAAGTACCCTACATTATGTCTCCCACTTGTTTATTTTTGCATTTGACAATCAAATTTTTCATAAATATTTTTAAATTTGTTTGACTAATTTTTTACTCAAGTTACTTTCCATAAATCTACAATTGCAAAAAAAATGGAAAGTGACTTATACAAGTTACATTTGTACAATGTAACTTGTACACATGAAAAGTAACTTGTACAATTACGAAAAAGTGAAAAGTAACTTGTTCATTTGCAAAAAAAAAAATGAAAAGTAACTTGTACATTTGCAAAAAAAGTGAAAAGTAACTTATACAATACCCAAAAAATGGAAAGGAACTTGTATATTTCATCAACGAGACTCAAGTTATTTTCCACTAGTTACTTTTCATTAAGTTATTTTCAATGATTTCATCACCAAGAACACAAGTTAGTAACTTCTACATTTGTAAAAAAGTGGAAAGTAACTTATACAATACCCAAAAAGTGAAAAGTAACTTGTATATTTCATGAACGAGACTCAAGTTACTTTCCACTAGTTACTTTCCATTGGTTTAATCTGTAAAGTAATTCAAGTTATTTTCAACGATTCCATCACTAAAAACACAAGTTACTTCCCCGTAATCATGGAAAGTAACTTACTTTTTGTTATCATGAAAAGTAACTTAACTTTCTACCGTGAATATGAACAATCACTAGAATATGAACAGTCACCAAGAATATGAACAATCACTAATATATGTTAGGAATATTGAAAGAGTATTTTAGTAATAAAAAAAATATTATGCATTAAGGGTGCGTTTGGCAAACCTGAATCTGATGAATTAGCTGAATGAGGAATCTGTGGAATTAGCTGAATGGGGAATGAGCTGAATCTGATGATTCCGTGGATTTTGATTCTGTTGTTTGGTTGGTCTGTATGGGATGAGCTGAATCTGTTGATTCTGGCGTTTGGCTTGACTATTATGGATGAGCTGAATCTGCTAATTTTGTTCAAATTAATAATAAAACTTTAAATTTTCTTTAAATTAAGACATGTTTTTTATTATAATAATAACAATATCCACGAGATATGATTGATCGAAATTATTGAAAATTTAGATCAAATTAATTCTTTGAATGCATCTAATCATGTAAAATGATTGATTGAAATTATTGAAAATTTAAGTATAATTTAAGTTATAATATATTAAATGATTTTATAAATTAAATTACATCAAATATTTGCTTTAAAAAATACTCAATATTGGTCTCATAACGAAGATATCAATGATATCTTTCCAATGAGACTAATTTCATAAAGTTTCAATATGTATAATTAAAGTTATGATAAATATAATCATTTTAAATATCAAGGGGATATAAAAGTCATTATAACATTTCATCAAATTCGGGATCCCGGATCCCGCAGCGGCGTACGCTCGATTTCACGGAATCCGCGATTCCAAAATGTTGGAATCCGACGCGGGTCGGATTCAGCCGGATTCTATATATCATTCACGCCAAACAATAGGATGCAGTGAATTCGGGATCCGCTCATCCCTTAATTTATTGGATTCTTCTCATACAGGGCTGCCAAACGGCCCCTAAATGTATTAAGAAAAATGTATGAGCACCAGGATTAAATATTTCCATCGAAATCAACTAAACACCAATTAACCTTTTATTTAATTAGTATGAACTTTTCTGCTGACGTGGCGATACACGTTATCGGATCCTAGATCTGATATAAAGTATGCCCGATTGAGACGCGTTTGCCACGTGAATTCCTCATCTGGAAACCCTAATTTCCACATCCATCCTCGATCTCCTCCTCCTCCTACTCCGATGCCTTCCTCACCGGCGCCGGCGGATCCGCTGCCGGATAAGAATTCCGGAGGCGGCGGGGACCGGAGGCGCCGCCGACGGGACGCCGGTGACGGTGCTCCGCCGTCCAGCACCCTGTGGGTGGGAGATATCTCGCCGAAGGCGGTCGATGCGGACGTGATGCGGCTCTTTGCGGATTACTCCGCGCTCGATTGCAACACCATGCATGCCCCCTCCCGGAGCTATTCGTTCGTCCACTTCCGCAACCCCGAGGCCGCCCGTGCCGCCATGGAGGCCATCCATGGCGCCGAGGTTAGCGGGAGATCTGTCAAGATCGAGTTCGCACGCCCGGTTTGTCCCTCCCTTTAGTGTAAATTAGTTGCGTTCTGGATAAAGATCTTGGTGGAGGTGAAAAAATCGATTTACTTTGTTTGCTGTAAATTTTTTTTATGGGAAACCTTCGAGATTGGTATCGAAATCTGTGGATTTTCAATTAGTTTTATAGCTTGCATTCTAGAATCCTCGATTTCCTCCCTTAATTTGACAGCAAGTATCGAGCGATTTGCTAGGTCAAACGATCCATTAATCTCTCCAGTTCTTAGATCCGGAATTAAAAGAGCGACTATGCAAGAATCGAGCAATTTGCTAGGTCCCGGTATCCATTGATCTCTCCAATTCATAGATCAGAAATTGAACTGGCGACTATCGAATTCGAATCAGCTCTCCAATGTAGGTTTCGGTCTCTTTGTGTAGTTCGACCCCCATCCATCTGCCTCTTCTAAGAGGTCCTTACACACTAAGAAAGCGCTCAACGATGCCAAGTTGCGAACGATCTTGTTCACGAAAATTTTGCTTATCATTTCCAGTTCATTCTTCCTTGTGTAGATTTCTTCAGGACAGAGATTTGCATATGGGAGAAATTGTTTTTGTTCCAATGATTTCTGTGATGGAAATTGAATGTTTGATCCAAAATTGCGATATTTCAATTCACTTTAGCTCGCCTACGTGAATCTTGACTTATTCAAAAAATAAAGGGTTGTGTTTTCAAGCATATGGTAGGATCAATTGAAGATTTTGCAGCCGCTAACATTCATATCCAGTCAAATCAAAGTCTTAGGTCATTCTCAAATTTCATTAATTCATGAATTTGAGCAATCCATATAACTTAAATCTCGCTTGCGACTCCAGTGGTGGTTTACTCATGATTTCGAGGAGAAGTTTCTTTCTTCCTTCGTCAGTTATTATAAATCGATTGCAAGCTATTTGGGTCAAAGGTGGAGTGGTTTAGGATAAACATAAGACAATCAAGTTGTGCTAGTTGCACTCTACAATCAAGCGAGGCGATATCCACAAACGTAATTTTGATTTTTTTTACTCCCATATACCTATTGCAGTCAGACTATATATTCAAATTCATCTACGAGACTATATTGTATGCTGCTTCCTGCTGCTTTAAGATATAAGATCAATAAAATTGTACTAGTCTCCACAACTGAATGCGTCGACAGCAATCTTGAACCTTGTCATTAACGGACGATCGAAAATTGTACTAGTCTGACAACTGCTGCTTTTTGCCAAAGAGCATATTCAGTAAGTTCATACTGCCAGCGACTTTAGATGAAGGGAAGTAGCCCTTTATTCTGTTAATCTTCAGTCACATGTATGTTGGTTAGAATGTCTCGTCTATCGATCTTCAATACGACATGACAATTTTCTCTAGCTTCCATCAGTTACATGCAGTATGATGACACATCAGCAATAAAAGTTAATTCCATACTCCAATGAAAGGTCTGAAAGCTCATAGGTATTGCCAAAATACTTCACAATGTTTGATCAGTAGATTCTCCAAAGGTCGTCGCCATCTATTTGACATCTAAATAGCAAGTGCTTTTGTATTTCAAGTCTTGGCGTTTTGACTATGTCAAACCACTTTTCTGCGCTTGTGAGACAAAAGCAGATAAAGTAAATAGGATATAGAGCGATCGAATGATTTATCGGATACCATATGCTTGGAAGAGACTTCGACTCAAGTATGCACAAACATTTCTCGTGATGGAAGGGAGATGTTATGATCTCTTCTCATTCTACATTACTAAACAAAAGCTACTCCTTGCTCTGTAATAAACATAATTGGGAGAAAAAAAATTCCTGGAACGAAATCAGGATTTTCTGAAAAGTAGTAAGTGCGAGGAAGCAAGAATTGTTACAGGAGAAAAAAAGGCAAATACTATTTGTACCACATTCTTTTTCTTTGATCTATATCGTAAATGAGCAAATTGGAACGCATCATGGCAGGTTTTAACACCAACTTTTTCTTAGAAGGAACATGTGACAGGAATATGTGAGCAGGTATAAAATGTGTGGCACCACTGGTTCAAGCATATGGGCAAACCCAGTTCTATGAACTTTGTAGGTAACTAAGGCAGCGGCATGAATTATAAACCACGCTTAGAGCAACATTTACCTTCATTCATTGGAAAAGGACGCTGTATCAGCAATTGCAATCTGTTCGTTGCCTGATCTACAAAAAACATAGGGTTTCTTGTCTATTCGATCTTACTCGATGAATTCGACTCCGGGAAGTCAAAAAGCTAGGCTCTAAAGTACTTGATTATTAGGCTCTGTAGGTTCTCAAAAGAATATAATTTGTTTCCTCCAATACCTGGATTCTGGGCATGTTCCTAATCACTACCAATTGAGATGAGGGAACCTTCACTATTAATGATTGTTTTGAGCAATATATTTTTTTGGGGAAAGGAACTTTTTGTTTCACGATCACAATCACAAATTGCAAATACGATGAAAGAATGTATAGAGTTGGGAGAGTATTGGTGGTGTTCTCCATTTCTTTGGCAGAATGCAAAAGACAATAACCTTTTGATCAATCAGGAGCAAGAGGTGTGTAATAGTTAAATCTGGTTATCTATGCTGATAGGTTTTTATGCCCAAATGTTGTAATGGGAAAAGTTCTTTGATATTGCTACTTGCAAAGAAAAGGTTTAGTGCTCTATTTGTGCTCAATGCTTGCTGATATTATTCTGACTTTGTCCCACGGACCCTAACTAACAGGATGATGTGGGAGTTTGCATGCAGGATTTTACTGAAATACTTTTTGAGGGTATAATTTCTACGAAATCGTTATATTACAGCCAAATGTTTATCTATGGCCTTATGGATATTATTCTTTCTACCGATTTGACCCCTTGTTTTGTAGCCCATTCTATGAGGAGGTAAGAATGAGTGAATGACCACAAGTCATGAATAGGGGATAAATAATCTTTAGTTGTGATGTAAGATGCTTGCCAACATCTTTTGGACCTAGTCTCCCTTCTACGATTAAAGAGTTCTCTTTCCTTGGATAAGTTGCTCATCGATGTGCTGCGAAATAAAGACAGGCATGCTTCCAAGAAGAGGAAGAGTGGTACTTTAGGCCTGGATATTAATTGCGAAAAACCTTTCAAATGTATATCTAGGGAGTTAGACGTGTGTGATTACGAAGTGTGTCCCTGTCTGAACAATAGTGCTCTAGGCTTGTCGAATAGGAAAAGAAGCTCTGTAAGCAAGCACAAGTCAGGAAAGAGTAAATCCCTTCCCAAACTATAGAAGCAGTAGTCCCCTTACAAATGAATACAGAGCATTTGAAGTGCTTTCCTCTTTAAACAATTAGGGAAATCTACCTAACATCATTCTTGGTTCTTATCGTATATCTTTTCTGCCATTTTCTGAATCATGCAAGTTTTTACCGTGCATCTTACCTGATTTTGTGATGTATCTGGGTGTTTGAATTTTATTTTTTGATTCTTGCCAATAGTCTTGGATGGAGTAGTGGACACTTGCTGCAAATGTACAGAGAACCATCAACAACGCACATCTTGTGGCTGATGGATTTGGATAGGCCTGCTTGCAGGATACATGCACTGTTTATTGAGGTCTAACTCACTTTAGTGTGAGATATTCACTGCCTGCTTCAAACATTTATCAGTCTGCATGTCCAGATCATGTCTTGTTTCAATCTGAAGAATGTTGGACTGTGTTTGAATTTAGCAGAATTTGAAAGGACAAATCTAGCTAAAATTTGCTTTCAGGCTTAAAGTCTAAACTGCATCGCAGAAAGCACCTGAATATTAGCTGATTTGCACAGTTGTACCGCTGACTTCCATAATTTTTGTTTGTTCAAGGGATAAGAATTTTGAGAAAGCTGGAATTACATTATCTCCACAAATAAGCTACAATTAACCTGAAGACTTGATTATATTTCCTTGTTAACTGGACAAGCTATGAGGCCTCATATGACAACTTACCTTGCATCTGTCTAGTAACATTCTTTAGTCGCATGGAAGCTACCTTGCTCCGAGTAACCTTAGAAAGTTTCCATTTCTTTTACATCCAGTACAATTTTATTTTGGAGTAATAACTGTACATTTCTTATTCTTAGCTTCAGCATGTTCTGATAGACGAACCATGTCTGCTTGACTGCAATGCATTTTACCTTAACTTTTTTCTTCAAGCAATATGTCATTTATATGGGAAGCTTAGCTTTGTCAAGTTTTATCAGTTTAATATTTACTCCAGCTAGTTTTGATAGTTTTTATAAGAAAGTAACTAAGATCATATGTGCTTGAAGTGTTGAGAGTTGTTTATTGTACTATTTTCTATTTTACATGCAATATTTATTTCCTTACCCTGTCAATGATTGGATTATTTTCTAAGTATGATTTTGATGTAAGATGTTCAGTTAGACCGTTATTTGTCCAGGATATGCTCTGCCATGAAATTGTTTATTTTGGGTGAAATATTTCTGTTTTTTATGACTCAACTTGTATCAGAGATGGAGAGCCCCTATTACATGTGTATAAACCTCATCTCTATCACACATTGTTGATTTTACTTGATCCTTATATAATGGGCTCAATCTACAGTTTAGTTTTTATTGGCATGTCGAACCTAAGTGAGAAGTTCCTACAATTTTGTTGTAACTTGATGCTTAAAACCATTTGTTATTATCTTTGATCAGCTTGTGATGGATATTGTCAAGACATATCTAGGCATGCAACGTTGTATCTGTGTTCGGATATGTAATTAGAGAAGTAATATTGGGATCACCAACAAACTACCTAGCTGAGTTAGCTAGGCACCTGCCACCAGATTAAGTGGTCATGGAGTCATGGGTTCCAACTTTCAATCTCTTCAAATAACGAAAGTAAATGGATAGTAGCATTGAAATTGAATTTCATTTTTGTTTTATTAGCGTATGTGCCTGCGCGCGTGCTGCATATGATGTTTCGGCTACTATCACTCTTCAGCACCTAGTTCATATAAACAGCTGTGCATGAGAAAATTGTTATAGTGTTTTACTATTGTACTGCCTCTGCATGCAAAGCAGAAAATTGAGGTTCTAGGTTAGGAGTTATCTGAATTGTAAAGGATCTTGTAGTAAGATTTGGAAACAGCCTAGCATAATTTATGTATCTTGTAGGAAGGCGTTACATACACCAAGGGTTTAGCGTGTTTGCCTATACAGACAATATTTCAGTGCTCTCTATGAATGCCACATCGCTATCATACTTTCTTTCTTGACTTTGTTATTTACGATCTTCAAAAGGATACGATAACATGCCGGCCAATGTGGATGAATTCGTCCTATTTGTTTATTTTTATTGTTTTTCTTTAGTGCTTGTCAAATCCGCCATTTAGACGATTGCGATTTTGCTGTACCATATTTTAACTAGATTTTACTAACTTGTGCTAGAAATTTCCCTGCCATGGCTAGCATTTTATTCTTTCAGGATTATGATACAAGAAAAAAGTAGAACAAACAGTGAGTTTTTTCTTCACAATGTGTAGGCAAAACCATGTAAGCATCTGTGGGTTGGTGGAATTAGTTCATCCATTTCAAAGGAGCAACTTGAGGATGAGTTTTTGAAGTTTGGAAAGATTGAAGAGTTTAAATTCCTCAAGGATCGAAACTCTGCCCTTATTGACTACTTCCAGATTGAAGATGCTGTGGCTGCTAAGAAAAACTTAGATGGTAAATGCTTAGCTGATGAAGAAATCCGTGTAGACTTTGTGAGGCTTCAACCTTCTAAAAAGGTGTGTATGCTAATCAATGGTTCCAAGTTTCCCAATTTGCAAATGGCTTAACATTCTCATTATCATTAGGGCTTTCATGTGCCACTCTTGTACCTTTATCTTTGTTTTGTCCTGATCTATTGTATAAATATCAGGAATGGCCTGATCATCATGAAATGAGGATTGACCGGTTTAGCAGCAGGAGGAATGCAGGACCATCCGATCCATGGATGTCTCTTGATGATGATCACTATGGCTCCAGAAGGCACCTGGTAATTTAAGCAAAAAATGATGCTTTCTTTAACATTGCGTTAACTTGTCTTTCCAAATAAGCTCTACTTGTGTTTATTTTTTATCTGTACGACTTTACTCAGTCACAGGGGGCACGGCGAGGAGAAAGCCAACCAAGCAATGTTTTGTGGATAGGATATCCACCTTCTATACTAATTGATGAGCAAATGCTTCACAATGCAATGATCCTGTTTGGTGAAATTGAAAGAATCAGGTGTTTCCCTTCGAGGCATTACTCTTTCGTGGAATTCAGGAGTGTTGACGAAGCTCGGCGTGCCAAAGAAGGACTACAAGGTCGCCTTTTTAACGATCATAGAATACAGATATTATATTCAAGCAGTGACCTCGCACCAAGCAAAGATGGCGCTCCACTCCTTCCAGGATATACAGGGCCTAGATCAGAGATGTCTTATGGTGAAGCTCCATTTGAGCCATTGGAATTTTTCGGCCCAGGCCATCCTAGGGCTCCAAGCAACTTTCGTGGACTGCTACCTCCTCCTATTGGTGCGTCGGAACCAAATATGCCAATGAGACCTGCTGGACAGAAAGGCTTTGAACATCAACATGGAGGGTCAGATTATCACGAGTTTGGCAAGCATAGATTCTACGATGATACTTTTAGCAACCCAAATTGGAGACGGCAGTCACCTGTACCAACCATGCCTCCTTCACAAGATGGACACCCACCTTTTAGGTACGTGCCAGGTTCGTGGGATGGATCCGAAGTAAGGGAAGCAAAGAGGTCAAGAATTGATGGTTCTCCTAGCGATGACGCTCATTTTCGTTCAAGGAGAATGATGAGTGATAAGGCCGGTTTTGATACACATGCGTATTCGTTACATGATAGAGATTTCTTAGGTCAGCGTCTCCAAAGCCCTGCTTTCCATGGTGATGGTGAGCTACATGGTTCTCCTCGTGTTGGTCATTGTTGGCGTGGTATAATCGCTAAAGGTGGGAATCATGTCTGTTATGCACGTTGTGTCCCTGTGGGAAAGGGTATAAACTCCGTCCTGTAAGTCTTTCTTTTCTTCAGCCCATTCATGAAATTTTATGTTAACTTTTTTGGGTTAAAAAGTTTTCTTATAGTAGTTCATCTGGCAGCCCTGAAATCATTAATTGTTCAGCCAAAACAGAATTGGAAATGCTCACCAAGTATTATGCCGAGGCCATTGGTTTTGAACTTGTCTACTTTCTGCCTGACAGTGAAGAGGATTTTGCTAGTTACACTGAGTTTCTCCGTTACTTGGGTCTTAGAAATCGTGCTGGTGTTGCAAAGCTTGATGACGGAACTCCATTATTTTTGGTGCCCCCATCTGATTTTCTGACCAAGGTTTTGAAAGTGTCCGGGCCTGAGCGTCTTTATGGTATAGTTCTTAGGGTGCCACAACAATCACCAAGTGCAGCTATTCAGCAGCCGCAAGGTGCCATTCCTCCAACACCTGATTACATCGATCGGCAGCAGACACCTACTTTGAGAGGTTACAATTTTGGTCCTCAGCATGATGATGAAGCTTTGCGAGTGGATTCTAGAAGACCTTATGAGGAATCAATGCCTAATCTTGAGGGAGTAAAATCATTGTCGGCGAATGCTGAGGAGCCACGTGCCAATCAGCTAACTCCCCTGCAATATGCAAGCACTTCTGGAACTTCTTCCCAAGCTAAGGTTTCCTTGACACCGGAACTTCTATCGACTTTGGCTTCTCTGATACCCACCAATTCTCAATCCATGGCTAACGGGACTGTCCAGATGCAACCAGGTTCTTCTGCAAAGCCGGCTTATTCACGAGGGTGGGGAGAGGAACCTCAAGCCACTATGTCTAGTAATATGCAGCCAAACAATCTTCCTCAGCAATTAGAACATCAGACAAGTATTCCGGCAGCATTCTCCTCTCAGTTGGCTGCATACCCTGACATCCTGAATATGCTAGACCGCTCTGCTCAAGCTGTACATGGCAACATTCAAATTCGGGATCCAAACTATAATATGTCAGAGAGTCCTGCTATTCGTACCACGCCATTGAGCAACTACACAATCCAGTCCCAAGTTGGACAGTTTCCTGCCGCTCAGACCAACCAGCAGTACCAGCCTGACTCTACTCTTGCTTCTCAGGGCAATTACGGTGTGCTAAGTACAGCACATGCTGCCAATATAGGCATTCCTCAAGCCCAGCAGCAGTATGATCCTGCAGCTCCATCCACTCATAATCAGATGTTGAATGTGCTACAGTCCCAAACTCTTATGCCATTACCAGCTGATAGAAGCGGCACCCAGTTCCCAATCCAAGGACAAGAGTTGCCAATGGTTTCCTCAAGTTCTGGTGAGGTTGTAACAGATGGTGATAACAGGAGTCACAGATACCAGTCAACACTGCAGTTTGCTGCAAACTTGCTTCTCCAGATTAAGCAACAGCAGCAACAACCAAGCTCTCAAACTATGCCTGGAACTGGACAGCAACAATGACATGTTCCTGGTATTTCAGGTACTAGCTTCTTAATTAACTTGGTTGATGTCTGAGGTTTCAAATTGTTAGGATATGTCCTGAAATTTGAAGTAGGATTGATAGTGGGATTTTTGCCTTTGCCCATGCAAGCATTCATGAGCTAGCATCCTGATAGGATTTTAAGTTCATTAAGAAGGAAACTAGGAGAGGAGTGATGTGGGAGCAAGTTCCCTAATTGGAAGGATCTGAATTCAAATCTGAATTTGAATTTAAAATTGCAATTGTCAGGATTTGATTTCGAATTAGATTTCCTATTCTAATTAGCGTCGTGTATAGGCTATAAATAAGGGATTGTTGCTTAACTAGGACTTAACTTTGGTTGAATGAAAAAGTAGTTCTCCTTTGGGTGGTGGTCCCCTATGTTCTTGTTAGCCTCTTGTATATAGGCCATAAATAAGGGATTTTCTTATTAGGACTTAGCTTTGGTTGAATGAAAAAAGTAGTTCTTCTTTGGGTGGTGGTGCTCGAGGTTCTCCAGGCGGTGTTACTTAGGTTGGCCGATGACCCTCCTAGATGGTGATTTCTGGACGTCACACATCCGGCATCAGTTGTTATATTAGGTTCTGTCCAGCCTTTGATACTTTCCTCAATCTTACAACATAATTTTGCAAGTGTGGACATCATCTCCGGTGACCAATTGTTAGCCGTGGATCTCTCTATCACGTTTTCACAGATGCTGTAAAAAGGACGACGTCATCTTTCGTTCAAGTCTGCGGAAGAATGCCTTGAAATGTGTCAGGCTGTTCACTGAGGACCAAAAAGAACGACTGACCTTAGGACCTGGGTCAAGTACATGGTCCCTAAGTGCCATCAATCTGTAAGCAATCCGCCCATAGGTCTGTGATTACATAACTCATAGGGAGCAAATGTAATCCAAAATGTTTGCTTGAAAACGCAGCAAGTGTGCTTTTGTTGACAGTAAATATTTGACCAAATGGCTTTCTGGTAGTCTGGTGCTCGTAATGAGCGAATTCGTCGGGGGAGATTTTTGAAGTCTTTTGGTCGGAAAATGAACATCAGGATTCAACATAAGCTACTGTGGAATCTATTTTGGTACTTGGACGTTTCTATAAAAATTATCAGTCCTGTGTTTTTAGTTATCACTTTTTTTTTACCATCTTTGTCACCCTTAGAATTGAAGACTTGAATTGAAAAATGTTATTTGTTTTTGCTGCTCTAATGAGTTTTTGATCTTGTAGGTCGAAGTCTTTATCGATTTTATGTAGGAAAGGAAGCCATCCACATACGCAACTCCGAACTGCAGATGTTCCGTAGACGGCTGAATCATGGAAACTGAAGTCCTTTTAATTCATTGCTTGATATTGTCGAGGCAAGGAAAGAAAGCTGTAGCATAGGAACCTATATTTGTACCTTCTTTGTGTAGGAATACTCGACTCTTTTAAGTCCGATGTTAGTCTAGCCCTTCGTGAACTGAAAATCCGAGAAAGATTTTCCTTTGCAGCAATATGCATGTTTACTCCATTGATTAGCTAAGCCCATCACTCTCAGGAGACTTGTATCATATGTTGTTGTAAACCTTGCTGATCAAGAATTCCATTTATCTTGAAATCTCTTTGTACCCTTTGATTTTCTTTGCACTTCGGAACATAAGCACATAGTTTGTCTCAGGTAAATTTGTTTTTGTATATCAAAAGAAGCTTTAGATGGTATCTTGTTTATTTCTTTTTTTTCCCACATTGAATGATATTAGTCTTCTCTACAATGCCGTCAGGTTTTTTGTTCCTTTTCTTTTTATAGTGTTTATAACGAACAGTCATATACTCATTGTGGGAGTGATTTTTGGAAAGGAATTGGCTGCTTAAGCTCAAAATCCCACTAATAGTTGGTTGACCTTCCGGAGTTCAGAGTTTGACATTGTTATCTTCATTGAATATTTTTCTCTAAATTGCTTAAAGTCTTCTGAGATTAAATTAGTTTAGACCTGTTTGTTATTGATCATCGATTCCTTGTTAGGATGGGAATTGTTTTTTTAGAAAAGGTTTCTTTTGTTGGAGTGACTCAGTTTAGCGGAATCTTAGCTCAATAAGGTCTATTATTGTACTTTGAGGCATATGTGCTGATGATCAACTTTTAAACTGAAGGATACCTTTATAACATGCAAATGCAGTATTTTTGAAGCCTTGACAGACTCTGAAGGGAGAATAGATTCCAGGTGAATGAGAAAATTTGTTGTCACATGGTGAAGTTGGGTACAAATTGTTATTGATTAGGGATAGCAGTGAGAAATCAAAGTGGAGACTAGGTTTTTTTTATTTTATATACAGGTAATTTTATAATACACCATGTTTTTTACTCTATACGCCGTGCTTTTTAATAAATTTCCAAAATACTCTTCTTTTCATGGTGGTGACGGCAAAGGTGCAGGAGGAGAGGGGGTGGCGGCGGTTGTGGTGGTGGTGAGGTAGGGTGGATGGTGGTAGCGGAGGTGATTGGGGCGTAGCAGTGGCGGAATCAAGATGAGACTTAAGGGGGTGAAATCTAAAACAAAATGATCATATTTTTTTTCTTTTAAGTAGTGCAAAACGTACTTTAGAATTATAATATCGAACATTGAGGAATAAAAACAATATAAATATTTAAATATATGTATCGTATTATGTGCTGTGATTGAGAGGTGGAAGTTGGATCTTACGTTTTTGTATTTTTTGAAAACGTTGGTATGATTCATGGTTTTTTTTATTACAAGCTTATCCATTATCTAAATAAAACATAACAAAAATATAAATAAAAATGCGACAGGCGAAGGGGCGGGTCTAGCGTGTAGAGGAGCCGAGGAGGTGAACGGTCGTGACTCGTGGAGGAGGTAGGGGGGGGCCTCGTTCCGCCACTAGGGCACGGTGGAGAAGATGATAAAGGTATTTTAGAAAGAAAAATAAAATATAAGGGTGCATATGTGTGTAGATAGCAAAAGGTGTGATAAATATAGAATCACTTTTTATATAGAGTGCTGATTGGTGCACATGCCACGTGGCATGTGCACTTCACATTATTGAATCTGTAGCACAACTACCGATAGGCATGTACAACCTATCGGTACCCCACTACCGATAGGTTCGTTGTCAATTCATATACATGCCTATCGGTAGTGGGCTACCGATAGACATGTACAACCTATCAGTAGTAGGCTACCGATAGGTTGTACATACCTATCGGTATCCCACTACCGATACATACCTATCGGTAGCCTACTACCGATAGACATGTATATGAATCGGTAGCTGTTCATATACATGTGAAATGCACATGCCACGTGGGCATGTGCACAAATCATTTCTGATTACATGTTAAACGTTAGATTTTAAAGAAGATATTTAATATATTCTAGCCCTTATTTCACTATCGAGCTAGTCATGATCACTAATAAGTAATATGATGGTCCATGATCGTAATCTCGAAGCCATTTTAAGATTATTTTGTGTTAATTTATGTTTGAGTAGTCAATCAATAAGAGGATTATTATATCTGTTGGGTGGCGCGTGAACGGGACGAGTTATTTTAAAATGATTTTTTTTTTAAGTTAAGCTGTCAGGCTCCACACCCTAGGGAGGGTACATCAGAAACCAAGTCGACTACTAGGGACAGACACCTCAGTAGTCTTCTCCTCACAAAACATAGCTTGCAACCCCATCGCTTCTTTAGCCACCCAATCCGCACGAGCGTTATTGTCGCGCCCCGACCCGCGAAAGCCCAACCGGGCCGGACGACGCGAACCGGAACCTAACAAAACGCGGAAAAAGCTGGCGAGGGTTCTCTCTAAGCTATTGGTCTCCCTAACAGTTCACCAAAAGCACCTCCAATTAAAAGATATAATAATTTAATGAAACCTCGAACCACAGATTTACAAACCCAAAAACAACATCAGTAGGTAGAAACCTACCCGAAACGCACTCCTCGGCTGATTCCCCGCGAACTGGTCAGCAACAAGGTTCCAAACCACTTCAGGGGTCTTCCTCTCGTTGCCACGGATCCAACGAGCCTTAGAACACCCAAAACGGTGGCCGGAGGAGGGAGAACGAAGGGGAAGAAGATGGCTGCCGGAAACAGGGGAAAAACAGAACCGCGGGAGGAGGAGGAAGAAGGAAGAAGAAAGGAGAAGAAGGAGGAGGGGAAGAGGAAGAAAAGGAGGGAAAATGGGAAGGGGAAAGCCGGGGGAAGGGGGAAAAAGGAGAAGGAGGGGAGGGAAAGTCCTCCCCTTCTGACAAGAGAGAGCGACTGCCAACGGCGACCGTCCTCTCGAAGCAGAAAAGCCACCGACGCCGAGTCCGATCGATCGCTCGCGAAAGAAAAGCCAGTCTTGATCGATCCCGCACCAAGTCGGATCGATCCGAGACGGGCTGGATCGATCCAAAACATTTGGATCGATCCGAACGGGTCAAAAACCCACCGACTCACTCACGAGTCCGATCGATCGCTCCTAGGAGCGATCGATCGCTCACGGGCCGTCAGCTGCCCAAAAGTAAGCTTCCGCGCGCCCGAGCTGGGATCTTCCGATCCCGGGTCCACCTAACCATTCTAATCAAGCACTAACACAAACAAGGTCAGTGTGTGCACACGCGGGTGTGAAACAAACCAATAAGGCACAATTTTACCAAATTGCCCTTGCAGTCACCAACGAACCACAGGGGTAGAGGGGCAGGTCCTCATAGTTATCCTCCCTCGGGATGTATATGATCTTCAGTTCCGTAAAGTTACGTCACTTCCACTAAATCTCATGCAACCATGCCCCTGCCGTCTTCGACCAAAGGACATGAGGTTGATTTAGAGATTATTTTAAAGGGGTATTAGGGCATAGCCCCACATCTAACCCTCTCCTTGTCCAGAGCCCCATACATCTTGCTAAAAACCCCACCTTCACTGTTTTCAGATGAATAACCCCAAGACACCTCAAAATGACAATAATACCCCTATTTTATTTTGATTTTTTTATTCCAACATTTTCTCTCTCCTCTCTCCTCTCTCCTCACTCCTCTCTATCTCCTCTCTCCTCTCTCCTCTCTCCTCCGGCGAGACATCCCTCACCATCTCCGCCGCCGACCCTTCCCTGGCAACCACCCCCTTCCCCGGCGATCTCCCCTACGGCAACCGTTCCGACCTCGGATCCGAGCACCGTGACCCCGCCTCTCCTTCCCCAGCGTACTTCCGATGAGATCCAACGCCGGCGTCGTCCATTGCAGCAACCCGAGCTCGACCGCCGTCACTTGTCCCTCCATCTCCTCCGGAACCAGCAACCATTGGTCGTCTCTGCCTTCCCCGACGACGCCCGACGCCGTCCGATCGCCCTCCTCGTCGGAACCCCCAACCCGAGCTCCTCTCAGATCCGGCGCCACAAGCTCCCAACGCCACCATCTCCGACCTCCAAATCGCCATCCAACCCCCGATCCGGAATCCCCATCGCCTCGCGACCCTTCCGCCGCCGTTTCTCGGCTAGATCCGGCCGTCGTCGCGCCGGCTTTCCCCTCCCCTGCTCGCTGCCTCCTTCCCCGACGAGCATGCCTCTTCAGCCTGGACTGGTTCAACCGGACCAACTGGCTTGATCCGGTTCAGCCCGACCAAGCAATCTTAGTCTGATCTGATCCAGATCCCATCAGATCCAGCCCATCAGGCTCAATCACAGCTCAATCTGATCATGCTCAAATTCAACAATCCAGACTTGACCATATTACAGCCAGATTGGGCCGGTTTTGTCTTTTTAAATTCATTTTCATCTCTCCTGCATTTTCATCATTTTAAATTCATTTTCATCTTTCTAAATTCATTTTCATCTTTCTAAATTATTGTCTTTTAAACTTTATTTTTATCTTTTAAACTTTATTTTTATCTTTTTAACACCATTTTCATCTTTTTAAATGCATTTTCATCTTTTTAATGTATTTTCATCTTTCCAAACTCATTTTCATATTTTTAAATTCATTTTCATATTTTCATATTTTTAAATTCATTTTCATCTTTCTAAATTCATTTTCATCGTTTTAAATACATTTTCATCTTTCTAAAATCATTTTCATCTTTGACAATTCATTTTCATCTTTGACAATTCATTTTCATCTTTTTGAATTTATTTTCATCTTTCAAAATTTACTTTCATCTTTCAAAATTTATTTTCATCTTTCTGAATTTACTTTCATCTTTCAAAATTTATTTTCATCTTTCTGAATTTATTTTCATCTCTCTGGTTCACTTTCATCTCTCTGGTCTATTTCCATCTCTACTTTTATCTCTCTGGTCTATTTCAATCTCTACTTTCATCTCTCTCGTCTATTTTCATCTCTCTGGTCTATTTCAATCTCTACTTTCATCTCTCTCGTCTATTTTCATCTCTCTGGTCTATTTCTATCTCTACTTTCATCTCTCTGGTCTATTTTCATCTCTCTGATCTATGTTCATCTCTCTGGTCTATTTCCATCTCTCTGGTCTATTTCCATCTCTACTTTCATGTTTCAAAAATCATTTTCATCTTTCTGAATTCATTTTCATTTTTCAAAATTCATTTTCATCTTTCTGAATTAATTTTCATCTTTCATACATTTTCATCTTCTTATCTCTATTTTCATCATTTTAAAATTCATTTTCATCTTTCTAAAATCATTTTCATCTTTCATACATTTTCATCTTCTTATCTCTATTTTCATCATTTTAAATCTATTTTTATCATTTTAAAATTCATTTTCATCTTTCTAAAATCATTTTCATCTTTCTGAAATCATTTTCATCTTTCTGAAATCTTTTTCATCTTTTTGAATTCATTTTCATCTTTCATACATTTTCATCTTCTTAACTCTATTTTCATCACTTTAAATCTATTTTTATCATTTTAAAATTCATTTTATCTTTCTGAATTCATTTTCATCTTTCAAAATTCATTTTCATCTTTCAAAATTCATTTTCATCTTTCTGAATTCATTTTCATCTTTCATACATTTTCATATTCTTAACTCTATTTTCATCATTTTAAATCTATTTTTATCATTTTAAAATTCATTTTCATCTTTCTGAATTCATTTTTATCTTTCTAAATTCATTTTCATCTTTCTCAAAATCATTTTCATCTTTCTGAAATCATTTTCAGCTTTCAAAAATCATTTTCATCTTTCTGAAATCATTTTCATCTTTCAAAAATCATTTTCATCTTTCTGAAATCATTTTCATCTTCTTATCTCTATTTTCATCATTTTAAATCTATTTTCATCATTTTAAAATTCATTTTCATCTTTCTGAATTCATTTTCATCTTTCTAAATTCATTTTCATCCTTCATACATTTTTATCTTTTTAACTCTATTTTATCATTTTAAATCTATTTCCATCTTCTTAACTTTATTTTTTATCTTTTTAAATGCATTTTGATCATTTTTAACTCTTCAAATTACAACTTAATTGGTTGAAATTCTCTATCAATAGTCGCTTCGGTCACATCCACTTTTCTTCTATAAATTTATTTATCTTTTTCCATATTTTCCCTGTTTTTCTACAACTTTTTTCCTATTTTTCTACCTTTTTTCCCCTATTTTCCTATTTTTACCCGGCTTTTCTCTCTCCTCTTCCTCTATCTCCACCCCCGGCTCTCCTCCCAAGCCATCATCGAGGATGGCTTGACCAACGGCTGTGGATGCTCCGGCCTTTATCAACGGCGAGGAGGGACCGAATGTCGTCGGCGCCGGTGAAGGAGGCGTCGTGGAAGCCTAGGGGTTCGATCTACTAGTTCGGATCGTGAGGATACACGGCGGGATCGAGTGGGGACGGCGGCTTCCTTGGTGAAGATGAGCCACGAGTCGGGGAGCGTCGAGGGCCTTGGATAGCCGGATCGAGCCGGATCTCACCGAGAAATGAGGACGGAGGAGTCGTGAGGCGATGGGGTTTGCGGATCTGGACTTAGATGGGGGTTGGAGGTCGGGGGCGATGGGTTTTGAGGGTGGTGGCACCGGGTTCTGGGAGCAGGGTGGAGCTAGGAATTAGCTTTGGGTAGGGTTGCCGGAGACGAGTACGAGGGTGGCGGATGGAGATCTCGAGGTGGCAAATGGGGCCGAGGTCGGGGTTCCGAGCTCCGCCCTCGCCGACAATGGAGGAAGCCAGAACGGAGAGGGCTCGCCGTAAGTGGCCGTGGCTTCGATGGAGGAGGTGCTGGTGGTATGGGGGAGCTTGCCGGGGGTTAATGGCCATGGGTTCCGGCGATGGGTTCCGGGGTGGTCGGCGACCCATGTAACGGCGAGGGCGGAGACGGTGGCGGTGGCGGTGGCGTGGGATTGTGGCTGGGAGGCGAGGGAGCTGGTGGTCGTGGCAGCGAGGGGTTGGGGAGGTGAGCCAGCGACGAGGCACAACCATGGAAGTGAGCTGGGATCTCCGGCGATCCGGCGATGTATCTCCGGGCAAGGGCGGGACACTTGCCGATGCTTGGTCTGGATCAGGAAGTGAGAAGAGTGGGGGGAGGGAGAGAGAGAGAGGAGGGGGTAACAAATAAGAATGGGCATTGTGGTCTTTTAATGTGAATAATAAGTCAGTTAATACACTGTGGTGGGGTTTTTACCTTAAAAATATGGTTAATGGGGTTTTTTATGATAAATTTTGTTAAAATGGTGTTATCACCAATTAACCATATTTTAAAATGGGTTGAGAACAGTATAATAAATATCTCCGAAAAGAACAAGTGGTTGATTTAGAGGGTATTTTCACTTTCTTGCTGCCAAACAGCCCTTGATTGATGGAGGCATGGAGCGGCATTGAAATTCCGCTGCATGGATGAATAGTAATGAGTTCACACCTCATCAAGCAAAATATAAAGGAGAGCTGCTTCTCCTACCCCTGACACAGCACCCCTCCGGCCCCACTCAAAATTTTCCACTTATGCCCCCCCCCCCCCCTCCCTCAGCCGCAATAGTTAACTTTTCATTGTTCTTTTTTAAGTTTTGTTTCTTTTGTTTTCTCATTAGTTTTGTTTTTTTATCTGTTTTTTATTCTTTTTTAAAATCAATTTTATTTCTTTTTTGTTATCAATTTTATTTTTATTTTTGGATAAACAGTTTCTTTATTATACATTTGTAATTTTATGTTTATTTTTTTGTTGTAGATTTTGGGAGTCATTATATATAAAAATTTGAAAAGTATAAAAATATGGATGGAGAGAGAGAGTGCGGAGGAGAACTTAGATAATGATGTTTGAGTCTATGTTTGAAAATTCAGTTTTAGTTAAGACTTTCCTTTTTAAGTAGTTTTATCGGTTTCTATTTTTGGTAACTTTCCTATTTTGAGTAGGATTTCTCTTTTGAATTCCGGGTTTAGAACTTAGATAATGATGTTTGAGTCTATGTTTGAGTTGGGTTGAGTCTTTCCTTAAACCTATAAAAGGAGACCTTTAGGGTTTGTAAGAGGAGTTTTGGTTGATGAATAAAATTAGGGTTTTTTTGGTTTCTTCCTCATAGAAATCTGGTTATCTCTCCCATAGAGAGTTTGGTTGTCTCTCACATCGAGAGATCCACGTTACCCTGCGCCACTTTCTCTCTCCCCCGACCTCACGCTCTCTCTCTCTCTCTCCCTCCGACCACCCCAGCATTGGCGCTGGAGACGAGGACGAAGGCTGGGCGGGGCGGGCGTGGGGGTCATTGTGGGCGGGGCAGGGGGCGGGTCCCTGACCTCTCTCTCTCTCCCCCGTCGGCCTCGCTTTCCCTCTCGCCCAACCTCGGTCTCTCTCTCTCTCTCCCCGCCCTCGTTCAAGCGGCGCTCGAGCTCGGCGAAGAGGAAGCGGAATCGGCCTGGGTCGGCAAGGAGGGTGAGGCCGGACCGGCGCCATGACGACCTGCCACGGGGGCCGACGGGGCTCGGGGGATCCTGTGAGGGCCCGCCCCTCATACCTGACTCGACCACGTGGGTCGAGAGCCGGTTTCCTGTTGGTTTGGTTCCGCGTCGGGCACGATCGGGCGATCGTGTGGCGGTTTTGGACCCCGGGGGCATTTTGGTAAATATAACCTCTGGTGGTCGGTTTCACACCCGCGTTCCACACACTGACTTTGATTGATGTATGTGTTTGATTAGAATCCCTAGGGTGCGTCCGATCGGAGGATCGGAGCTCGATCGGGAAAGATCGATTTGGACGGCCGAGATAGATTGGGATTTTCTATAAAAGCCAAGTCCCTTTCTCTCTTTCTCTCTCTCTCCTCCTTCACATGTCGTTTTCTCCTTCTCTCTCTCTCTCCTTCGGCTGGACTAGGGTTTGGAGGATTGGGCTTCGGATCGCGGATCTTGTCGGCTTGACCAACGGGACGCGTGGAGGAGCTACCCTACTTGTGCAAGTAGGTGTTTCTACCTCGATCCTTGGATCGGGTTCTCCTAGGATAGGATTATTGTGCTTTCGCTGTAGGAATACTTGTTAGAATGTATTGTAGCTCCTTGTGCATGTGATGTTATTCGATTCCGGTATTCCTACGTTAAGGTTTCCATATTCCCACGGTTGGTTTTCGTATCATCGCCGTTTTGTCGGTTTTTGTCCATTTGGACCTAGATAAGAGATTTAACCGTCAAAACCCGGATTTCTTCACTCCACTAGTTTCCCCTTGGCTAAATACACTTGCTTGCAAAATCTCATTTAATTCCAACATGATTTGATACTTGAAATCCAAAGAAATGGATTTCCGGCATTGTTCTGATGAACTGTGCCAAGAGCTCGACGGTCGATCGGTGCATCGACCGTCACATGTTGTTTTACACCTCCTGGGCCTGGCGGTCGACCGTCGGATCGACCGCCGTATCGACCGTCAGGCTCTGTCGGGATTTTAGCCTCCCACGGTCGATGGGTCGATCGACCGTGGGTCCTCTCTCTTTTTCATCCCGCCTCACGGTTGACTGTCGGATCGACCGTCGCATCGTCCGTGAGGCTCTATCCCGTTTTGGGCTCTCGACGGTCGATGGGCCGATCGACCGTCGCCCATGGAGTTTCTTCATTTTGGCCTCACGGTCGATCGGTGGATCGACCGTGACATCGTCCGTGGTCTCACGGTCGATCCCCGGATCGACCGTGGCATCGTCCGTGACCACTGGGACTTGGTTTTCTGGTTTTCCTTTGGTGGATTTGATTTGGGATTGGTATCTAAACATGTTGGGAAGCATGTAGAGGGATTTGATGAGGTTTTCACAGGACTTTCATCGGGTTTGAGAATCGATTCGAATAACTCTCTTTTTGGGTAAATCTAAGGTTTCACTTGCATTTAATACATGTTTGTGGTAGTTAAATGCTTCATTGGAGAACCTTTGGGATCATTATATAAATCTGTATATCGGAGTTCAGACTTTGTTTAACTTGATGATATATCTTATAATCTAATCTGTTCGTCTCTGGAATACATTTGTGTAATTTGATTATCTTTTCCGCTTTGTATCGCGCCGGTTGATGATGAATAGTGTTAGGACCCTCACGCCCCGCCCGGGATGGGTTTTCTGGGTCGGGGTGTGACAGATCCTGTGCGCGAATCTGGAGGGGGAGAGAGAGTGAGAGAGATGGAGAGAGACGGAGGGGGAGAGAGCGGGGGCGAGAGTGGAGGGAGAGAGAGAGAGCTCGGGGGGAGAGAAAGAGGCCAGCGGAAGAGAGTGTGTGTGTGGATGGAGAGAGAGGTCGGATGGAGATAATGAGAGAGTAGACGGCTAGAGTGGAGGGTGAGTGAGAGAGAGTTTGGCCGTGTATCGCTTCGAATCCTTTCAAATTTTAGGTAATATAAGAGACTAAATATTTTAAAATTATAATGATTCATTAATTGTTTGTGAGGATTCCTTAGTTATTTACAAGGATTCCTTAGTTATTCATGAGAATTCCTTGTTTATTTGTGAGAGTGGAGAGAGAGTGGATGGAGAGGGAGAGAAATCAACTGTCATATTTTCTCTCTCCAACCTCCCTCTCTCCACATGATCTCTCTCACTTCCTCATTCTCTGTCCAACCTCCTCTCTCCACCCGATCTCTCTCTCACTTCCTCATTCTCTCTCTAACCTCCTTCTCTCCACCCAACCTCACTCTCTCCTCTTCCTTGAAGTATTCATTACAAATTGAAGAATTCCTCACTTAAAAATTAAAGGATTCATCACTTAAAAATTGAATGATTCCTCACTCTCTCCCACTCTCTTCCTCTCCGCTCTCTCTCTTCCTTAATAATTTCCTCCTCCCTTCATCTTCCCGTAGCCTCCTTCCATCTCTTTATTACACAAAGATGAACAATAAAGAAAATAATGAAGGAATTCTTTGAAATATTGAAGTATTTCATCAAAGAATGAAGGAATTTATATAAAAGTAAATGGAATCCCACCACTCTCTCCCACTCTCTTCCTGTAGAGAGATATCTCTCTCATCTTAATGCAGAGAGATATCTCTCTCATTTATCTCTCTCGTGCTTGTGTCAGGTGGCATTGAATGATGAGAGAGAGTTGACGAGGGGTATTTTGATCCCGAATTTATGAATTTGATTTGTTTTGTAAAGAAACACGAAAGTGTCTCTCGATTGTCAAATCAAAAGATAGGTGTATTTATAAAAAAATAATACCGGTGGAGGGGGCGGTGTAAGTGGGTGGGAGTAGCAATTTGCACATAATTATATAAAGCCATTGGTCAAGGAAGCCATTGGTCTACGTCACATTTTGGATTATATACCGATCACTGTATTGATGTGATGTGTAATCACTACACTAATGGCTAGTATATTATCGAATATGTTAACATACACTACCAATTAAAATAGCATGTTGATTGATGGTAAACTACCGATCTACATGATTGTTGTGTGTGGAGCAAAATAATATGGTGTAAATAGAACTTCTCATGTTAAAATGACCAGTGATAGATAGTAGTGATATCTACATATATGCCACTAAAAATATCCTAATTAAATGTCACTATATTTTTCATATTTACATATATGCCACCAAATTCAATATATTTCTCATATATCCCACTAAGTCGATCCCTGTATACTATTTTAACTTAATTATGGTAAAAAAAGCAGTAATCAAATAAGAAAAAATCACCAAAGTACCCTTGGTCCAAATGGCATATTCCATAACATTCAACCAAAATTAACTACAGTGACATGTATGAGAATATAGTGATTTATATGTAAATATGAAAAATATACTGACAAATATATAAGTTAGGACCCCCTCTTGGGTGACATATATGTAAACTAGGTGGTGAGTCCATGCCATCTGGCACGGCTAACTGTTCGCCCTCACTATCTATATAATAACTTACGCCACATCAACCCACTATCTTTTTTTACAATTAACTATAAAAAAAGTAGTTAATTGGTGATAACACCAATTTAGTCCCTCTTATTGCTAAAAACCCCATTAATCATGTTTTTAAAGTGAAAACCCCACTACAGTGTATTAGCTGGCTTGTTATTTAACAAGATGTATGGGGCTCTGGACAATGAGGGGGTTAGATTTGGAGTTATGGCCTAATACCTTCTTTTTTTATTATTATTTAATTATAATTTTATACCACGTTTATATCACGTATGTATAAGTTTATGACTCAGATGATGAGTCATAAAAGTAACTATCATTCTATCTTATAAAGTAGATAACCCTAGATAATAACATCCGTGCGTATGTGCATGCAAGCAGTTGCCATACCTCCGCTCTATTATTATAGCTTCTCCACATATATGTCACGACAGTCATCCGAAAATGGTAAAAACCTAAATATTAGAAAAGAAAATGAATAGTATAAACAGTTGCCATGGAAACTCTATTAAATATGTTTTGTATGGAAGATATTAGATTTGCTCCTCTCATATATTCCATTGATCCAAACGTGTGAGAGAGAAAAATAGTCTAGGAACAACTTTAATACAATAGTGAAGGTACCATGTTTATGACCATTTTGACATTAACTCATGTCCTTCTCGAGACACCATGGATTATTAGAAGAAAAAACAACTGATAATTGTCATTTAGTTTCTTTGGGAAGAGTTATTTGTTATTTAGTCTTTTTGAAAAATTTTAAGTAATTTAGTCTCTTTTATGTACAGCTGTAATTTTTTATCTCCAAAATGTCCTTTATGTATTTTTTTAATGAAATATGGATGAATAGTTTTTGAATTAGTTAGCTGGCATTAATTAGAGTGGTTGGGAATACATGTACCTCTTCCCAATACAGAAAAGGCATGCATCCAGCCACTTATGACTGGATGCATGCATTAATGAGGGGATTAAAAGTAAAAAAAAATACTGAAAAATAGAGGAAAAATACCAGAAGATAGGAAAATTGCAGGGAAAATGAGAAAAATGGTAGAAAAGTATAAAAAAATATCAGAAAATATAAAAAAAATTTGGAATTTTTTTATAGCAGCCATTAACGGTAAAAAAGGAAATTACTGAAAAGTAGAAAAAATTAACGAAAAATAGAAAATATGCGAAAAAATAGGAAAAATGGTAGAAAAGTAGGGAAAATTACTAGAATATAGAAAAATTTTGCGTATTTTTTTTAAAGTAATTACTAATTATTAAAAAGTGATTATCAAATATTGAAAAGTGACTACAAAATAACGGAAGTAACTACCAAATATTGGAAAAGTAACTACAAAATATTGGAAAGTAATTACCAAATATTCGAAAGTGACTACAAATATTGGAAAGTAACTACAAAATATTGAAAAATTATTACAAATATTGTGAAGTAACTACTAAATATTGGAAAGTAACTACCAATATTGATAAGTAACTACTAAATATTGAGAAGTAACTACCAAATATTGGAAAGTGGCAACAAATATTAGCTAAAAAGTAACTACAAAATATTGAAAAGTGTTTACAAATATTGGGAAGTAATTACAAGATAATGAGGTAACTATCAAATATTGAAAAGTAATTACCAAATATTGAAAGTGATTACCAAAAATTGAAAAGTAACTACTAAATATTAGAAAGTAATTACCAAATATTGAAAAGTAACTACAAAATAATGGAAGTAACTACCAAATATTGGGAAAGTAACTACAAATATTGGAAAATAATTATCAAATATTGGAAAGTGACTACAAATATTGGGAAGTAACTACAAAATATTGGAAAATTATTACAAATATTGGGAAGTAACTACGAATATTGGGAAGTAACTAGTAAATATTAGGAAGTAACTACCAATATTGGGAAGTAACTACTAAATATTGGGAAGTAACTACCAATATTGGAAAGTAACTACCAAATATTTGGAAAGTAAGTATTAGGGATTGGGAAGTAACTACCATAAATGGAAAGTAACTACAAGGAAGGGTAAAGTAATTACCAGGGATTGCAAAGCAACTATCAGAAATGGAAAGTAACTACATGGGACTGTGAAATAACTACAAGGTACTGGAAAGTAACTACCAGAAATGGGAAGTAACTACATGGGACTGTGAAGTAACTACCAGGGATTGGAAAGTAACTACCAGAAATGAGAAGTAACTATAAGAAAGTGTAAAGTGACTACAAGATATTGGAAAGTAACTACCAGAAATGAAAAGTAACTACCAATTATTGTAGAATTTTTTTGTAGTTACTTCACAGTCCCATGTAATTTACTTTCCATTTCTGATAGTTACTTTGCAATCCCTGGTAGTTACATTACCCTCCCTTGTAGTTACTTTCCATTTATGGTAATTACTTCCCAATCCCTAATACTTACTTTCCAAATATTTGATAGTTACTTTCCAATATTTGTAGTTACTTTCCAATATTTAGTAGTTACTTACCAATATTGGTAGTTACTTCCCAATATTTGTAATAATTTTCCAATATTATGTTGTTACTTCCCAATATTTGTAGTCACTTTCCAATATTTGGTAATTACTTTCCAATATTTGTAGTTACTTTCCCAATATTTGGTAGTTACTTTCATTATTTTGTAGTTACTTTCCAATATTTGGTAATTACTTTCCAATATTTAGTAGTTACTTTTCAATTTTTGGTAATCACTTTCAATATTTGGTAATTACTTTTCAATATTTGGTAGTTACTTCATTATCTTGTAATTACTTCCCAATATTTGTAAACACTTTTCAATAATTTGTAGTTACTTTCTAGCTAATATTTATAGTCACTTTCTAATATTTTGTAGTTACTTTCCAATATTTGTAGTCACTTTCGAATATTTGGTAATTATTTTTCAATATTTGTAGTTACTTTCCCAATATTTGGTAGTTACTTCCGTTATTTTGTAATCACCTTTCAATATTTGGTAATCACTTTCCAATAATTAGTAATTACTTTCAAAAAAAATTCCGTAAAATTTTTCTATATTCTAGTAATTTTTCCTACTTTTCTACCATTTTTCCTATTTTTTGGCATATTTTTCTATTTTCCGTTAATTTTTTCTACTTTTTAGTAATTTCCTTTTTTACCGTTAATGGTTGCTCCCAAAATAGATTCCAAATTTTTTTTTATATTTTCCGGTATTTTTTTATACTATTCTACCATTTTTCTCATTTTCCCAGCAATTTTCCTATTTTCTGGTATTTTTCCTCTATTTTTTAATATTTTCTTTTTTACTTTTAATGCCCTCATTAATGCATGCATCTAGCCATAAGTGGCTGGATGCATGCATTTTCTGTATTGGGAAGAGGTACATGTATTCCCAACCACTTTAATTAATGCCAACTAACTAATTCAAAAACACCTATAAGGGTAGTGTGGTCTTTTCCCCTAAAACGATACTAAAAGACTTATGATCTTGTATAGGGACCAAATGACAAGTTGGGATGTCGTGGAGGACTAAATGACAAATCCCCCGAACAAAGGTTACTATCATCTTTTCGCCCTCAAAACATGTCAAATATCACATTTGATCCTGCAATCATGATATCTTCATGAAAACATAAGAACTCTTTCAAAAATAACCTTTCGTCCAATTGATAGCCTTAATCGTGATTAAAAGATCATAAAAATGACTTGAATAGCCTCGGATATTTAGCCCCCGTTTGGCAACGGGGGTAAGGGGGTCATTCTTACACCTTGTTTGGTGATCGGATTTCTCACCCGGATTTGAGCTCCACCCTCGTTACAAATCCCGGGCCCACCCCCAAATCTCCCCTCCATCCTCGTTGGGCAACGACATGTGGTACCCTGTCGGTGGCAAATCCAGCCTCATTAGCCTCCACCATTTGTTACAAATCTGGTCGCTAAGCAAGGTCTTATCCTCATACGCTATGAGGTTAAGCTTTTGTGGTTAAGAGGAGTTAAATCTGAAAATGGGATTAAGCTTCTCTCTCTCATTTACACCCATCATATATATGCTAATATTATTTTGATGATATCAATATATAAAGAATGATAAAATAATATATTTTTTACATGATGTGAACCAATCATGCTATAACACGTAGCATGTGGGACCCACATATATTAATATTTTTATTATAATAATATGTTATTGGTATTATTTAATACAATACACATAGGAAAGTGTTTTTACGTCCTTAGACTTTTTTATGCGCTTCTAAAAATATATGCAAATATTTTTATGATGGTATAAAAATGTTTATGTGCGTAATAACATTTTTTGTGCGTGTTTGTTTTTCTACGTGCAAATATTTTTGTGAGTCCATAAACATTTTTGTATGCGTTTTTATGAGCGTATAAAAACTTTTGCGCAAGCATAATTTTTTATATATGCGTACTGTATTAAATAATAATATTCATATGTTATTATAATAAAATATTAATATAAGTGGGTTCACATGTCACATGTCATATCATGATTGGTCTACATCATGCAAAAATTATTTTATTTTATATTATTTTAATAATAAATATTATTATATTAATATAAGTGGGTCCGTATGGGATGCATTAGTGTGTACAAACATTATTTTAATAATAAATATTAAAATATTATTATTATATTAATATAAGTGGGTCCTCATGGGATGCATTGATGCAATATTATATATTTTATACACTTTACGTACAAACATTTGAATTAACTTAATAATTAATTCAAATGTTATAATTTAAACCCACTAGCTTACCCACTATTATAATATTACTAGGTGGTGGGGCCGTGCCACCTGGCACGGCTAACTGTCCGCCCCCACTATCTCTATTATAACTTACGCAACATCAACCATTATCCTTTTTTTTGTTTATTTAATTATAATTTTATACCACATGTATGCCATGTGTGTATAAGTTTATGACTCATATGATGAGTTATAAAAATAACTACCTTGGATCTTATAAGGTAGATAAGTATGTATATTTAAAACTAATCTCCTGGCTTATGATTATAAGGATGTATATTTAAAACTAACATAGGAAAGATGATAAAAATATACAAAGTTAACTTAGGAAAATATACATGTAAATAAACTCATAGGAGGTAAACGGTTGTAACCGTTATTGCTCCTTATAAGATTGATATATATATTTTATACACTCTACGTAGATATATTTGAATTAATTTAATAATTAATTCATATATTGTAATCTTAACCCACTAGTTTATCCCCTATTATAATATTATATATTTTATACACTTTATAATTTTTATTCTTATCCCAAACTTAACCCATTAACTTACTCATGTTTCTGAGTCAAACGTTAAAAGTGAATTAAGTTTACCCTCATTTCTTATCCTCATTTTTTTCCTCTAATCCCTTTAACCCTATTCCCATTAACCCCGAACTAAACAGGGCTTTAAGTCGTGGCTAAACAAAGATTGAAAGGAATATTCAACAACCCATTTTAAGTATTTAATCATAATCTAATCTGCTAATTGGAAGAACGGGATTTTGGAAACGACCACTATGTTCTTCAAGTGAAGAATTATATTCTTAAGATCATAGGGTGAAATGTGATATTTAGAATATTTTGAGTATGAAAATGTGATATTAATCCTGATCCAATTGCTGATTGCGTGACTCCATGAAGTGTTCAATGCTCTCTCTCATGTGCCAGAAACATCCCTTCCAATGACATAAATGCACAATAGCATGCTTAAAACATTGGACAGCTTTCTCCAAAAGCAGGCTGGTGAAACTTCCGATATCCGGGAAGGCCACCTGTTTCATCCTTTTCCTCTCTTAATGAGACATACAACACCCCCTTGCTTTAATTTATGATTGGAAAACGGGTCGTTCTATATACACCGCCTCAACTACTAAGGACATCGCTATTATGAAATATACCGTAAGTAGATTTAAAATCTCATTTAAATGTTATATATATCGTTATATTTTTCCAATCTTTCCTTAAATATCATTTGCTAACCTTGTAACATATAAGTTTGATTTTTTAAAACCGATATGGAACAAAAGTATGTCGATTTTTATTGATCAAAATTTGAAAAGCTTTTATGGCTTAAAAATCACCAAAAACATTAAACAAAAGGTTGCCGTTTTACACAAACAATAGGTTTTTTAAAACCCGAACGTTAGCCACATGTTCGGTTTTTAAAATCCGATCATAGCCCAGTTTTTCGGATTTAAAAATCAGAACTTATATTCTACTGAGTTAACAAACAAGGTCGACCGCATGCTTATTCATCATAAGCATAAAAATGACGCCCCCTTCTATAATTGTCATATTTAGTTATTTCCCACTTTAAATCTTACCCTTCCTATATTTCACCCTTTGGATAGGATTTCCTTGATTTCATTTCCATGTTAAACCGGTCACAAAAAAAGACTTCTATTAATATCTTCCCAAGGATAAAAATGCAGAGAGTCTAAAATTTGAGAGAAAATTTGTAAATATCAAGATTATAATAAACACAATATAACAATATCATATTTTTTTATGGGTTTTTGAAAAAAAAACAAAAAAAAAATATAAGGGAATAGTTGAAAGAAAAATAAAAATATATTTTTATTAGGGAAAATATGTAATTGTTTTTGTTATTTCCCACTTTAAATCATACCCTTCCTATATTTCACCCTTCGGATTGGGTTGCCTTGATTCCATTTCCATATTAAACCAACCACGAAAAAAGACTTCTATTAATATCTTCCCAAGGATAAAAATGCAAGGAGTCTAAAATTTGAGAGAAAATTTATAAGTATCAAGATTATAATAAGCACAATATATAATATAATATTATATTTTTAGGGGTTTTGGTTTATATCCTCTTATTAAATTGGATGGTTCTCACAATATAGATATTTGAAAGAAAAAACATAAAAATCTATTCTTATTAGGGGAAATATGCAATTGTCACCTTCTTTAAATATGAGCAATCCTTATTCCTATTCCTCTTCCTCTGTCCTCTGTCCTCTGTCCTCTGTATTTAATACCATTCCTAAGGAGATAAGATCCCCTCTCCAGTCTCCGGTCTCCTCTTCCATGTGATTAAGATCACATTGTCCACCTCCATTAAATCTCATTAACTCTCTCTATCTCTCTAAAACTCTCTTCTGTCTCCCTCCCTCCCTCTCTCTCTCTCTCTCTCTCTCTCTCTCTCTCTCTCTCTCTAAAACTCTCCTCTCTCTAAAACTCTCTTATGTGATTAATGTCAAAGATTTCTAGAATGTGACTAATGTCAAAGATTTCTAGAAAAGACACTTGCCATAGACCCAAGTTTCTCTACATACTCTCTCTCTCTCCTTCTCTAGGTTGCAATGGGAGTCTTATATCTGAAGCCATGTTGATAAAAATCTGATTTTTAGCATTTTAGATGTCCATGGCGAAGGGTCTGGCCTCGTGGATCCCGTTTCTCCGCTCCATTTCCTCGTAGGGATCTCCTCTCCTCTCTGATTTCCGCCTAAAGATCCGATCTTTATCGTGATTTCCACCAGCCCAAATCGCTTCTTGCTAGGGTTGCTGGGGATTTGAGGATTTTGTTGCTGTGTTCTGGGAGTGGTGGCTCTTTTCCGAGGTTGGGATTTGATTTCGGTGGTTCATTCCAGCAGTTTAGGGTGTGGATTCTTGATCCAAAAGGCCTTGGGAGGATTTCTAGGTTTTGGTTATATAAAGTAAGTTATTTGGTGCATTTGGCAAGCGTTCTTGCAAGGTTTTGAGCTATAGATCTAATGGAGAAATTATCAAGCCATGGAGGTGTTGGAGGCGGAGGAGGAGGTGGTGGCGGTGGTGGTTTTCTACCGCATTCCTCCCGGTATGCTCCCTTTGGTGGCGCGATAAAACCAGAGCCTTCCCCGTCTGGTGGGGTGGAAGCAGGTCAAGATGGTTGCCGGTTTAGCCACGACATTAGTGGTATGCCCGATTTCCCCACAAGGAACCCCGGGCATCGCAGAGCCCAGTCCGAGATCCTTAGCCTGCCAGATGACATATGCTTCGATAGTGACCTCGGTGTCGTAGGGCCTGGCGACGGGCCTTCGCTGTCCGATGAGACCGAGGAGGACTTGTTCTCTATGTACCTTGACATGGACAAATTTGGCTCGTCCTGTGCTACGTCCTCCGGGATGGGGATGGCTACCGCCGAGCCTTCAGCAGCGGCGGCCCCAGTGACGGCACATTCTGAGAGCACGGCATCGGGGTCGAGCGAGAGGCCGAGGATTAGGCACCAGCATAGCCAATCAATGGATGGGTCGACTTCAATCAAACCAGAAGCTTTGGGTTCGGGCAGCGAAGGACCCTCATTGGCAGATGCGAAGAAGGCAATGTCAGCTCAGCAGTTGGCAGATCTTGCTCTCATTGATCCGAAGCGTGCTAAGAGGTTTGCTTTCTTAATATTGCATTCTCACATTTTCTTTTGAATTTTTCTTCAATTCTGGTGTCTTAACCTTCTCAGATACACAATCAGACATAAGCTAATCCTCAAAGAAGTTATTAAAACTAGTATCGACGAGATAACATAATAGTATTGTTTGGCGTACGATTGACATAAATGAAGGAAATCATAATAACTTGGATCATAAATGTCTTTCATTAAACTATATAACTTACTGAAATATATGCTGTTTCACGTGTAACTATGTTGACAAAAGAAAGAGGAGAATCATGTAATGGTTTCTGCTTTTTGAACGGTATACACCTTGCCAGCTTTATGTAGCCATGAATTTTCAAAAAGCACTAATTCCTGTTCCTTTACAACTGCAACTTAAAGGATGATTCTGGAATAAAATATGTGTACACTAGATCAACCGTCTTGGGAAGATTTTCTCTTTCAAATGCTAATTTTGGATGATGCTTTTACTTTGTATACATGTTTTCTCTGATGGAATCGTTTTCGAGCTATGCCATTGTAGTTATACTTTTGTCTTTCCATCTTTGTTTGCTACATGTATTGAGCAGGTAGAAAATGTTGATTTGATTTTGCCTCTTTCTGTACAAACATCGACAATTCATATCTCAAGGATGGATGAAACTCAGGCTTATTGATTTTTGAAGTCTGTTTATGCTTGAATAAGAAAGCTATTTCACTTTATTGTAATGAAATCTGATAAGCATTTAGAAGCAACGTTGCAAATTATTGTGGCACTAGTAAATCTGCTTTCAAAAAAATCATTTTGCCCTGAAAGAATGGCACCTTATCAAAATGAAATCGTTGATAAGAAGTGTATTATGGACTTGTAATCAGCATCTCTATTTGTTAGATAGGCATGCACAAGCTCTTCCAGGCTAAAACCTCATGGATAGGAAGCACACCAATAGCGTGCATCCTCGAATTTCACTGTTTTGTACCCTTGACTAGGAGGATAGTTGAACAGAATATAAGTTTGATTCCCCCGTCCAATAGGCAGGTATGGACCATGTGATTAGAAATTTGTTAAAAATCTCCAATGATGTAGTCTTAAATCAGGTTAAGTTTGCTTCCTTTCCATCCCACATACAACAGTGCAGGTGACCATAACAGAGGACAATGGTGACTTTTTAGGTTCGCCCTTTCACTCCGGACCTCAATGTGTTATCTTGACGCATAATTAGTCAAGTACACTTTCTCAACTTGGCTTACAAGAAAATCCACTATGATCTATTGCGTGCAATTCGCTAGATAGTTGTTGCAAAGTCTTGGGATTTTGTATATATTTTTATCATCTTTAAAGAATATATGAGCTAGGTTAGTTAAAAGTATTTCTAATTGGTAGATATTTGTTGTTTCAAATATTCTTTCTACAGTTACTGGGTAGATTTTATTTTTGAGCTGTGGTATCATCTTTTGATCTAATTATGGACAATAAGAGTTATGTCATTCTCTTACTTTCAGTTTGCCTGATCTCATTTGTTTTATTGCTTCAGATGTTACCTTATATTGTCTATTTAGCTTTTGACCTTTCCTGTTTATAATTATTTGCTAGAAATATGATCATAGGCAGATGAGCTCTGGAACAACTAATCCACGGAATCTTTGGAAAAAAGTTGTCTCCGTGTTAATCATGCTTTTTTCAAGATTAGTAGGGTGACAACATAGTGTTGGAAAGTTTTAAAACCTTTCATACTGGTCCTTTATTGGCCTTCTTAATGGGCCATAAAAAGCTCATACAAGCCCAACATATGTTTCCAATATTTTATTATTTAAATAAACTAACCTTAAACTCTATAAATAGAGTTGAGGTCATGCTTTTTGCCAATGAGTTCTGGAACTACTAATCCAAGAAATCTTTGGAAAAAAGTTGTCTCTGTGTTAAGCATGCTTTTTTCAAGATTAGTAGGGTGACAACATGGTGTTGGAAAGTTTTAAAACCTTTCATATTGGACCTTTATTGGCCTTCTCCCTTGTGTGTTTGGTCATATATTAACATGTACTTTGGTGACTTTGATAGGATTTGGGCAAATAGGCAATCAGCTGCGAGATCAAAAGAGAGGAAGATGCGATACATCCAGGAGCTTGAGAGAAAAGTGCAGACCCTCCAAACTGAATCGACTACATTATCAGCTCAACTGACTATGTTACAGGTATGATTCTTCTAGTGAATAAATTAAGTCGATGATTCAGCTAGTGTTGACTGACTATGTTACGCGTATCAATGTCTCGATATTGCCGGCTTCTTCAAATTCTAGAGAGAGAGGAAAAAAGAAACAGAAAGCCATGAAGAATTAAATTGCTTACTCCAAATCTTCAATTAGAGTTTTTGACCCCTGACTATTTTTGCCTGTCTGAAAACATATCACAATGGTATACATGCTTCCAAAAGCAAATGACTCCGCAAGCATTTGAAGATTAAGGACAGCTGGACAGGTTATTGCCTTGACATTTCAGATTGCTTACATAGTTGTTTCGTTCTTTCTTTGACTCGTTTCATTCGACCTTACTTATCAAGCCTTTCTCGTTATGTATTCTCAGCTTTTATGTTTTTGCCAATCACTTTGCTTTGCGTCTGTTATTCTTGTAAGCTGTTTCAATTTCATTCTCAGAACTTCCAACCATTTGCCCTTTAGATATCACTTTCGTGTTCCTCGAATCATCATCAGAAACACGAGCTCCTTTTTTGACCTTAACCTTCTAGTTTTCCTTTCAGCTGGCCCTGCATACTTTATTCGTAGATTTGGGCCGCTTCCACACTAAATGCGTATTCTTTTCCTCTCTTATCCTTCCTGGTTTTACCCCGAATCCATCTCACCATTCTCATCTTTATCATCCTTGTTGGATGCTTGACCCTTTTTTATTACCCATCGCAAGCCGCTATAAGACTACACAGTGTTACTGCATTCTTGCAAATTCATGTTTGAGTTTTGAAGACAAGTGTATAATATGTCTTTCTATTCTCACTATTTTGTACAGCTTTCTGAGAGCCTTTGAGGCTAGCATCACAGAAGCACTTATATTTTATTGTTCTCATGCAATGTCTCATATTCCCTTGTGCTTCCAAATAGCCGATTTCCCATACATGTTTAATGAGAGAAGTTGGAAAGTTGTTTACTCCAAGAGGATTATATTTCTCGAAGCACAGCTGTGGCCTGGATATATGTTCCAAGATGCAATTCTCGGAATATGTGCTGTCGTAATGTAGTTATACTAATTAACTAGTTATGTGGATCTGCTAAAATGCCTTTGTCTCCTTGATGGCTTATGTCAACAGAGAGATACCAATGGGCTTACTGCTGAAAACAATGAACTCAAACTGCGTCTTCAGACCATGGAGCAACAAGTTCACCTGCAGGATGGTAAGTTGTGCCACTATTGACTCCCCTTGATATGCTTTTGGATCACTCTGTTACTGATTTTTCCTACACTGAGCTTAGTACATACATTCACTAGTAATTGTCAGGCTTTCAACTTAGCCAACAATTATTTCCAACATTAAGTGCAGTTGCATCTTTCTGTAATATACTTCATTAGTTTCACGCATCAATGTGCTGGTCACGGGCATGTATATCAACTTCCTAAAACTTGTAGGATTTTTCTCTGTTTCTGATTAGATATTGTATAACCTTGTTAATCTCAAGAGACTGAAAAATTGAAGATACGCTGGTGGATCTTTCTTTTTCTCTCAACTAATAGCTAATTTAGGTGCTTTAGACTTAGCTTTGACTATCAATTTTCTCAAAGCCTAATATTATTTTCTCGGTTTAGCATTAAATGACACACTGAGAGAGGAGGTTCAGCGTCTCAAACTGGCGACTGGGCAGCTGGCGGCAGGTCAGATGATGCCTAATGGTGGACCGATGATGAATTTTGGACATCCCAGTTTCGGGGCCAACCAGCAGTTCTATAACCATAATCAAGTGATGTCCCTTATGACTGCCCAACAGTTCCAGCAGCTCCAAATTCATTCTCAGCATCCATCACAGCTGCATCCGCATCACAGTCAACTTCAGAACCAGCAGCAGCAGCAGCAACAACAGCCTTCTCTGCTTAACCCAGCCGAAATGAGGATGAAAGGAGTGATGGCTTCTCCCAACCAGAGGGAGAGCACATCTGATAACAATAGCAACCCGAAGGAATGATAAGATACAAAGGTGGGGTAACTTATAACTTGTGAAGTCCAATACTTCATATTTTGTCATAGAATTATATGAACTATCGTAAGTTGAGTCAGGTTGTACTGTCCGCCGAGGTTGATCCGAACAACCACCTTTTTTCCCAGTTTTTAGAACGCATCGAACTGTAGATTTGGTGTTTCGATGTTTACTGACTGATCGTCATGTTGTTGAGGTATTGGGCTAGTTTAGTGATATTCTGGCAAACTTAGAGTTAACATATAAGAACAAGCTCTTGAGCTGGTGGCATTAACAGTGAAGGCACTCCTGAGTTCTGGCATTTGGCTATGATTCGTTTTATAGATTGTTACAGGATCAAGAATGTACATTTCCTTTTGGGGAAAAAGAGTATATGGTTGGATCACTCTCTTACAGGTGACTGCATGATGGTACCCCAGGGTATTCTGTTTGGTTTCTTGCGTCAGGCGTGGCTACTTAGAATTGACGGCACAAGGATAGCCTTGGTTTATTTGGTTTGCTGCTTCAAGTGATACAGCCTTGTCTGCAGCAGTAATTATTTTGTGTGGGTGTTACCGATTTAGCCATGCTAATGCCAAAGAGCTCCTGATCTTGTATGATGTTGGTTGGCTTGATATGGCTAAATCAGTAATATTATATGATGCAGTATCGGTCTTGCTTTGGTCCGGTATGGTGCATTAAGTCAAGAGCGTTGATTTGTGTACATAGTTCAAACCATGTATATTATGTTCGCGGTCCAATTGGTAGTGGGATACTGATCAATTAATCTATTCCATTGGTACCTCACTATTACTGATAAAATAAATCAATTAATTGGTATCTCACTACCGATTAGGTGACACGTGATCATGTACATAAAATTTTATTCTTAAGCCAATTGTGAGATTTCCAACTACTCTTTTGGCCACTGTAGGTCTATAACTTTCTACGTTTTATTAATGTAGTTACTGTGCATGGAAAAGATAGATATTTCTGTGATAAAAGATCTAATTAGGAGCTAAACATTATAGCTTTTATCTTAATTTAGTGGCCCTGTTGGGCTGATAAGATACGTAACAATTTGCCAATGGAACAAATACATGGATGGAGACAAATTATATTGTTTCAAACCTGGAGCTTAAAAAAAGAACAGAGAAGCTTTTCAGTGAATAAGCTGAGAATCTCCTTTTGGAATTGATCTAAGCCAATCAATATTTCTATAAGATTGCTGGAAGAAGTATGATGTATCTAATTTAACTGTGCACTTTTACACCTTCACTACAAAACTTCTACCTCAACAACGCTACTGACTGATCTACACAAGAAGAATTGGAGGAAAAAATACTCATATTAGTTAAGCCTTTTGGAAGGTCACCATGCAGAAGAAGGCGATGCAACGGAAAACAAAACCGTAAACAATGAGGATCACAATGCAAAGGAGCCAATCATTGATATTATATCCACTCTTCATAAGAGATCCACACCGAGTTATTAGCCACACTCCAGAATACCTGCAGTAGGAAGGCAAATGTTAGTATAACATCATGGATCTTGGAGTAAAGCCAAATCTTTATTCACTTCTGACAATGGGAAAGCTATGGAGAGTTATAGCACAGTAGTTTGAAACTTGATTTCCCAGTTTTCTTTTAATGGGGCAAATGATCACAGGTGTTTAGTTGCGGCAATCGATTTTTTAAAGAAACAACTGAGCTGAGGGATGGTTAGTAGCACTAGAAAAGTAAATGACCATTTTTGTTTAAAAGTCAGCTTCCTATTGTCCACCGCATTGACAGAGGATGTAGATGCTTCTTTGATGTCTATCGTTCTGGTTTGTGTTAAAATATCAATCTATGATGCAGGAGTATTGAGATCATTGATACATTTGCTTTTGGAAAGCAGGAGAAGCTATACCTTTCAGCATTCGCGACTACAAACGCTTCCAATGCCCACTTTGTATAGCATAAGTTGGCAAAGATCCTTGAGACTTTCTCTTGAGTTGCGATCAGGGTTAAGATAACAGGAAGAAGTGCAGACCACTACAAGAACAGTGAAACAATTGTTTAGAGGGAAAAAAAAACATGCATGAATACTTGAAAAATTAGTTTCTGTTGTGTATTATACGAACCAGTTGCGCAGACCCAGGTTGGAAGCAAATGGCAAATGTATAACCAACACCGGTCACACAGTACACGAGCGAGATCAAAACAATGTAGTTGTCTATGATTGATGACCTTGGATTGTTGAAGAAATAGAACATAGAAAGATAGACTATAGGCTTGATGACTGTGTTGAAATGGTCAACAGTATCTTTTGCAAGAAAGTAAGCAAGGGAACTCATGCCAGATGCTCTTTCTCTCCAATAATGTAATTTATCGAGTGAAAATGATCTCAAAGCTCCAATCTTGCACAGGAGAGCTGCAAATCACACAACAATCTAAATTTGAGTGGAAATCTTAATACTAGAATTATGCTTTAGGATGCAACTTGACTACAAGAGATCTTCAGTGGTGCTTGCAATTTCTGAGATCTAAACATGAGTTTGAGGCCAACAAATATCATCCGTACGAGTCAATTTAGATGAAATCAATGAAAATCCTTAAATATAAGGGCCATGAACAGGAAGGAGGGGCGAAAATCTAAACCTAAACAAAGACAGATGCCACATCTTTGTACTGCTGTTCTGTATGTCTTATTTATGATAAAGCTCCCATAGAGGCGACTGTACCAGAGCCAGTAATACATTTGAACAACATTGCCCTAACAAGTGGCAATTATATCCATGTTTATCCTGATTTAGTTAAATTTGTGATTCCAGGATCCTCTCTAATCAGAAAATCACTGCTTGAAGCCAATAATCGAACCATATTATAGTCATGTCAAATACAATTCCTCCTGTACTAGCGATGTCTCAAATGATCAAAGCTTGCCAAACCCTGTATTTTTTACGGAATTTCTGCTCCAACTCTAGGACTTGATACATTCAAAAAGCTAAATGTTATCTGGTCCATCAAAAGTAACAAGTCAGAAGGAATTGGAAATGGAAACAGATATATTAGAACAATCAGTACTATAATAATTGTTTCTATATCACAAGTCATGAACATTTTTAACAAATGCACTGAACAAGCCTATGCAAAGTAATAAAAACATAATCTGGAAATGAAAAGATGCTGCCCTAGGAAAAAAAATGTTGCTTTTATGATGAGAGCACCAACAAGTGCAAATAGGTGTAATGTAAAAATCAGAAAGCATATATCACCTTGAACTCAAATCTCAAAGCAAATAAATCCAAGATAGAAGCATGAGTAGTCTTACAAATGTGGCAATAACTTGTATTTATGTACTATTATGTCCATCATAGCCTGTTACTTTATTGTTTGGCATTGTACCATAGGGTAGCAGACTTATGTTTTGAACTTAATGTGATCGTGGGAGATATGAAGAGATCCCAAAACTTAATGGTGACTACCCAATAGTCAAGACGTATAGAGCCACTCATCACGAGAAAACCACAGGTAGGAAAATCATATAAAAAATTGTAAGTTAAGGCAACACAAGAATAGTCAATTGTTTTAGGCATGCATATCTTGATGAGAAGCACACAAGTGGCCTCCAGAATGCGATTATTTTTCACCTCTTCAGAATAATTCTGAGTATTAGATTCAGTAAATACTATTCATTGAAAGGTACACGGTGGAAAACAATATCAAGAATTGTAGAAGTTGTAAGAGACAAGTGGCTCACAAATCAGTGCAAAAAGTATTGAGAGGAGAAGAATACTAAATGATAGTATCATTATCACAGATCTAGTTCATATCATGCACTAGCGACTTAAGCCATTTCATGGATGCATACTTATGCAGATAATGCACTAGCAAACAATAAAAGTCTCAGTAGGTAACAATAGAATCACAGAAGTGGATCAGTCCCATGATACAGTACACATCGCATACACGTTAATTACTATGCACTCATCTAGAATTAAGCAAAAATATCTGTTTTCAAACTTGATTGACAAATGGAAAACTGATGAAATCTTAGATTTCTAATTGGCTTGACATTTGGACAAAGTTTTCCAAAACAGAATCTAGAAACAACTGCAACATGGTGGTCTTATCATGCCAACTTACGACTACAGTCACTATTCTCTACTACACACAACAAATTGATATAATTTTCACAGACAAAATAAGTGTAAATGATGGCCATAGAAAAGGATCCAAGGATAACCAAAAATGTCAACTTACAAACAGCAATGACAGTGTACGTATAACCTAGAGCGCCGAACGTTTCATCGCTCACTTTGGCAAGTGTGCCTAAGCAAACTCCAGCAAGGCACAGTATAAGAAAATCAACCCCTTGTATTCTTGCTTCACGGAGACGTTGCTTGCCAACTCTGAATGAAAATAAATGATTGCTTTAAAATTTAGGAAGTAAAGGCAAATTAATGACTTGATGCTGCTTAGAACGTATGAACAAAACTAAGCAGAAAAATATACCTCCCCAAAAAGTACTTGTATTGCTGTAGAACACCAGGAGTTCTGCGGTTAGATAAATCTGTGGATTTTGAGAAATTATACTCAAAATTATCTCGCTTTTGCCCCATAATATCCTTGACATTACCCCATATATCTCCAGCAACAGATTGCATTTCAGGTGCAGCCCCACCAGAGACTGAATCGCCACCCCTTACAGAGGAATCACTTGCTTCATGTAGCATATCTCGTGGTACCTCATAACCATTGTGCAACATCCACCGAAGTGGCAGCTGCTTATAATTTAGGCCTGTGCTTGCACTTGGCTTTACTATACCCTCCAGAATGTCAATAAAATGGTCTGGAGGATTAATGCGCTCAGGGACAATGATCCCAAGCCCAGCGAAGTATTCTTCAACTTTCTTCACTGATCCGTGATATGCAGTCATACCTCCTTTTGCTAGAAGTATCAAATCATCGAACATCTTGAATAACGCATAGCTGAAAAGACAGTTAATGACATCATAAATTAAAGAGTTCATGATAATATATTTTGCTGGGATGATGTAGATCCAATATAACAAGCTCTAAGGCCAAGCTACAGGTATATTCTAAATTTGTTCCATTAATTGAAAGTACTAGTACAATGAGACATTCAAAACCTTGCAAACAATATGTTTCACAAGCATTAGTGTATTTTTAGATTGCTTCAATGTTAACCAAGGATGAGCCATCCTCTTGATTTGCACATTAAAGTTCATGTTGTTCCTGACAGCTGATACTTCTGCAATATATTAAATGAGATACTCACATTTTCCAAGATACCCCTCAAGCTCACTCACTCCTTAAGAACAATTATTGAAGAAGTAAGAATCATCACCCTCAAACATGTTCGTGAGGCCAGCATTTTACATGAAAATAAAGAGCTTCATCCGATGGTTACAGAAGTGTAAAGTAAAAGGCAAATGACCAAATTTAAAGGTAAAATGTTGTTGTTGGTTCAGGCTTAAGCATCATAAAAGATGTACAGCTAAAGTTTTTTATTTGTTTAGGCTATAGCAATGATTACCATGCAACTGGCACATGTCTTCCCAATTTTTGGCGGACACAAACCCCATGCTGATGACACGGAGCCTCTTTAGGAGGCAGATATACATGGCACAGTCCGTGCCGAGCGGCACAGCAATCCATAGGCTATAGATTCTATTACTCTATTAGCGAATCATGCAGTCACTCATACTAACATGGCTGCAGCCTTTACGATCTAATTTCTTGGATATTCAAACGGATCCGATCATATGATATGTCTTTTTAATTGAGAAGTATGACCATTGATGAACTTACATAGAAAATATGAAGTACAGTTGGAAACTGCTAATTCTCATATACCTGGGTTGATGAACCACCATGCAGATATTTACTCCTTCTAGAGCCTCACGACGAAGAGCTCTAAGAAGCAGCTGAGATGAAGAACTATCCAGACCAGAGGTCGGTTCGTCTAATATCAGTAGGGAAGGTTCCATAACCATCTCCAGGCCGACATTTACTCGCTTCCTCTGACCACCAGATATTCCACGCTGCTCTACTGTGCCAACCAAGGAATCTCTTACTGCCTGCAGCCCTAAGGATTCAATCACTCTTTCGACCACTAGAACTTTATCTGCTTTAGACATTTCTGCTGAAAGTCTACAACATAATGTTCCAAAGGAAAGAAAAGGTAAGTTCACTCAAGAGTAATTTGCCTAGAGAGAAGCATCAAGATATGAAAGGGTAATTCAATAAAGGGTAAGTTCACAATGCTCGCAAGCAGTTAAGAGAAAAGGTTACGTCCATAAGCTAAAGCAATAGAATGAAGAGGAAGGACTATTACCCTGGCATACTTTTTCACTGTCTTTTTATATCACAAGTGTAAAGTTTGCACATACTCCCATGCTGTTAATGACTAATAAAATTCCATTGTGCAATATAAGGTAAATGTCAATTTCTGTATTCATCTACTTTTGCAGCAGATATCTATTTTTATGGATGTTGAGCAAAAAGTGAAATCCTTTAGGAACTTAAAATACTCTACAAGCACCATAATGGAAACTTAAGGAGAAGCAAACGAATGAAATTAACTAGACAAGGTAGCGCTAGAATTAAAAACTATCGATACATGTAGTGTAGTGACAGTATCGCATACCTGCACCTGGCGCTAAACCATAGATTCTCCTCGACAGTCAAGTTCCCATGTACAATATCATCTTGTGGTACAAAACCAATTATCTTCTTGTATGAACGAATAGGTTCGACTTTTCCATTTATGAGAACTAAACCACTTGTCTCACATCCTGTAGCTTTTCCAGCCAAAGCATTCAAGAATGTGGTCTTTCCAGCACCAGATGGCCCCATGACAGCAGCTACGCGGCCAGGCATAAGTTTCCCTGTCACACATCTTAGAAGTGGTTTCTTACTGCCTTTTAAAGTCAGACTTAAGTTCTTGAAAGCAACCTCAATTACAGGTCGTGCTCTGGCATCAGTATCAGTGGCCATAGAAATAACTCCAGAAAAGGTCAAGTTCTTATTTTGCTGTTGAAGCGCCTTTTCTTTCTCTATCTGACCATATGCATACTTAAAGATTTGGCTCCGTGTATGCATTTGTTTTCCTCTTGGCATATTCTTCTTCAAGTTTTTATCTCCAATTTCCAGATTGAAGCCTTCGTCACTTTCTGGATTCTCTTCAAGTGAACGTATCATTTTTGTAAGATTACTTGGTTCTTTTTTCTTAGATTCGAATGCTGATGATGACGACTGGCCATCATCAGTACTAAATCGAGGTTGGCCAAGACCCTGTCTAACAGACTTCTTTCTTGAGAATGTGCGAGATAATTGTGTCTGAAGCCCAACTGCGTGCTTCTTTGCAATATCTTTAGCAGTTTTCCACCTTTCACGAGCTTGTGCAGTTTCTCTCGCCATCCTTGCTGCAGCTTCTCTGGATTTGGCTTGTTTCCTCTCCCGGTTAGAAAGAACTTGGCCAGAGAAGTTGTATATGATTAGCAGTAAAAGGCTCAATGCAATCTGCAGGAAGGAAAAGAAATTTATAATACTACACCTGTGCATGCTCAAAATAACAGGTCAACACACAAACCAATGAGTGTCAAATGACTTACCATTACTAATGCACCAAATATAGTAATGTCTTGGTTAACGGAGTTTGGCTTACAAGAGCCCTTGTTAAAGCATTCTGCAAGTGCACTTTAAGCTTAATCAAGAGTGACTATTAAGTGGAAATCGAGAAAAGAAGATTTCCAAGCTTCAATATTCAGGAAAAAAATCAATAACATCAAGCCAAAAACGAGCCGCGACAAAGAAAGCACTGCCGACATATATGCCAATATGCACAGCGATATCAAGTCAATTGTTAATTTCCATTTTGACTGAGCCTTCTTATGATGCGCGCAGAAACAAACATGCTCTTAGTGGTGCCTCCTATCTTTGAAAGAGAAACTTTAGAGCGAAGCACACATGGTATGGCATCGGAGTAATTTGTGAGTTTGCGACCATTAACAATTTATTCTCATCAAGGCGGAGTTATGTGAAAAAAAGGCAGTGATCTCAAGAAAAAGTTATGAAATGATAGAACAGTCAAACTTACTTGATTCAGTTGTGGAACCCTGCCTGCAGTAATGCCTGAAATTTGAAGCAAAAAAAGAAGGTTACTAAAAGAGAAGTCCAGAGCCAGGATGGCTAAGGCTATGTATAGATGTTTCTTCACATGAATCATGGTTTTTCTTTTCTAGATCATGAAAATCTTGAGAGATAGGTATTCAGTCATTATTCAGCTACCAGAGAGTTACAAGAAGAAGAAAGAACAACTGCATTGTAGTTCAAAGTTTCGGATTTCAATAGCAATAGTTTCTCCATTTTGAGACTTTGTGACTTTCTCACAACTAACCAAGCTGTCGTGTCATGTGTTCTACTTTCCTATTTTAATTCAGAACCCGGAATTGCAATGATTTCCATGAAGACTCAAACACAACCTAAGATGTCATCAATAATCGTAATACAATTCCTTGTGATCCTTCCTTTGCATCCTCTTGAAACAAGAATAACTGAAGCAAATATAAAAGCTCAACATAAGGTTATCAGGATAAAAAACAATACCCACTACTGCAAGATATCTTTTTTATGGTGCTTGGGCAATAGTATCCTGCGGGGCAGAACAAATCGCTGGCACTTAAAACATCAGCCCACATATCTGCACCACCACATGTATGGTTTGGCTCTCCTGCAGGTAGCTGGTAGTGGTATCTGCAATTAATCATGCAACATTTATTCAGATGTCATTCCATATCTCTAAGGAACTTAACCGGAGAAACTTCAGATGAAAGTTCACATACGGATCGCAAACGCCGGAGGTTTTGTTCAATTTTGCAAGTGGACAGTATGCACCCAGGGGACAAGCTTTATTTTAACAAAGGAAACGCAAGAAGATAAGGAAAAGTCAGAAATATGTTTCCACTAATCTAGATTATCACAAGAAGTTACAAGACAAGTTTAAAGTGATGCTGCAAAAAAAATGTAAATGACATTATGAAAAATTCACAACCAAAACAGACTAAGTTGCAACTGGGCTCTGAACAAGTACAAGCATCAGTTGGAAGATACAACCGACTAAACATAGCCTTAAGCGCTAGGAAAAAATAAGTAAGAGGCAACATTTGTAAGTGAATTGCAAACATTTAGTTTGATTACTTACGTATCATGCAAGTGATACCATGAGGACAAAAAAATCCCTCACAGCAAGGCTGGCAGTTGAGAGTTCTAGGAGGGAGAGCCTTATCATCTTGCAGATTTATTTTCTGATTTTCAGCAACACTACATGCCCATCCTGGCTCACATCCAGAAACCCATGAACTGAGATTGCAATTCTTATTAGGTTTCAAGTAACTCGCTTCTCCACTTTCATAGAAGCTAGTAAAGTAGAACTTAATCTCTGACGCCGTGCATATACGTAGTGTGAGGTCACCTGTTAATCAATTGAGTGGGAATGAGAGACTAAGCACTCTTCATTCGCATGTGATACAAGATTAGGGAAACAAAATTTAAGCAAACCAAATTCTGACACGCATATAGGAGAAACTTTTCATGTGTGTTATATTGACTAGATCCTCACAAAGAAAGAAAAAGAAACATAAAGACAAGTTTACAGTATCACTATCGCTTGTCTTTGACCAATAAAGGTTGATACAGAAAACCAGAGCTTCGGAAGTGGTATTAGGCATCATGTTAATCCATGCTAGTTTCTAAAGTAAGCCGAGATGAACAATAATAATTCACTAAGCACGAGTCCTGCCATCCCAATTCCAAAATACTAACAAAATTCTCCCAATTTTTATAACAAATTCGTACATGAAATCATTTTTCGAGTAATTTGCCAAAGCTGAAAAAAAACAAATTAGAGAAAAATGATGATAAAATCTGAAAACTAGTCTAATTGATTACCCAATATATGTCACATAACTAGAACAAATCCTACACATTCCCCTGAAAAATCTAATCTTTTTCTTTGGGAATCAAACTTCTTTCAAATTTCTCTCGGAAAGCTTTCTGAATCAGCTGGAATTGGTTCCAAATTCCAACTTAAAGCGAAGATTCTGAAGATCAGGAGCTCATACCATTTGTCTTCTTGATGCAATTGTTCAAGAAGGTCAAGTCAGACGAGAAATTAAACGCCCCATTCCAATCTTTATCCCTGAAACAAACCAACCATAAGCAAAATCCACAGGAAACAAAAAAGAGGAAACGAAGGCGAGAAGCAAAAAGGCTTGTTTACTCACGCGTCCTTGATGCAGAATCTGAGCTGCTGGCCGATTTCCTTCGCGAAGCTACTGGTGAGGTTCATGAGCCGGTCGTAGATGACATTGGCGAACAGGGCGCCAGCCCCGCTTCCAGGGCTGTCATCGCCGTAGTCGTTGTCATCCTGGCACCGCCCGAGCTGCGACTGGAAAGCCAATAGGGCTAGTACGAAGACGACGACGCGTGAAGAGAGGGGGACACGGGGGACCGGCGGTGCCCCCATATCGAGATTTTTTGGGAGAAAGGAAGGGGTTTGGAAGGACGGGGGCTAAGACGAGGAGAAGAAGGTGGTGGTGGGCATCGGAGAGCGGTGGTGGGAGGCGGCGGCGATCGTGAGAATGTGGGCCGTAGGATGGGGAAGGGGGAGGGTGGTGGGGGAGGAGAGAAGGGGGTGGAGGGGGATTGAAAAGAGTGGAGGAGAGGAGGATCCGGCGAGAATGGAGAGAGAGAGGGCGGGAGTGTGTTCGGACGCGCCATTTGCATTTGATTTTAGTGGGACCCACCGACCTCCACGTGGACAAACAATAGTAATATTTTAGCAAAGAAACAAATGTTCCTTTCAGGTTGATATTTTATAACTAACTCCCCGGGAAAAAAAAACACACTAAATATCACAAAACCCCCTTTAAATTTCTAGGGGAAAAAAATTTAAGGGCCAAGGGTCAATAAGGGCTGAAAAAAAATATAGTACGGCATAGAGGACCTGTTAAACTTTCTCAAGGCGTTAACTACCTTTCTATGCTAAAAAGTCATAATACCCCTTTCTTAAATATAGCAGCCCACGACCGACCCGATCCCCGTCAAAGCCCTTTCGTCTTCCCCAAGCAACCCATCCGCTCGTCTTCCCCAAGCAACCCATCCGTTCGTCTTCACCAAGCGTGAAAAATTTGAAACATTTCTTCCCTTTTTTTCACCCTCCCGACGGCCGGCCCTAGTCCGTCCTCCCTTAGTCGAAGATCTCCTGTGACGTCCTTCGAAATCACGACATTTCGACGGACCTTGAGCAACGAAGTTTTTTACGAGTTACTTTCCAGGATTTTATGGGGAAAGGGTATGCTTCTTAATCATCGTTCATGAATGTTGCTTCACATTATGGAAACTATTGTTAATTTCTAGTATTTCTTTGCTTATTTACGAGTTACTTTTCATGATATATTTGCTCATTATTTTCTTAATCATCGTTTTTGACATTATTGTTACTTTCTAGTATTCTTCATATTATCTTTGCAAACCTGGTAACCAGTTACTTTCCACATTTGGTAGAATTTGGTTGTCCTGTTTAATTATGAGTTACTTTCCATCATGTGTTTGTTCTCCAGTTACTTTCCACCAAGCATTAGGTGTTTTTTAACCAGTTACTTTCCATAATTACGAGTTACTTTCCATCATGTGTTTGTTCTCCAGTTACTTTCCACCAAGCATTAGGTGTTTTTTAACCAGTTACTTTCCATAATTACGAGTTACTTTCCATCATGTGTTTGTTCATCAGTTACTTTACACCAACCATTAGATGTTTGTTAACCAGTTACTTTCCATAATTACGAGTTACTTTCCATCATGTGTTTGTTCATCAGTTACTTTCCACCAAGCATTAGATGTTTTTTAACCACTTACTTTCCATAATTAGTTAGTTACTTTCCATCAATTACTTTCCACATTTTTCACCATAAGAACACATTTTTCACCAGTTACTTTCCACAATTGATAACCAGTTACTTTCCTCAATTGGTAACCAGTTACTTTCCATAATTAGTTAGTTACTTTCCATCAATTAGTTTCTTACCATAATGTGTTTGTTCATAAGTTACTTTCCACAATTACCCTGTTTGTTCTCCAGCTACTTTCCACCAAACATTAGGTGTTTTTTAACCAGTTACTTTCCATAATTACGAGTTACTTTCCATCATGTGTTTGTAGATCAGTTACTACGTATCAGTTACTTTCCACCATAAGAACACATTTTTCACCAGTTACATTCCACAATTGGTAACCAGTTACTTTCCATAATTGGTAACCAGTTACTTTCCATAATTAGTTAGTTACTTTCCATCAATTAGTTTCTTACCATAATGTGTTTGTTCATAAGTTACTTTCCACAATTGCCCTGTTTGTTCTCCAGTTACTTTTGATTACTTCCCTTAGTATCTTCACCAATGTGCAGGAAAACAGTTGCCAAGGGTGAAGGCAGGAAAGCTAATGTGGCACAGTACAGGTCAACTGTGTGCACATTAGTGAAATTAATGGCAACTTTGCACGAAATGTTTAGGGATCAACACTGGACAATACTGCACAAGACACCATTTTTTGCATTGGTGGAGGCAGTGTTCAATGGCCAGCTTACGAACAAAAACACAATAAAGCATGATGACGACATTATAAAATTGGTCAACCAGTATGATCCCAACATAAAAGCATTCAATATGGGAGGCAAGTACATTCAATTGAGAAGTACAGATGTTAAATACATCTTTGCCCTTGAACATGGGACCGAAGATTTGAAAATAAACAAGGTATGGTTACACCAAAAAACCTCTCAGATATTAAGCAGAAATTTTCCAAAGGAAAGTACCATCTCAATGGCTATGCTGAGAGACAAAATAGTCAGTATTTTCCAGAAGAGGACAGATGCAGTTATTACTGAAAGCATCAAATTGTTAGCTCTTTATGTCATTGAATCACTCTTCTTCCCCACCAGTGGAAGAAATATAACACGGGCATTTCTGGATTACGTGGATGACATGGACAACATGAAGAAATATGATTGGTCGACAGGGATCTTGAAAACTCTCATGGAATCCCTGGATAAAAACTATAAGGAGCCATCAAAGGTGACTGGATGCACCGTCCTGCTGCCGGTATGAATATATTATGTACAAGTTTATTGGTTCATTCGTATCTAAATTCATTCATCAGTTACTTTCCATATTTCCACTAGGATTTTCCCTCCCAATTGCAACTTACTTTCCGCTTATTAGGTACTTTACAATTAACAAAAATTAGTTCCTGTCTGTGCAGTACTGGTTCTGTGAGCATACGACAATCATTGAACCATCAAAAGAGGGATGCATGATTCCACGATGTGTCAAGTGGAACCTATATAACGGTGGAAAAAATATCATAAATTTTGAAATCTCTGGAATACCTAAAAAGAAGCTGAAGACATCAGAATTACAGCCAACATTAAAAGAAATAAAGGTGTATGCTACTTGCATTGATGAAGAAGAAACAGAAGAAGAATATGAGGAGGAGGAAGATGGAGAGGATGAGGAAGGAGAAAATGAAGAAGGGGATGATGAGGAGGAAGATGGAGAGGATGAAGAAGGAGAAAATGATGGAGAGGATGAGGAAGGAGAAAATGAAGAAGGGGATGATGAGATAGATGGAGGGGATGAGGAAGAAGAAGCCATGGATGAAGCACAATTTCAAGTAACAAACGTATGATTACTTTCCATTAATTACTTTTAATTAGATATTATCACATTAGTTACTTTCCATTTTGATACAGTCACATTAGTTAGTTATTATTAGTAGTTACTTTCCACCTAACTTGTTGTTATTTTCCAACTAATTGGTAGTTACTTTCCATCTAGATGGAAAGTAACTATGGTAGTAACTATGGAAAGTAACTGGTAGTATATTCCCATCTATATGCTAGTTACTTTCCATAGTTCAATGCGGAAAGTAACTAGAATGATAGCTGCTAGTTACTTTTCTTCTAACTGGTAGTTACTTTCCATTTTACTTTTAGCCTCGACTGCCCGAAGATCATCCAGAGATGCTGCCCAGTAATGACATCATTGAGGAAATGAAATCAAAGATTATGTTACTACAAACGGAAATAGCTACTTCAAATGCACAAAGAGAATCTGTGATGAAGACCAATATGGAACTTGTGGCAATTAATGCAAATTTACAAGAGGAATTGGTGGTTCTACGTGCCACAACAGCTAAGAGGGATGCACTCATGTTATCTAATGATGACTTGATAAATGACAATGACAAAATTCATACTGAACTCGATGACCTGAAGAAAATTGTTGCAGACATAACTTCAAAGAATGATGACTTGGTGACAGCCAATAAACACCTCGGGTCAGAAATCATGAGTTTGAGGAGGCAAATAGATCTTCAAGTCAAAGAGCGTGAAATAGATATTGAAGAAGCTCATGTTCATGAAATCACACAGAAAATTGCAAAAGAGAAGAGTACGGAAAGCCTTGCCATTGTCCAGTATCAAAATTCAATGGTACAAAGGCTCAAAGGAAAAAAAAAGAAAGCAAGCAAAAGATGATGATTACCAGTACAGTACACCTCCACAATTGAAAAAAGGTAAGAAAGATGCTGACGAAATGCCGCAATTCCAATTATTGGATGTACAAGATGATGAGGTGCTACTAGACAGACAAAAGAAAGTCAATGAAGGTGGAAGAAAACATCGGATGGAACCAAAAGAAAAGTATAGATGTGGCAAGTACCTCAGTGACGATGCCTACAACAGAATCAAGACATTGCTTGCGGAGGAAGGACTAATGTAATTATCCATCCTATGTTTTCTAGTTGATTCTATTTCCTTATATGAAAAACATAACTTGTTGACTTACAACTGACTTTGCCAAAACTATCTCTTACAACAAAGGGCATCAATATGGAAGGACGTCGATAACCCATTCACCTGGATAGATGTTGAAATGATCATCAACATGCTGAGTAATGATTACATATTAGTGCAGGTATGTAACTACAATTTCCATAACTAGTTACTTTCCATATAAGTAGTACTTACTTTCCATAACTAGTTACTTTCCATATAAGTAGTACTTACTTTCCATAACTAGTTACTTTCCATATAAGTAGTACTTACTTTCCATTAACTGCTACTTACTTTCCATATCACACATTGGAGGTAATTTCATATAGTCTAACTGTAATTCATATCACAGGTTGTAGATGCATATGCGAAGTTATTAACTGAGGATGTTGAATTTGATGGAAGAACATGCTTCATTGAAGGCTGTTGTTGGGTATGTCAAATACATAAGATGCATTTCAAAAAACATATTGTATCATATAGTAATCTATCATTATAATTACTTACTTTTCATATATTTTCATCTGCAGAGTATGCTAGTTCTAAATTATAATGATGACGTCGCATGTCGAATTTTCGACAAATATATCAAGGCAATTTCAGATGGAATGACATATATTGTATTCCCAGTACTATCAACGGGGTACAAAACTGAAGATAAAACGCCGTTCCACTGGACACTATTGGTCTACGATGTCGGCGATAAAAAATGGTATTTTTATAACTCAATGAGGCCAAGAGGTAGGGGCAGGAGAGATGCATTCTTAAAGGACGCCAAGAAAATGGTAATTCTAAATGCTCTCTATAGAATTATAAGTTCAACGTCTCTGTTTATGATAATATATATGTTCTAACTGAATTGAATATCTTTCATTTTCTGTCCATGTTTTTCACAGAAAGATTTGATAGAAGATGAATTCATTGACGAAACACAACCAACACCAAGCAAAAAGATGCCTATTGTAACCGTCAAGAGTGCAGCTCAGCAGAGTCCTGACTCGTAAGAAACAGTTGACCAACATCTTCACTGAAACAAACTACAATCATTATTGAATTTTAGTTGTTTAGCATTCATTACAACTCGAATCTAACTTATGTTGATGTTTCCTTACACAGCAATGATTGCTCCATGTACGTTTGTTATTTCATGCGGGAAATAGCAATTCATCATAGACATCAAATTCCAAGGGATATCAAGGAAGAGGGAATTAATGAATTCAAGGCCCAGTTGATTGAGCGATTAGTACTGCGCAACTGAAATATGTATTGAAAAGTGACTACAGGAAATTAATTGAAATCTTACATGTAATTACACTGATAGTAACTTGTGTTACTTTTTCTTTTTACACTCATACGAAGTAACATAGCTACTTCCCATCTGTATTTTCAAAACTCTATGTAGCACTGTGAGTTACTTTTCCAATTTCAAATGACATCTTACTTTGACAATCTATTTCTATTTTTGGTGGAAAGTAACTGGTTAATAAACACTTAGTGTTGGTGGAAAGTAACTGGTGAATAAATAGCACAATCTTGTGAAGAACACCTTGTGTTGGTGGAAAGTAACTGGTTAATTCACCCAATTGTGGAAAGTAACTGATGCAGGAAACTGATGAACAACTTGTTTATGGAAAGTAACTGGTGAATAACAGGACAATAAAATTCTACCAAATGTGGAAAGTAACTGGTTAAACGTAAGTGGAGTTTTGGTGGAAAGTAACTGGTTAATGAACAACCTGTTTATGGAAAGTAACTGGTTAATAAACACCTAGTTTTGGTGGAAAGTAATTGGTTAATGAACAACCTGTTTATGGAAAGTAACTGGTTAAACGTAAGTTGAGTTTTGGTGGAAAGTAACTGGTTAATGAACAACCTGTTTATGGAAAGTAACTGGTTAATGAACACCTAGTTTTGGTGGAAAGTAACTGGTTAATGAACAACCTGTTTATGGAAAGTAACTGGTTAAACGTAAGTTGAGTTTTGGTGGAAAGTAACTGGTTAATGAACAACCTGTTTATGGAAAGTAACTGGTTAAACCTAAGTGGAGTTTTGGTGGAAAGTAACTGGTTAATGAACAACCTGTTTATGGAAAGTAACTGGTGAATAAACATGATTATAAAATTTTACCAAATGTGGAAAGTAACTGGTCAATAAACACCTAGTATTGGTGGAAAGTAATTGATGCATAGTAACTGACGAACAAAGACACTATGGAAAGTAACTGGTAACTATTAACTGGTGAATCACATTCAAAATTGAACAAATATGATGATTAATGTATCAAAAACACTTCACTCATCTCAAATACTGAAATTCAAACTACAAAAAATGACTAATCCAATGGTTCTTTACATGTCTTCCTGTTATGATGACCCTCACGACCACAACGACCACAAATCATGGTTCTCACAAACTCTCCCTTTGACCTGATCCTCTTCTTCTTGGGTCTGCCAGGTGGCCTCCTTGACAATGGAGGTAGAATAAGTTCATCTCTCGGTACATAATCTGGCTTGTTGATTGACGGAACAGGATATATTGGGAACGAATAACTCTTCGCATAAGATGACGTGTGGAAATATTCATCCACAAATGAACTGACCTCTTCTCTTGTCGTCATGATGCAAGCCATAGCATGAGAGCAAGGGATGCCATTTATTTGCCACTTATAACATGAACATCTTCTCTTTCTAATATCAACCGAAACAGATGGTTCGGAATAAACCTCAAATAATGAGCTAGTAGACTTGTTCACAATCCAAGTCCTTCTTTCGTTAAATGCTATTGAGATCTTCCGGTCAATTTCAGGACAAATCTGTGACCTGAAACTATTGCAAGCATTCCTCCTATCTACATGCACAAAGAAGATGTCAATTAGCAATAGACACACTGTCAAAAACAAAGATGAAAAAGGTATATTCAACTTAACAAATCACACCTGACAATTTCTGCATGAGTTTAACCCTAATCATATCAATCAATTTCGTAATAGGGAGGCTCCTTTCATCAACAATCCAAGCATTGAAAGATTCTGCGGCATTTGAGCACATCAAACCATATCTGTTACCTTTAAAATATGCATTGGCCCATTTCTCAGGTGGCAAATCCTTCAAGAACTTCGATGCAATATGTGTTCCCTCTCGCACAAACTCTTGAACCTTCTCCTCAAAGAGATCAACAGTGGGAGCATAAGCACACTCAGCAAACTTATATATGATTGTCTCCTTAAAATCCCCCTTGAAACTTTTACCGCTGAAACAACTCCTCAAATTTGTCTTCAAGTGATAGAGACAGTACGCATGATGACATCCAGGAAAAACTTCTGGCATTTTTTTCAAAAGGCCAGCATTCCTATCCGAAATAAATGTTATAACCCGATCTGGAGAAAGAATTGCTTTTAGACATAGCAGAAACCATGACCAGTTTTCCTCATTCTCCGCATCAACAACTGCAAAAGCAATAGGATACAATCCTGCAAAAAACAAATATGGAAGAAGAATGTTCGTACTCAATTTAGCAAAAGAAAGCAATAGAGAGTTCATTCCTTAATTTACAAAATTCCACCATTACTTGGAAGTAACTGATGAATATCAACAACCTATTGAATTATGCATGCTTTGTATATAAAGTAACTAATGCAAAGTAACATACAAAAATTCACTAATGAAAGATAATACACTCACGACAAATCACAACTAGAAATCTTGTAAGTAACTAGTGGAAATTAAATAGAAAGTAACTTGTACATAAGATAAGTAATGCAATATGCAACTATAAATATGGAAAGTAACTAGTGTAACAAATGGAAAGTAACTAGTGGAAAGTAACTAGTGGAAAATAACTTATAGATAAGATAACTAATGGCATTACGGAAAGTAACTGACAGCTATTATATAAGAGTTCATAAAGTAACTAGTGAATAGAAGCAGGTGGAAAATAACTACTAATAACCAATGCAAATTAACTTAAAGTCAAACACATAGTTGCAATTTCTAACCTTCATTGCCGTCCTTCCCTGTGGCAGCCAACAATTGTCCCTTGAACTTGCCCTTCAAATGAGTGCCATCTAGACATAGCAGTGGCCGGCAAAAGTTGAAACCTTCAATACATGCATTCATGGCTACAAACAACCTCCTAAACCGACCAGTTTCCTCATTGACCTCAACAACAAAATGAGAACCTATGTTTGCGTCAACTACAGACTGAGCATACCAACGTAACATTTCGAATGAACCCTTGTCATCTCCCAATACAGCCTTCTTCGCCTTTTCAACCCCAGACCACGCGATGTCATATGAAATTTGCACACCATAATCTGAATGAAAGGATTTCATAACCTCAATAGGTCTAGTGCTGGGATTAATGCGCACCTGGTCATGTATCAAACAGGCCACAACATCTGAATTCATGCGTTTATGCCTCACTGTGCGAGATCCCGCGCCACACGTATGAACATTGTTAAACTTTTTCACGTAGAAGAAACCATTACAAGGCTGACGAGAACCTTTGACCATCCATTGGCAACCACTTAACACCTTCTTGGAACACTCCACCGACACCACCTCAGGTTTATTTTTCACATACTCAAAGTCATATCCAGACTCTACTGCTAGCTTAGCCAGACTTAGTCTAAATTCCTTAGCACCACCTTTAAACATTTGGCCCACACTATGGATAGCCCTCTCCCAGCCAAATGTCAACAATACCTTCTTGGGGTGCTGACAAAATGATGGCAGCAAATCAATCTCCTCATCACCAGAAAAACAAGGAACAATGGCTGAAGAAGCATCACCAGCATTGCAATGATAAATGCTATCATTCTTACTGCAAACATCTACAACAATACGCTCAATATGCAATGAAAATGCAATGGAAACCATACTCTTGAAATCAGCTTCAGATTCAAGAACACACTTCGGGTGTTCAGGTATCGAATAACATAGACACAAACTTTCCTCACCCAAGTCTGGCCACTTATCACAAACAATTCCCACTGCTCCATCAAAACATGCAACCATTCCTAATCCACGTATTAAAGTCTGATCACCATATCTAAACAGCAATATCAACCTCTCATCCATCATCAACCCTACACAACACAAATGACATAAACACCAACTATGGAAAGTAACTAATTGGTGGTAAGTAACTTATGCATAAACATCAACTGTGGAAAGTAATTAACTACTTCATGAAAAGTAACTGGTTAATAAACACCAATTGGTGGAAAGTAACTAACTACCCCGAGCTAGTAGTCTTGTTCACATTCCAAGACTTATGCATAAACACCAACTGTGAAAAAGTAACTAATTGGTGGAAAGTAACTTATGCATAAGTATGCGGAAAGAAACTTATGCATAGCTGATAAAACCATCAGAAACCAGTGTTTACAAACAAACACAACACTAAAATGGACCCATTCGTACCAAATATGCAACTTCAAAAATATGGAAAGTAACTAAACAAACTAATGGAAAGTAACTAGTGGAAAATACTACTGAATTGATCAAAACAATACTGAATTGATTGTGAATATGAAAACTAATGATTATTATGAAAACAAAGTTATGACAGTTAAAGATCCTACCACGAGAAAAGTACATGAATGGTGGACAATCCCAATCCACGACAATACCTCGATTTAAAAACAAAAACAGAGGGAAAAAAGAGATCACGCGAGATCAACAAGCGATCCTACCTCGGATAAAGCAGCGACAACCGTGAAAGCGAAGGGAAAAAACTAGAACAACTGGCCGTAGACGACGGTGCCGGCGACGGAGACCTTCCACGACGAATGGCCAAAGAAATATGTGTAGGGAGAAGGAAGGCGAAGCCAACGACCATGGGAAGAGAGCCGAAGTGATTTCGGAAAGAGCGCGCGATCTGATAAAAGAGGGTTGGAGGGTATTCTGGTCATTAAAAATTAACAGCTAATCATGACTCAAGCCTAGAGCACTAAACACCTTAAGAAAAACGTAAGTGGAGTTTTGGATAAAGATTTCCTTACTATGGGCCTAAACACCAATTAACAGAAAAATTTAAGGGTTATATCGTGTAATACCTGAATCATCATACTTAATATCAATTCTTCGACATTAGCTTAATGCGAGTACACGGTGAAGGCTATATTCTATTTTATCAAGTAACGTTGTATGACGTGGCATCTGAGTCATATACATTTGATGCACATGTGATAAAGGAGGGAGAAAGAATGAGGTAGTTACCATGCACTTGAGAGAGGGCGGGTGGTGATTACCCGTGTCATGTGACATGAAGGCCCACCTGGTACATGATAAAGGCTATATATGTATATGTATGCATGAATTATTTAAAACTCCTATCTTAATGTAATGTTCACGAGCATTTTAGACATTTCATAACTTAATCACCTATTTTTATCATTTTATGAAAATATCATAGAACCCTATGAAAACAAAGAATTATGGGTAAAAATCATTTTGGTCTCCTCTAGTTTCACGGTTTTTCATTTTAAACCATGTGTTTCAAAACGTAACAAAACAGACCTTGTAATTACAATAATTTCACTTTAAACCAAAATTTAGTAACGACCGTTTGTTGAAACACAAGGTTTAAAATGAAAGGGAAAATATCATATTGGTCCCATCTAGTTTCAGGGTTTTTCATTTTAAACCCTATGGTTACAATAATTTCATTTTAAACCCAAACGGTCGTCTCGTCGTCAGCCTTGCCGCCAGCTCGTTCGAAGCCCCATTACAATCATAGTTGTCAAAGCAAGCATCCCATGCACGGACCAGCTGGGTGAAGATCATGTTGACCACATAGAGGGCCAGTGGGTACTCAAGGATGCGCTGGAGGCGGAGCATCGTCGTGGTTTGCAACGAAGAGAGCTAGGAAGAGCTTGCATGGGTGGCGGTGGCAATCTGTAGGAGTAGAAGGGCACCAATGTGAAGGGAGAGATTAGAGTAATGGTCTTTTGGGTTGCCTAAAAATCCCATCTTGGGTCGCCTAAGATCTTAGCCTGTCGAGAGAGATCTGGAGGTGGGGTGCCTGGGCGGTCTGGCGGCGGAAAGCCGCAGGCGGTTAGAGGGAGATAAGTGAGGGAAGAGAGAGAACAGAATAAACCAGTCAATATTGGGTCAAAACCAATTTTACGTTAAGTCTGTGACACTCGTTACTGAATTTAGGTTTAAAGTGAAATTATTGTAACCGCAGAGTCTGTTTTGTTACGTTTTCAAATACATGATTTAAAATGAAATTATTGTAACCATAGGGTTTAAAATTGAAAACCCTGTAACTAGAGGGGACCAAAATGATATTTTCTCAAAATGAATTACTAACGGCCGTCAGTAATTTGGGTTTTAAGTGAAATTATTGTAATTACAGGGTCTGTTTTCTTACGTTTTGAAACACAATGTTTAGAATGAAAAAGCCTAAAACTAGAGGGACCAAAAAGATTTTTACTCAAGAATTATTGCATACAACCTTTCAGTCCAATTTAGAGATTTAATTATGATAAAAATGCAAATAATTTATAAAATGACTGATATGCCCTTATACATTAGGACTGAAGTTTAAAAATAAATAGTTAATTGTCAATAACACCAGTTTAACAAAAATGTTCATTAAAAACCCAATTAGCTTTGTATTTAAGCTTAAAAACCCATCAGGGTATTAGCTGTCGAGGTATTAATGATTCAAAAGTCAAAATTGCCCTTCTATGCCAATCCTATAAGTTGGCTTCCACGTGACCTTCATCAACATCGAGGACAACCACCGCCGCCTCCTCCGCTCCCAAGGCTCCGCCGCCCTCCCACCGGACTTCCACTTCGAGGTCATACCCAACAACGACCCATCTGCGTTAGCCTCCGCCCTTGCCGTTACACGCGTCGCCGACCACCCCGGAACCCATTGTCGTAACCCATGGCCATTAACCCCGGCAAGCTCCCCCAGACCGCCAGCATCTCCTCCATCAGAGCCGCAGCCACCTACGGTGAGCCCTCTCCATTCCGTGGCCGTATCGACCTACCCCTGAGGTCCCCTGCATCGACGACAACCTCCCTCCGCACCGGCGACCTCGACCTGAGCTCGGATGCCACCCGAGCTTCTCCGTCTCCTCCGGATCTAACAGCGCCGACGCCACCGCACCTCTCCGGCCTCCGTCTACATCGGAAGCCCATCCGAGCTCCTCCTCCCTCTCAGATCCGTCACCGCCCCATCAGACTCTGACACGCCTTGAAAAGTGTCGTTACCTTAACAAGAACGCCAGAATTACAAATTTATAATCCGAATCACTAACTAACTACTTTATGGGTAGATAGCAATGAGTCCGTGTCGAATCCACAGGGAAAAGAAGTGTTAGGTATAATTACCTTGTATAGTTCTAAATCAAAAGTTAAGAAAGAGGAATGATAGTTAGTCTTCAATCTACTTTTAATGGGAATTAAACTAGAGCAGAATAAAAATCTTATGAGAATAAGTCAGGGATTTCTAATCCGTAATCAAGAACTATCTAGGTCTTCCTAGGATAAGAGCAAATACATAAATCATGAATGGTTTTCCAAAGGTTGATAGGAGAGTGGCTAAATCTCCCTATCACACAATAAAGATTCGTAAGAAGACTTTATCGGAACGAAGATCAAATCAGCGGATAATTGGTATGAGAATAATCAAAGTGGTTCTAGCACTTTGAGATCGCCTAATCAATAAAGATAAAGAACGAATTGTAGGTTATAATCATAGGTCTTAATGGTTCTAGCATTAAGGTAGTGGTTCTAGCACTCCTACAATCATAATCTAGGGTTTAGAATCCAATCCTAAGATCTAACATGGTTCTAGCATGAAAGCATCTTGGAAAAGTCCTAATCCTAGCCTCTAACATGCAATGCTCAAAACCAGCGATTGTAATCTCAGCGTAACTTTCACATCCGAACTCGAAATAAGTTGATTCAAGATTCGGTGGAAAGCTGAGGAAGAGATCTACAACTTTTGTGTTTTGAGTTTTCAAAGATTCAGGCTGTACAACCACGGAAAAACCGAGGAAAGACAGGCCAAATCTAAGGCACAAAGAACATACAATTCATTCATCAAAGTAAATATTACCAATAGATATATAAAATCTGAAATCTATCCATTAAACCATCATAAAGTACATGCTCTGATCTATAGGAAAAACCTAGATAAACTCTCTTTTACATCATAGAATTCCCACGGCTAAAGATTAGTTACTCATCTTAAAAAGGAGATCCGTCGATGAAGGTTGTCGCCGCGCTCCACCCATGGATCTTCCACCAAAGATCTAACCTAATTTGTGGAAAAGAAGCTAAGAGAAACCCTAAGAGATGAAGAAAATTCGGCCATCGAAGGCTGCCAAAACGCCCCCAAAGAAGGCTATTTATAGCCTAAGACAAACCCTAACTCGGATTAGTCAGTTTCCTTTTATTTTTCCCGCAGCGCCAAAAGAGATCGATCCTCTTTGGGGTTGGATCGATCATCTTTTTCCGAAGCTTCTTCTGCACCTCTATACTAAAAATAACATATCTTCCTCTAGGAAACTTTAAATCACGAACCGTAAAAAGTTATGGAATCTAGACTTCAAGAGCTTTCCAACCATATATAGGATATTATCTGGTTTTTCCTGAGCAGGTACAGTTTTGATGTCGAAGATGACCCATCTTTGCTCCTTTGCTCATTTGCTCCTAGCGAGTTCTTTATTTCTTCGTTTTAGCACCAAACTTGATCTAATCTTCGCTGAAGGCTCTTAAACCTGAAATGGGGAAAAGACAATCAAAATAGCATTGTTCGGAGACTAAAAAGACCTAGTTAAAAGGGTGATTTGTGCACTTTTCACGTCTTATCAGACTCCACCTCCCCGCCGGCCTCAAGCTCCGCCCAGCCCCGGATCCGAGGCCCCCTCGCCTCTACAACCCTTCCTCCGACCATCTCCGGGCCCGATCCGGCCGGTTGAGCCAGCCCCGAATCTGATCGAGTCGCTTCAGCCGATGGCGATTGAGACGATGGCTTGGGAGGCGAGCCGGGGGTGGAGATAGAGGAAGAGGAGAGAGGAAAGCCGGGTAAAATAGGGAAATAGGGGAAAATGGTAATAAAAAAAAAATAGGGAAAAAGTGGTGAAAAAATAGGGAAAAATATGGAAAAAGATAAAGAAATTTATAGAAGAAAAGTGGATGTGACCGAAAAGACTCTTGATGGAGAATTTCAACCAATTAAGTTGTAATTTGAAGAGTTAAAAAAGATGAAAATGCATTTAATAAAGATAAAAATAAATTTTAAAAGATGAAAATAGATTTAAAATGATAAAATAGACTTAAAAAGATGAAATTGTATGAAAGATGAAAATAATTTTAGAAAGATGAAAATGAATTCAGAAAGATGAAAATGAATTCAGAAAGATGAAAATGTTTTTTGAAAGATGAAAATGCATTTAAAAAGATGAAAATGAATTCAGAAAGATGAAAATGAATTCAGAAAGATGAAAATGAATTCTGAAAGATGAAAATGATTTCAGAAAGATGAAAATGAATTCAAAAAGATGAAAATGATTTCAGAGAGATGAAAATGATTTCAGAAAGATGAAAATGATTTTAGAAAGATGAAAATGAATTCAGAAAGATGAAAATGAATTTTGAAAGATGAAAATGCATTTACAAAGATGAAAATGAATTCAGAAAGATGAAAATGAATTCAGAGATATGAAAATGAATTTTGAAAGATAAAAATGTTTTTAGAAAGATGAAAATGAATTTTGAAAGATGAAAATGAATTCAGAAAGATGAAAATGATTTTAGAAAGATGAAAATGATTTCAGAAAGATGAAAATGATTTTTGAAAGATGAAAATGCATTTAAAAAGATGAAAATAATTTCATAAATATGAAAATGAATTTTGAAAAATGAAAATATAGTTAAAAAGATGAAAATTCATTTGTCCGTCCCATCAGATCATTTTCATCTTTGTTCGTTCATTTTCATCTTTCTCAACTCATTTTCATCTTTCTCAGTTTATGACAGATCATTTTCATCTTTGTCAACTCATCGACGTAAACAAGGAATATCGCGCGCGCACAACGCCACCCATGCCCGAAGGTCCGTTTCACTCTTGGATTCTGCATTGTCGGCGTTATCGTTGTTGTACCAGTGCTTGCCTCCATGGGGTTGTGGTGGCATTGGCGTGGCTAGGAAGAAGATGCTGGTGTTGCTCGACCTGGTCTTCATTGGCGGGGAGCGGCCGGAATTTTATATAGTTTTCTTTTATTTTTTTGGATTTTAAAAGCATTATTTAATATATAATATACATTAAATAATGTGAGAAAAGGGGGTTTTGAGGTTTGGGTTCACCGCCGTTCAACCCATCGGATCAGTGGTCTCCAACGGCTGATCCACGCCCACCACGATCGGGAGCTTCTTCTCTGGCCGATCCGACGGTGGAGAACTGTGTGCGACGAGAAGTGGCGGCGCCCTTTCTCCATCTCCCAACGTTTCAAGTCAAACCCAACCAGCGGACAGCTGATCGCCGGGGATGACGACCGCGAGCAAGGGGGGGCAGCGTGACAGTGGATCGTCCCAAGGAATGGTGGAGGACGGGCCGTGAGGCAACGGGAAAACCGGATCTGGGGCTGGTCGGCGCTGGAAGGCCGTTGGGTGGTGGGTTTAGGTGGAGGCGGTGCCGGATCTGATAGAGGGGATGAACTCGACCGAGACTTCCGGCGAGGAGGGCGATCAAACGGCGTCGGGCGCCGTCCGAGAAGGCGAAGACAACGAAAGGTTGTGGTTGACGCTGGAGGAGATGGAGGGACGATCGACGACGGGCGAGCTTGCAGTGAACGCCGCGCGGGGACTGGGAGCTCGGGTTGGGTTTGGACGGAGTTGGCGGGAGGTGGGAAAGGGGAAGGAGGTGGAGTGGTTCATCGTGATTCCGAGGGGGTGGCGGCGACGACTGCAGGTGGTGCAATGGCCCGCCCAGAGGAGAGAGGAAACAATCGTGAGCTGGCCGGCCGGAGGAGAGAGGAGAGAGATGAGAAAGAAAATGTTGGAATAAAAAAGGGAAAACAAGGGTAAGGGTATTATTGTCATTTTTATGTGTTGTTGGGTTATTCATATGAAAGTAGTGAATGTGGGGTTTTTAGGAAGATGTATGGGGCTCTTGACAAGAAAAGTGCTAGATTTGGGGTTATGGCCTAATACCCCAAAAATAAATAGATATAGCAATATAGCTAGGAGTATTGTAGTAATTTTATCTATATATTTGCATAACATTAATTCGGGTGTTTTTTTTTTAATTTTATCGAATGTTTTCAGCGGATTTTATGATGTTGTCATAAACATATGGGTTTTTGTGATATTAGGTATTATTTTGGGGGCTTTATGCAATTAACCTGTCTTTCCATCTCACCGCAATGGGCTTTTTTGTTTTGAAAAAAAAAACTTTAAGGACAAGAAAAATGAGATTTCAAGGCGCCAAAAAGATGAAATCTTTCTTCGTATGTAACTCAATACAAATTGGCGTAACTATTCAGTACAAATTTATTGCATATATTCAATAGTAAATTGTTTTGAATTTTTCTAAGGCGGTCGTCGGCAACTATTAAATTCCTATATACATATTATGTTTTGAAAAGATCTCGAGACAATTTCATGTTGAAAACTTAGGTAATCTTTTGTATATATATAGGGGTTTTTACATATCTATCCTTCGAAAGTTTCTAAATATCACAATTACCCCTATATTTTTCCGGCTTACTAAAATACCATTGAAAACTTGAGAAAATGGTTAATCTGCCCCTCGGGTTACTTGCCGGCGAATCTTCATGGAATATTCTTTAACGCCGTTAACGGCGGCAACTAAAAAGACATTATTACCCCTGTTAATACCTGTAACGCATCTACTCCTGTTACAAGCTAAGACCACGACCGCCGGGCACTTTCGAGGTCACCAAGCTCCTCGGCCGCATCTACTACCACATCGAGGGCTCTGCCACCCCGGGCTCCCTGCCGCCCAACGTGGCCGCCGCCGTCAACGGCGTCGCCTTCTGCGGCACCCTCTCGGGGCAACTCTTCTTTGGCTGGCTCGGCGACAAGATGGGCCGCAAGCGCGTCTACGGCATGACCCTCATGCTCATGGTCCTCTGCTCCGTCGCCTCGGCCCTCTCGTTCGGCCACCACGCCAAGGGTGTCATGGCCACCCTGTTCTGGCTCGGCTCAGCTTCGGCATAGGTGGCGATTACCCTCTCTCCGCCACCAACAAGAGGACCCGCGGCGCCTTCATCGCCGCCGTCTTCGCCATGCAGGGCTTCGGGATCATGGCAGGAGGCATGATCGCCATCGTCATCTCGACCATATTCAAGACCCGGTTCCCGGCGCCGGCGTACTCCGTTGACCCCATCGCTTCCACCCCTGACGAGGCCGACTATGTCTGGAGGCTCATCCTAATGTTCGGCGCGCTCCCCGCCGCCCTCACCTACTACTGGCGCATGAAGATGCCGGAGACCGCGCGCTAAACTGCCCTCGTGGCCAAGAACGCCAAGCAGGCCGCCTCTGACATGTCCAAAGTCCTCCAGGTAGAGCTAGAGGACGAGACGGTGAAGGTGGAGGAGATGGCCAAGTCCGAAGCCAACACCTTCGGCCTCTTCACCGATAAACTCCAATCTTTGATTCCGGCATGGGGTGCAGTGTTCTATGCATGGGTGCCGGAGAGTTGGGTGCAGAGGCCACAGCTTCTCTCTCTCTCTTCCTACGTCAGCAAGCCAACAAAACCAGTCAAAATAGCTGGTCAAAATTGACGAAAACACATATATCTTTCTTCCTACGTCAGCAAGCTAAGAAAACTAGTCAAAATAGTCGGTCAAAATTGATGAAACCATGGTTAAGTTAGATGGATAGACGGAAGTAGACGGAGGGGTAGGTTTAGGCATTTTTTAAGTTTTTGAGGGTATTTTAGTAAGCCGGAAAAATATAGGGGTAATTGTGATATTTAGAAACTTTTGAAGGATAGATATGTAAAAACCCCATATATATATTACAAATGGAGTTATTGCCTTGAAACAATGCAAATGGGGTTTTTACTAAAAACTTTCACTAATCTGGGGTTATTACCAATTGTTTATATATCTATTATATAAAATCCAGTGCATCCTATCACATAGATAACGATGCCCGATTCAAGTTAATATCGAATATATCAGACGATCGAGATGAAGCCATGTGGAAATGAGCAGTGGACGGTGGTGGTTAGCGGATGGTTAGGAGAAGTATAGAGCTTGTAATTATCAGTGGCATGTGGCACGGGGGCTCACCTAGTATATTATATATATATATACTAGTACTATCTCCTGTCACATGACAGGGTAACCACCATCTCCCCTCACCTCCCTCATAACTCCCCACTAAGCCCCCCCTAACTCCCCCCTCCCCCACTGTTACCCCCTCCACATCAGCAGCCACATAAGACTAAGCCTGCCACATAGGTTGCCAATAGGACAACCAAATGTTATTTTATAACCATGCTACTATATAAGGATGATAATGGATGAGTCATGAGTGTAATTCCTGCGAGTGATTTCACATTGTTATTGAGAGTACAAGGTTGGATAGAAGCAGGCTTAGGCTTTGATAAAGACAGATTATGGGTGCAGGTGAGACCTATGGCACAAAGACGGGTAGGCCCCAATGTTCAATATTTACAACATTGGCAACCCCAAGTCATGGTAATATGCACAATTAATCAGAAAAGAGCACAACTCCACATAAGTCACAGCTGCACCTGCATGACAAAAATGATAACTATGATTTGGGTGCGTCTATTGACACCGCCCAAATGACTAAGGACACCGCCCACTTTTTTATTTTCCTAAACTACCCTTGTCTGTTCGGATATAAAAAGTCGAACATATAGTTAATGTTCGGTTTTTAAAAATCGACTTAGTGTTCGGGTTTTAAAAATCGAATGTGTGCTTAATGTTTGGTTTTTAAAAATCGAACTTGTCTTCAAAAAAAGGACACCGCCCGGCGAGATCTTCTTCAGCGGCTTTCCTCATCTTCCCCGAACGGGGCAGGGTTCTACACAAAGCTGGAAAGACGCGTGCAGGAGACTAGATCAACGTGGGACGGCCGGAGAAGAGCACCTCGCAGTCAGGGAAGAGAGCACCGTGGGAGAAGACCGGAGCAGGAGTAGAGCTCGCCGTCAACCAGAAAAACCCAGATCGGAGAAGACCGCGATCTGGCTTGGAAGCGTTGTCGGAGAAGAGCTTGCTGATCTAGGCTAGAGAGGACTTGCCGCCGGAGGAGAGAAGCGCGTCGTCACCGGAGAAGAAAGAGACGAGGCCTCGCCGGAGTCCTTGACTTGCTGCGGAAGAAGGTTGAGGCTGCCGGAGAAGAGCTCGTCGTGGCCTGCCACCAAAGAAGAGATTCGCGTTGCCGAAGAGCACCTCGCGGCCTAATGAAGGAGCCCCCGAAGAAGAAGAAGAGCCACCATCGTCCAAAGAAAAAGATCCTCAGGACTCGATGAAGTAGGCTGGAACAGAGGGAAGCAGGGGAAGCGTCGCCCTTCGAAGCTGCTGGAGACTAGGGACAGCCGTTCACCAAGATCTGGTGGCGTGCCGCGTCGCTGGACCGTCGGGGAAGATGAGGAAAGCCGCTGAAGAAGATCTCGCCGGGCGGTGTCCTTTTTTTGAAGACAAGTTCGATTTTTAAAAACCAAACATTAAGCACACATTCGATTTTTAAAACCCGAACACTAAGTCGATTTTTAAAAACCGAACATTAACTATATGTTCGACTTTTTATATCCGAACAGACAAGGGTAGTTTAGGAAAATAAAAAAGTGGGCGGTGTCCTTAGTCATTTGGGCGGTGTCAATAGACGCACCCCTATGATTTAGCCAATACAAACCAAATTTCATGAGAATTCAAAATTTCAGCCTCATGAAAGAGATTACAAGGCATAACTGCTACAGTTCTTCTGTTGTGAGCATGCTTAAGGGTACACTGAACCGCAAGAGACGTAGTAACCAAGTAGACAAAGAGAATGTTGATGTGGAAATCTTGCCGTTGACCGGCAATAGTCAAATTAGTCAAAATGTCAAAATCAGGGACGTGCTAAGGTTCAACTCCTTCAAACTAAGTTAAAACAGAGGTGTCAAATTGCTTGAAAATGTGATCAAACTTAATTAAAATATATTTAAGGGGATAAATGTGAAGAACACAAGAGATAATCTTAAATTAATCCTAGTTTAAACCTAATTTAATCTAGTTAAAACGATAAATATATTTAGAACAATTAATTAAACTTAAAAAACGATAAATGTAATCCTAGAATAACTAATATCTAGATAAAAGCGAAATTAAACCTACAATAACCCTAAATTAATCTACTATGAAGAAACTAAAATTACTTAAACTACATTAGCTTGAACTAATCTAAGAAAACAGTAAAGAAGAACATTAAATAAACTAAACGATCTTCATTAATTTAAAGAACTTACAAATATAGAAACGTAATTAGAATCCATGCTCGTAGGCTGGTTACAAAAGTGTCAGAGAGAGTACAATAATGAGAAGAAACCTATTTATATCTAATAGCACTAATAACTGTTCCCGCCTGGAATGATCGTGGCATAACTGTGCTCGTAGGCTGGTTACAAAAGTGTCAGAGAGAGTACAATAATGAGAAGAAACCTATTTATATCTAATAGCACTAATAACTGTTCCCGCCTGGAATGATCGTGGCATAACCATGCTCTAACTGTTTTTCCGCCACATTCAGTTCTTTGGTCGATGGGGATGTTGCTCATGGCCGATGATCTTTCTTCGCACACATCTTGGTCGTGCTTGGTTGATGGCCTTTACTTGCTTGCTTTGCAATAGCCTTTGGTCGATGACTCTTCCTTGGATATATCTACATTGCATTTGGCCGATGCTTCTTCTCTGCACATCAAACATTTGATCGTCCATTTAGGTTGGACAATGAAGTCATAAGTTAATCAGTCATCAGTATTTTGCTTACATGTCAATCATTGATGGGTTAGTCATTATTTTTGGCTAACAGAGACTATGGATGGGAAGTTATTTTGGCTTTTATAATGCTCGAGTGAGTATTCATCCTGGCCAAGACACTGCAAACCAAGTTCATGAACCTCAAGGGACATTCCACTTGGTAACAATACTTGGGACGTCCCTGGAGTCGAATATTGAAGGTTATGTTGCTTCAGCAAATCAAATTGAGATGGGTGCAGTTTCCCAAGAACCTTGGCAAAGTGAATCATTTGTTGCTTCGCCGCCTGTGATTTCATCTGGTTTTGAAGTATGTGATGGTCAAGGAAGCATTATCTGTTTGTGAAAGTTCAAGGAAGCATATCGGAGATGGAACTTCAGAGCATGGATCTAAAACAAGAGGTCTTTTATTTTCCTTTTGTTTTCTTTCTTTTTTCCTTTTGTTTTCTGACCAAGTAGTCTTGTTTTTCGGCATTCATCGGTGGTTTAGTTTTACACACAATTACGGTTGTTGTTACAGCATCCGAATCTTACTAAACTTCCTCCATTAGTTCTGTTGGTGGAGAAACAAAAGGGTTTTTAAGGCAGGTTTTGTAACTTTTGTCATCTTTCAGACAATTCTTCTAGTGGTTTGCCAAGTTCATGTCCTTTTGAATTTGGTTAGGATTTTCCTACTAGACATATCAGCAAGCGATATGTTCATTCTAGTCAAAAGAACAGTATCGATTTTGTCAACTACTGTGTTCAATTTCCAGTTATAGACATATTAAAGTTGACATGATTCCAGAATACACTAACAACTACCCAGAAGCCTGTTATATTTTTAACGAGTTCAATCTTAGTAACTGAGGTAGCAAACTGACGTAATTATGGCCTACAAAAATTTCTATCTTGCAGAATTCGGAGAGAGGATGTTTGAAAATAATTCGAAGGAAAACGAATCATATATATAATATAAGGGTAAGATCTAAACTCACGCGTTAAAAAATTTGTGTGGATGGATCGGATGAGTTTTCCTTGCTAAACCTTATGCAAATGGCATTGCTTTCTCGCAGAAAGGAAATCTTGTTCGGATGGGATCTATTTCATCTTATGGTTCAGGTATGCTTCGAGAAGTTATAATTTATCATGGGACCTAATTAGCAATTTATTGGTATGATATCATACTCTGTTTCTGATAATCTTTAACCTATGTTAGAGCACATCCTCGTAAAGTTTGCCTTAGTTTCAATGGTATATCGTCTATGGGCGCTGATACTATGCCGACGCCACAACCCGTCATGGCGAACAGCGATTGGCCAATTGGCCAATCGCGTGCTGATGTGGAATGAATTTTATTTTATTTTTAATTATTTATTGATTTTTTCGTTCTCCCCCAACCCTCCGTCCATCGATCCCTCCTCTCTCCGACCCATCCTCTCCGATCCATCTCCTCTAATCAACCAACGATGGCATGAATCCACCGGCTAGAGGGTGTCCGGCACGGCGAGGAGGACGTCGAACACCACCGCCTGCATCGCGTTGTAGCAGACGTACCTCGACATGAAAGGGTTGAGGAAGGAGAGGATGGGGCTCATGGCGGTGGCGACAGGTGGGAGGCGGGCGTAGAGGAAGTGGCCGTAGTGGAGGGCGTAGGTGGCGGCGGACAAGGAGGCCCTCCGCCGCTGGCACGGTGTTGCCGTCGTGGCGCGACATGGCGATGATGGTTGCAACATGTGGGGAAATCGTGGACGTCGGTCTGGGACGGAGGAGGAGGTGGACGGTGGTGATGGGACGGTGAGGAGAGAGGCGGAGGAGCGAGACGGTCACCATATAGCGTCGCGATTTTGGTGTTAATTCCATGCCGGTGGGGAGGTCGACGGTGGTGATGGGGCGGTGAGGAGAGACGCAGAGGAGCGAGACGGTCGCCATTGCCATAGCGTCATGATTTTGGTGTTGATTCCATGCCGATGCCACGTGGGGACGCTCGAGACGGCGGAGGGGCGGTGGGGGGACGAGCTCGGGACGGCAGAGGGGCGGCCAGGGATGACCTCGAGACGCGCGAAAGGAAGAGATGAGGAGGAAGAGAGAGAGAATACATGGGGTAGAGGAGATGGCCTGGCACGTCGGGTCGGCAGCCGACCCCCACGTGGCGTTAGCATAGAAACATTTCTCTTCGTCTATATATGTAATCAATTTTGAAGTATCATGGTATCACCTGCTTTGCATTCATAAAGGCGGTTAGATTATTATCCCTGACGACAATTGCAAAAACATGTAAGCAAAGATATACAACGAATTGATGTAATATTGGCATATATGATGATATATTTGGTGTGCTGGCATCACTTATGACTTGTATTCGCATTGCATGATATGCTGTAGTTTCTAACTGTTGGAATCTGCACAGGGGAGAAGGCAGATCCCACAAAGAAACGAAGAATTGAACGCTCTCGCAAGTATGTAACTCAAAGCTAAAGACTACGTATACTTTCTTCCACACTTCAATCAATGGATTCATTTGTATACCACAGTCACTGTAAGTATAGAAGAGCCTGCTACAATCTTTATAAACTCACTCTTACAACCATGTTTCAGATCATCTAAATTCTTTGTCAACCACCTGAACGTGATGGATACAATTTTGTCAGGTTGTTCCAGACTTGTTTTCCTGAGTATTCTGTGAGATGAGAGACATCAGTATATAGAATTAGTTAGTGCTAGCAGTATGCCATGCCTGAAATCTCAACAAAACCTTAACTTGATCTTGCTGCCAAAGATTCCAGTTGGATGCCCAGAGTGCATACAGAGATGATCCTTTCAATCTCTTCTAAAAGACGCTCCTTCTCTTCAGCCAACTCCTCATTTTGTTTCTGTTTTTCTTCTATCTGTTTGGTCTGTTCAGAGTCCTTCCTAAAAATGTGATCATGAGATATAGGATCAATTTTGCAAAGCATTTCTTTGATAGGAAACTATACACGATTTAAATAACTCATCAGAGAATTAAATAAACTTTCATCCATTGGAGGTTTTGAGTTTCCATTAAAGAACATGAATCAAAGCATGTCACATAAAAGAGAACAAACGAAACAAAAAGAAGCTGCAATGGGGAAAGCGCTAGCTAGGGATGCTGCTTCGTTCTTGGAGATGTCCTCCTTGGAGTTGGAGCCGATTCATCTCCTCCGATCTCTTTCTTCACTGGCTTTCGGCTTCTTGTTCTCGATGCGATCGCCTCCTTCTCCTCCTGGGCCACGCGGTCGAACTCATCCCCAAGCCTTCTCGCTCTTTTCCTCCTTTTCTTATCGAGATCCACCGTCACCTCCTCATCCTCGCTGTCCTCTGCATCGGGATCGGCGATCTCTGGATCCATCGGAGGAGAAACGGGAGAGGGGCTCCTGTTCTTGGATCGAGTCAGCCTCCTCTTCTTCCGGCCCCGATCGACGCCACCGACGAGAAGGTTTATGGTCTTCTTCGTCTCGTCATCCTCCTCTGGCTCGGGATTGGGAAAGAGGTACGTCGTCGTCTTCTTCTTCTTCTTCTCCTCCTTTTTGATGGCGTCCGATTGGGCACGGAGGCGGGCGATTGAACCTTCGATGCGGCCCTGGAGGCGGTGGCGCTCGAAGCTAAGACCACCCATGGACCAGTGAGCCTCCCGGGCCCAGGAGAGCAGGGGATCCGTGACCCCTACTGGTGGATCCACTCGCTCAGGACCCAGCTTCACGTCCTCGTAGTAGCGAGGTCGCGGGAGAGCGCTGCCATAGAACCGACCCGGGCCTAGAGCAACCACCATTGGTAAACAAGCAGACAGAGAGAGAGAGATGCCAAGGGGCTGGATGTTATTTTTAATGGAGATGGATGGGGAAAGTGGCGGGAGGATTTGGCGGGAATAAGAAGCGGGAAATTATAAAGGGGGACTTCGAAATCGTTAGCACAGCCACAGGGGTGTCGAGTTGACGGATGTCGTACACGGATCGCGTATAGATTAGATTCGGATAGGGGCAGAATATAGAAGGTTCCAACAAGAGAAGCTGAATTTGGTAAAGCCTCCTTTCTTTCTTATATGGCTAAAGCTCACGGCATCACCAAAAGTGTAGAATATGCTATCACACATCAAGATTAGCGTACCCTGATTCGTTCTTAGGATGTTCTTAGAACGCTTATCCTCGCCTCCTCGTTTGCCCCCCGTGGATGCTATTACTAGAACAACATCTCAGATCCACAACACAAGAACACGATCTTCAACACTCATATATGGGAGATGAGGAAGAAGAAGGGAGGCGTATGTCGTAGAATATATGTGTAGAAACCCTAGCTCTCATCCAATATTTATAGAGGACTGGCCCTAAGAGTCATGATCCAACCATGACTCTGCATGCATATCCTAGTTGGACTCGAAATTGGTCGAACCACTAATAGGCTTCCAATTAGGACTCTAATCAAAGTTGTGAGGACCGGCTCCTCTAACCTGGCTTGACCGCGTAGGTCGGGGGTCGTGCCCTGTTGGTATGTTTCCGCGTCGAGTGCGATATGTTATATCGCATTGTTGATTTTGTACCCCAAGGGCAATTTGGTAAATTGCACCTTGATGGTCGATTTCACACCTGCGTAGTGCACACATTGCCTTGGATTGATATATGTGTTTGATTAGATCCTTATAGGCGCTCTCGATCGGAAGATCGGAGCTCGATCGGGAAACATCAAAACGGACGGTCGATTCGCACTGTAGCATGTCAGTCACTATAGCAGGACGGTTCGCTCGCCCCCTTTAAATACCCCCTTACCTCTTCCTTCTCTTTCTTTTCCTTCCCCTGCCTCCCACGTTCCTTCTTCTCCTTCCTTCCCATCATGAGTGAAGCCTTGAGAGAGAGAGCTCCGGTACTGTTCTCCGACGATATCATGTTTCTTTGATATCGACTGTCACATTGACCGCCAGCCTTGAATAGGGATTTTTCATGTTTCTTTGATTGGGTTTCTTACATGATAGATAGACAATGATGTTAAGAAGCATGCATGCTATTATCAGTAGATTTTCGAGGGTTTTGGTGAGTGTTTTGGATGCGGTTTAATAGTAGACATAAATTGTGAAATTCTGGTTTTATATCAATGTTCGCATGTTATAGACTTGCTTTACTGTTGTTAGCGGCCTGTGGTTCCGCTGTACGAACTAATGCTTATTTATGTATGTTCACCCTTTAGGGCTAGCATGGATGTTATGCCTAAACATGTATACTGCTTGACATATTATTGCATGTTCTGATTTAATTATGTGCGCGTGAACATTGCATGCACTTTTGTTTGCATTAGAAGCATTAAGCTAGGACGTGGGTGATGGGTTGATCGCCGATCTGAGGGCTCGGACAGCTCGGATCTAGCTTTAGGACTGAGGCTGGGTAGCAAGGTATAGGGAGAGATTGTTACTGTAATCTTTACTTTATCAAGGTAAATGTTTAGCAGGTTACAGATTATAGTGTTCAAGGTTTAGAAGCCATGTCGTTTCTCTTATGCGAAGGCTTAAGGTGGTTTAAATAGTGTTACACCTTGGGGCGGTTTCTCACCAGTTTTGGGGTTTGAGTTGCATTGGAGATGCACTGAAATGCCTGATGGGCACACCTCGAGGAGCGCTCAGAGTCAGCGTGATCCTTGTCGTGGTTTACTTTTCTATTAAAATAGTTAGCTACGCCTTAGGCTTGACAGAGAGAGATGACACTGTTTGTAGTTCCCTTTCCTTTGTGAGTGATGTAAAGTAGAACCCTACTGAGCTTTGTTGCTCACTCCTACCTGGACTGCGTTTGCAGGTGCAGGCGCCTGCGCTTCCGTAGCTTATAGCGGATCAGCTTTTGGTGGCGCGTTGACTTCTGAAGGCATTTGAGGCTTCTGGAGACTCCACTGTACTTTTGGTAGTTTTTGTTTATATACTTCCTTCGAGAATTATGTTAAATGTATAATTTTCTTCTTCGAGGAGTTTTGATAATATTGTATAAGTACTTTTTTGTTTAATATTGGAGATTGTAGTTTAGCCTCAGATAAATTGTTTAAATTAGTTGTGATAGTTGTTATATAAATGCGCCACGGATGGATTGAATAGATTAGGAACCCTCACGCCCCGAACTGGATGGGTTTTCTGGGTTTGAGTGTGACACTAATCATAGTTCAAATCTAGCATCTCCCACTCACATATGATGGGTTCGACTTTGCCACTTCTCTCTCTCTATCTTACTTTTAGTTGCAGTGCAAGCTCATACTTGGTTAATGTGCCGCGCAGACTGCTGAGCACACCTAGAATTGGGAACTGCTATAAGCATATAGACATCAACCTCTTAAATAAATAAACAGTTAGGTGTCTCGTATACCCCGGATCCAATTAGATTCATTGGTTCCCGCATCTCTAATCCCCCAAAGAGCATGTTGAACCCCTCGAGGCTTTTGCCAAATATCCACACTTAGTCACAACCACTATAGCGAAAAAGTTGTCGACTGTGAATATAAGGCGAGATGAACCCGATGATCTTCCCTTCGCCCTCATACTATTAGGCTCAAAGCTAACCGCTTTCCTAAACATGTACCAATTAGACCGAATCACTCGTGGTCATAGGAAACATGCTAAAGTAGCTGCATAAGCTTCTTACTTAATTCATGACATAGTCAAAGGTCTAAGAGTACTGACTATACTTGGTCACGCAAAAATGACCTAGAGGATTCATACGATGGGGAAGCAGGGATCCATTCTCTTCATCTCCACCGTCTGTCATGAAGCGCATGTAGCATGAAAACATGCTATGGAGGATAGCTCATCAAACAAGAGCGCATATCGTATCCACCATACGGATCTTAATCTAGTCGCATTCAAGCACCTAACCTGAGTCCTCACTTGCTCGCCTTCTGAAGGCGCTAAATAAGACCTCGAATCTGGCTTAACACTAAATGCATAACAGACACTGGGTAATGACTGTTATTGACCTTCTAATATAAGGTCTCATCCTATCTGCAAATAGGGCGACCTCTTGTCTCATCCTTACTCACTATCTCAAGTGCCAAGGGCGATTGCTCGTGTGAGTGAGCCAATCTTGCATGTTTGATATGCATACAAAATGTGTGTGCTATCATGATATACCAAACATATAAGTATGCAAAAAACTCAAATAATCGCATAACTCATACTCAAGGAGTGATCAACTGTCATCATAAAGAAATAGTCACATCCCACGAAGTCCTAGAGCCTCGACATGAGCTACGTAAGCCTCTCTAGCAATAGGCTTGGTCAGGGGATCTGCAATCATGCTACTTGTAGGGATGTACTTTAGGATCACCTCCTTTTGTGCAATCATGTCTCTGATGGAGTGGTACTTCAAGTCAATGTGTTTGGTTTTTTCATGATATTTAGGATCCTTCGCATAGCCCAGCGCCGCTGTACTGTCGCAGTGGATCATCATCGGGCCCCAGCTCCGTCTGATGACTCCAAGATGCTGAAGGAATCTTCTCAACCAAATAGCCTCCAGAACAGCTATAGAGTAAGCCACATACTCTACCTTCATAATGGACAAAGCTATACAAGATTGCTTCTTGCTGCTCCAAGTAATGGCCCCGCCATTGATCAAGAAAGCATATCCCAATGTGGACTTTCGCTCATCCAGATCACCGCCCTAATCAGCATCAGTATACCCAATTAGGTGCAAATCTGAAGAATGATAGCAGAGCATATAATCTGAAGTTTCCTTCAGATATCACATAATCCTCTTGATCATTTTCCAATGAGCAGGTCTAGGATTTGCTTGGTAACGGCTGACCAAACCGATTGCATATATAGATCGGGTTGAGTACACATCATAGTATACATCAGACTCCCGATTGCATTAGCATAGGGAACATGGGACATCTTTTCTTTTTCTTCAGAAGTCTTTGGACACATTTCAAGGTTTAGACTCTCATTTTTCGCTATAGGAGTATCTAATGGGTTGCAATTGTGCATCTTGAACCGTTCGAGAACTTTCTTTATGTAAGTCTCCTAAGACAAACCGAGAAGCCTCCGAGAACGATCTCTAAGGATCTTGACTCCGAGCATATAACTTGCCTCACCCATGTCCATCATCACAAAGATATAGGACAACCACCCTTTAGTAGCGACAATCATCCCTTTGCCACACTACAAAAGAAAAGCCCTTTTACAGCAATATTAAGTTGCCACTTATATCAGTAAAGTTGCCACAAGAAACTAAATACGATAATAATTTAAAGTTGTCTCACGCTGCCGTAAAAGAGTATGCAACAAATAAACCTTTTCGGCAACCACAAAATCTTGTCGTCAAATTGTCTTTACACGGCGATATTTTCGTGTCAGATAAAATAAATTTATTACCATTAATAAGGTTTATTTATGGCAACAATTTTCACCACAAAAAAAATAATGGCAATATAGTGTTGCCATTTAAGGTAATAATATATCTAATAAGACTTATTTATGGCAACCATCCGTGCCATAAACAATATTTTTTTAATGGTAATATAATGTTGCCATCTTAAGGCAACAGTATATTATCGGTAATAAGACGTATTTATGGCAATAATTATTGCTCTAAAAAATAATTTTTTTAATGGCATTATAATGTAGCCGCTACTGTGATAATATTCATGGCAAGTCATTGTTGTCATATTTAATTACGATAATATCTCTCGTCACATAATATTTCTGTTAATTATTGAAATTGCCCTACAAACATTTTAATATGTGAAAAAGAGAAAATTTATTTATTTAACTTTTCCAATATATCTACATGTTCATCTTATTTTTGAAATTGTACATAATAGTTGAACGTTTGCATAAGCAAATTCATCTACAATTGTTGGAAACACCAAGCTGGACAAAGGATATCACAATTGCATTGATATATGCTAAATTCTACAAAGTCATGCACTAGTTTCAAGCATCCAGAAGTTTCGAGGAGCGCTTGTAATATTTATATCATTTTGGAGTTTTTTTAGTTTGTAGTACTTTTGTTGAGATATAAGGACCAACGCATGAGGCGTGTATAAGTTGATAATTATTTATGTCTCGTGGTATTGTCATTATTATTAAAAAAACAAGTTTTAATTTGAATTAAATCTAAATTTTTATTTTTAACGTACTATCAAAATTCACAATTTCAACAGATTCAAATTATTCATACCAAACAAATCAAACGCCAGAATCAACAGATTCAACTCATTCCATACATACTACCTAAAGAACATAACCAAAATACACAGAATCATCAGATTCAACTCATTCTTCATTCATATCATTCAACAAATTCCTCATTAAGCTCATTCGTCTGATTCAGAGTTACCAAACGTACCCGTAGTGGGTACTCTCTCTAATAAAAAGCTCAAATACTTACCTTCTCTTTTGACACAAAGCAATCAAAATACTGTTATTTTGGAAATATAGTTAGTTCGGCTGGCATTTGTTAACAAGCGGAAGTATTTGCAAAATAATACATAATATAGTTACAACTATACAAAATTTTAAGATATAGATAATTTTCATGGTATTGGAAAAACTTAGATATCTATATTTAAGAAAACCCTTAAAACAATGGAGCTCTTATTTTTTGATTAAACACCCAGACCAATCCATTAGCACCAACGGGTACTACTTGAAGTCTAACCATTCAACTTTCAGGATCTCTATGAATATCACGCACAATTAGGTTGCATGATGGGGGTGGTACCCTTGGTTTTGTAACTCTTTGACGGATATTGCTGCTCATGAAGCAAGGGCTATGCCAGTGGAGAGGGGCCTTCATACTAGGGCACGGGGTGTGCCTAGATCATGGTATGTAGTCTGTCTTTGTAACTCAGCCTTTTGGGCCATTTAAGCAAAAAAAAAAAAAGAAAAGAAAAAAGAAATGTTAGGGGTGCTACCACACATGATATAAGATAACAAATAAATAAATAAATAATACTATCTCTAAAACTTAAAGGAAATTGGTGTTTAGTAACTTTTAATGGAAATAATTAACCTATAGTCCATATTGGTTTTTATAAAGCGATAGGTCCTCTAACCAACGGTTATAGTATGGTAAAAATACCCTCATCTATTGTGGCAATTCCCTAACCTAGATCCATCCAACTCCTACCAGTCACCAGCCTTCCACTCCGCCCAGGGCCTAAACCCCCCCTCGCCCGCCTTCCACTCCGCCCCAACCTTCTACGCCGTCGCGTTGCTCAACTCGACCATGAAGCTCCGCACCCATCTAGATCGCTCCGGCGGCCCCGAACCTACCTGGAACGACAGGTTCATCTTTCGAATCCCCGCTGTGATCTCCGTCGACATCTACGCCTTGTGGGGTTGGTGTCTCCCTGTCCGTCCGCATCCTCCTCGGCAACCACCACCTCCTCCACCATCCCCACTGTGAGGAACCGTACCTCCAACCCGATCCGACCGCGTTAGGTTGAGGGTCAGGTTTTGTGGTTTGGCTCGGTTGGCCTTGAGATGCGATTGGTTGATCACATCACTGTTTTTGACCCAGGGACATTTTGGTAAATTTGCTCCATGTCGGTTGGTTTCACACCCGTGTTGCACACACTGTCATTGATTGATGTATGTGATTGATTAGAACCTTAAGAGTGCTTCCGATGGGAAGATCGGAGCTCGATCAGGAGGGATCGAATCAGACGGCTGTGATCGATTCCAACTTTCTATTTAAGCCCTTTCTTTTCTCTCTCTCTTCTTCTTTTCTCTTCTCTCCTCTCCCTCTCTCTCTCCTCGTGGGCCGCCGGCTGGAGCTTTGGGCTGCGGCTGTTTGGCGTGGATCCGCGATGATCGGAGTTGAGGATCTCATAGATCGCCTGTTTGTTGCTACATGTAGGTGTTTCTACCAAATTCCTATGAGTTGGTAACCCTAGAATCGACTTTTTGGGATTTGTGGTTGTTGTGTGTATTAGAATGCTTTGATTTTCGGTATTCTTGTACCTTACCATGTTTAGAAGCTAGCTATGGTTTCATTTCTGTATTCTTTCGGACGGATTCCGTGTTTTTGTTGGTTTTTCGACGGGGTCGGACTTAGATCTGATATTTCACGATCTGAGTTTGGTTTTTATTGTATGACTGAATCCCCCACCATCAAATAGACCTTCCTGCAAAGTTTGAATGGATTCCATCGCCGTTTGACTGATCAAATCCAACAAATTCAGTTTTTCGTCGGCTTTCGCGAAATTTGATTTAATTCGGAGGATTTGATCATCCAAAGTTGGATTTCTTAGTGTAATTAGACTCCCCACATCCAATTGCACATGTCTACCAAGTTTGGTTTGATTTCGATACGTTTTGATAGGTTAAATCCAAGAAATTGGATCTCATGCACTATTCACTCTTCTCTGTCGATTATGAAGGATCGATCATTTGGATAAAATGATCGATCACTTCTGTTGGAGCGTTCTATCTCGTCTAAGGATGATCGATCTTCCTTGTAAGAAAGATTGATTATTTATCTTGACAGAGGGTGTGTTTGACGAAGATCGATCTTCTAGTGCCAGAAGATCGATCCTTCTTCCCCAGACAGAACACCATCTTAAGGAAGATCGATCTTCTTTCACATGAAAGAAGATCGATCTCTCCTTCCCAGGCAGGGAACACTCTTAAGGAGGATCGATCTTCCTTGGAAGGGAAGATCGATCACATCTCCTTGACAGTGAGCACCCATGTGAATGATCGATCCTTTATAGGCTGATTTGTTATAATTGATCCGAATTTGGTGTTTTCGATTTCTTTTCGACCCGATTTTCTCGTGTGGTTTCCCGATAATAAATAGGGATTATTATAATATGTTAATCGGGATTTTGATGGGTTTATCTCCGGATTACGCCGTAAATTGTATTTCGAATCGGTTTATCGATTTCTACCGATTTTCAAGCAGTTTCTCGACAAGCATGCTATATATATGTGTAGTTTGTGAATGTTTTATCGCTTTATGGGTAACTGGGGGAGTGACGACCCCCTGGAATGTTTAGTATAAATGGGCCGGAGGTGAGCCCTGTAAGCTTAGAATAGTTTTTACTGCTTTGATTAATAGCCCCGCTGATTGCCGGCGTGCGCCGGGGGCATAACCCGTTGTACTGGTAGATTATATATCTTGTATGTGTGGCTTGTTGGCTTGGCCGAGGTTGTATCCCCTTGTAGGAATGTTTAGTATAAATGGGCCGGAGGTGAGCCCTGCAAGCTTAGAATAGTTTTTACTGCTTTGATTAATAGCCCCGCTGATTGCCGGCGTGCGCCGGGGGCATAACCCGTTGTACTGGTAGATTATATATCTTGTATGTGTGGCTTGTTGGCTTGGCCGAGGTTGTATCCCCTTGTAGTAATTTCAGTTGACGGTTGTGGACACCGTTGTAATGCCGAAATTGGCTTCGTTGTATTGTTAGTATAGCTTATCTGTATTTGAGACCCTTGCTATGCTCACCCCTTTGGGTAGCTATAGGCTATGCCTAGCCCTGTATAATTGTTGTCATATTGTTACATGCCTATATCTCTTTATCTGTGCATGAGCATTGCATGCATCTTGTTTGCATTAGAGCATAAGGCTAGGGTGCGGGTGAATAGGGTCTTCGCCGATCCGAGGCTCTCGGGTAGCTCGGATCTAACTCTAGAGCCGTGGCTGGGTAGTAAGGACTAGGGTGTGATTGTTATGCCAAATCTCTGTATTCTCGAGGATGGGTCTAGTTGGCTACTATATGTTATTTGAGGTGTAGATGTCGCCCAGAGTTCTCGTCTCATGCTCAGTATCTGTGTTAAGGGAAGTTACGTGCTGCCCTGGGTCCTACCCCTTTGTTGTTCAGCACTGGGCGCTTGGTGGCTGAGAGGGACTATTGTTGACAGTTTAGGTCACAGAACGCGTGCCCTGGGGTAGGCGGTGGACGTAACGTGAGTTTCCCTTAGAGATGAGACAGAACCCGGGACTTTGTAGTTTCCCCTCTTTCATGTGCGACGTAGAGTAGAGGGCCGAGGGCCCCACCCGACACAATATTGTCGACTTTTGGCTTTGGCTCACCGCAGAAATATGGAAAAACTTCCCAGTGGGTCACCCATTCCGGCTAACAGACCTACAACCTGCTCTAATACCATCTGTAACGGCCCCCGCCGCCCAGGGCCTGTGGGCTCCGTCCATGATCCACCCAACTTCCCAGTGGGTCACCCATCCCGGGATCGCTCCAAGACAAGCACGCTTAACCTTGGAGTTTCCTAGCGAATCACTGTCATCACCGCTTTAAAACGCGTTGTCTCTTATAAGGGTTACTAATATACTTATTATCTACGTAGGGTTGCTTACTATGTTACCTAGTTCGGCCACAAACCCTCCAGGCGAACACCGACACCCAGGTACCCCGGGTCTCACACGTCGGCTCTTCCTTGGTGGTTCCAGCTGGAACAGGTCTTGGCGGCACGTCGACTTCCGGAGGCGTTTGAGGTCTCATAGGGACAGATGTACATTTTGGCAGCTTTTGTTTATAGTTACCTTTTTGAGGATGATGTACTTAATATTTCATTTATGAAATCATGTTCCCTCTTTTGATTGAGTTTTATTCCGCAATGTAATATTTAGTTTTACCTTTATACCCTTGGGAGTCTTTAAGTTCAAATTAATTCAGCTTTGTGTATTGTAGCGCCGTATCGGATGTAACTAGTGTAGGTTTCCCCTCACATCCCGGTCCGGATGGGTTTTCTGGGTCAGGGTGTGACACCCACGGCGCCCCCTCCTTCGTTGCCTCAGACGTCGGCCGCCCCCTCAGGCGCCTCCACGACGTCCTCAACTTCGCCGCCACCATCCTCACCCGTGTCTCCCTCCTCGCTGCCGAGGCGCTCACAGCCAGCCCAGCCGTAGCCAGAGGTGGATCCGAGGCCTCCGCTGGTTGCTGCGGGTTGGGGTTTGCCGAGGGTCGTGAGTGGCTGGTTGGTGATGGAGTCGTCACGACATAAGGGTGTGGTGGTGCTCGGGTCTAGAGAGCAAAGGCGATGGCTGCAGGATAGAGGAGGGATGGGAGGTAGAGGTTGTTGGAGGAATGGAGGAGAGGTGATTATTGGAGAAGAGAATTTCGTCGGAGGAGAGGTGATGGCCGGAGAAGAGGATTTCATGACCAGAGTGGTTGTTGGAGTAATATTATCATCTTTTTATAAGCGAATGTGACTAATTGTCTAAAATATATTTAGGGTTAATAACATTTTACTCCCATGTAGTTTGAAAATATGTCAATTTACCCCCTATATTTTAAAACGTGACAAAACACACCCTTAATTTATCAATCTGGTCACATTACACCGAATCTTCAAACTGCGTTAGCCGGACTGACGGCAAATCGGCTAAATAGGTCACGTGCGATGCACGTGACCCATTTGACCGGTTTTACCCGGCTCAGCCGGTTGCCAACCTCCCGCCCCACCCTTCTCCTTCGCTTCCTCCTGTGACGAAGCAGCAGCCCGAACCAACTTCCTTGGAATCCAGCGAAGACGGCGGATTCCGGCCTAGGACTTGCGGAAGATGCCTGAAGGCGGATTCCGGCGATGGGATCCCAGCGAGAAGACTTGGCGGCGACATGGTCGTTGCGGACGGCGAAGGAGACAGCTGTGGCGAGGTCGGTGAAGAAGGGGGCCACCAGGAAGGAACTGCAATGGCGTTGGGCTCCGGAAATAGGGATTGACCGAAGCCATGGTCGGCAGCAAGGTTATGAGAGCGGTTGCGAGGATGGTGGCCGCCGGTGTGCTTGGCGGCAACGTCGATGTCGGCCGGAGTTGAGGTCGATGGAGGTGCGGGTGACGAAGAGCGGCGCTGGAGAAGGAGAGAGGTCGTTGTTGGCGGCGCTTCGGCACCTGGAAGGCATTGGTGTGGCAGGGGATCTAGTCGCGATCGAGTGGGAAGAAGAAGAGGTCTTAATTGGCCGGGGTCGACGACGCCAGCGACTTGCTGTAGGAAGGAGATGATCGGGAAGCAGAGGAAGGAGGCGGCGACGGCTTTGGCAAGGTCGGCGGGGATGTCTCGTCCCGATCGGACCTGGGAAGAGGAAGAGATCGGGTGAGAGGGGAGAGCTTAGAGGAGAGAGGCCGAGATTGGAAGTTGATGAAGATGGAAGGCTTGGATTTAGTCGGGGAAAACTCAACTAGTCAGCTATTTTTGGCAAAATCGGTCAAATGTGTGACGTGACCTATTTAGCCGATTTACCGTCAGGCTGACTAACGCCGTTTGAAGATTGGATGTAATACGACCAGATTGATAAATTAAGGGTGTGTTTTGTCACGTTTTAAAATATAGGGGGTAAATTGGCATATTTTCAAACTACATGGGAGTAAAATGTTATTAACTCAAATATTTATTACGAGTTTAAACCGTACCAAATTGTAATTTGATAGCTGGCGTTAAATTCCCGCAAAACTTATCAAATGCATGCTTCAAAGTGAAATCTTTTTTTTTTACGAGTTGATACAACGTGATATTACTATAAAAAAAGGCTAAATTTCACATTTGGTACCTGTAAAATATGATAATTACAAATTTAGTATCTGAGCTTTTGATAACTACAAATATGGTACCTCAAGTATCAATACCGTAACAATTTGATTGGAAGCTCAAACGGCATCAAAATTCTAACGAAAAACCGCTCCTTCTCCGGCCCCGGCAACCTCGCAGCCACCTCATGTTACCACAGGCGAAGCCCTCTCCTTCTCTAGCATCTCTGAATACCACTCCATCTCTCTCCATCTCTCCACCACTGCCTCTCTCTAGACCTTCGCATCCAGCACCCCCTGACGCCCCGTCCGCGCCGTCGACCGGATCTAACGCCGCCTCCCTGGAGCAGGTAGCCAACGGCCTCACAGCGCCGTCCGCCCTCAGATCTGGTGTCCCCTCGTCGCTGCGACCCCCCTCCGACCCCTTCCAGGCGGGATCTGATGACCCATCACCCCTCCTCACCGAGACCCTCCCCGAGGGCAACACCACTGCTCAACGCCGCCGCCTCCAGTCTCCCAGATCTAATCCAAGGCTAGATCCATCATCCCTGCCACCTCCGACTATCTCCTTCTGCGTACGTGATGCCGGAAACCAGCAAAACCACGTCGGAACCTAGCAAAACCACGTCGGAACCCAGTAAAACCGCTCTCGTAGCGGAATCCCGTCAACTGCTGAGAACGGCAGCTGACGGTAGGTACTAAGGTGGTAAGTTAAGATACTTGAGGTACTAAATTTGTAATTATCAAAAGCTCAGGTACTGATTTGTAATTAGCATATTTTACAGGTTCCAAATGTGAAATTTAGCCAAAAAAAAAAAAAAAAACTCATGAATTGCACGACAGCTTATCATGATTGGTGGGAGACTATCCTACCAAGCCACAGGTCTAAAATATATTTTCGAAGGCGACGTCTCACCAAATCCTAATAAGTAGGTGGCTGATGCGGCTTCTTAATAAATGATGAAGACGTTCAAGATGGGCCGGCCTTATCCAAACAATTCAAACAGCATCCCTGCTTCACCATGTGACTTCCCCAAACTCTCTCTATTTTTTCCCCTATTAGAGAACTCAAGAGAGTCTTGATCTGAATCTAAAAAGTAGACAGGTCGTCCATGAAACACGAGGAAGTTGACATGATCCTAATAATTCTTAAAGATTGGAGTTGTTATGAATGACACTCCACAATGACTAAACTTTGCCACCTCTGCTGGTGTAAACGTAAACGTTTCTATCGGATGAAATTTTTTTTTTTTCCTTCTTTTATCTATGTGAATCATGCCATTTGACCATTTGATCGTGATTGTTTTTTTGGGTAAGTACTTTTTTCTATCCTCAACTTTGGATAATACGTAATCTGCTATCCTATATTTTAAAAATATATTTTTTGGTACCCTAACATTTTAGAAAGGTACACAATGATACCAAGTCTGCTACCCTATATTTTAAAAATGTACTTTTTGGTATTCTAATGTTTTGAAAATGTGCACAATGATGCCAAAACTCTAACGCCGTTACATGTACTAACGACAAACCTTATTTGGCTAATTTTGATTTTTATTGACGAATACATTAATGACACGTGACATGAGAGAGAGAACATGAGAATGAGAGAGAGAGAGAGGGGGCGGGTAGAGAGAGAATCAAAGAGAGAACCTAATCCATCGAGAACTCGACGACGCTTTCTGCATGGCTAGTGGCGACAGTGGCGGGAGGAAGATAGCTGCATGGAGGAGATGACGAGGGCTCGACGACGATGATGACGACACATAGAGAGAGAGAGAGAGAGAGAGAGAGTGGTGACCTATTTTTTCCACGCGCCTTTCTTTTCCACATGCCGCCACAGTCGCCACCTCCCCCATGCGGCACAACTCGAAAGACCGCAATCGAGAGCACCATCCCCGCGACGACCACGACGAGGTTGGGAGCCCTGGTGTTCACAACCCCCCATCCGAGCACCCTCCTCCCAATCCATGCCCTCAGGAGCGGATCGGAGGAAGGAGATTGGCGACAAGTCCATGCAGGTAGGGGATCAGAGGAAGGAGATTGGCAACGAGTCCATCAAGGGAGGAGAGAGGAGATTGCAATAAGTCCACGTGTCATTAATATATTCGTCAATAAAAATCAAAATTAGTCAAATAAGGTTTGTCGTTAGTACATGTAACGGCGTTAGGGTTTTAGCATCATTGTGTACATTTTCAAAACGTTAGGGTACCAAAATGTACCTTTATAAAATATAGAGTAGTAGATTGCGTATTAGCTAAAGTTGAGGGCAGTAAAAAGTACTTAACCCTTGTGTTTTTGCCGTCTCTTTTTTTAATATGATGTCATATATGTCATGTCATTAAAAGCAAGAAAAAGAGCAAGAAAATGGTGGAAATTCCTAGCGGAGGTCAACTTTAACGAAGGAAACATCATCACCCCGCAAAGAAATTTGGAAACTGTTCATACATAATTTAACTCGTTATATATTTGCACATAAATTCACTACATATTCAACTCTCCTCTCCTCCTCCTTCACAACCCAATAATAACTCATCACTTGTTTGCCTCCATTAGTTGCCATGTAAACCCCTCTTTCTTCCCCAGCGTTTAACTATTTTTAAAAAAAAACTCATCACTTATTGTTTGTACAGAAGAAAAAGAACAACAATTCCATAGAAATCATATCCACAACCATTACATACAAATATACAATATAAGGAAAAAAAAAAAAAAAAAGAAGAAGAAAAAAAGGCAGATAATTGTAGTAGACACAGAGTACCTTGCTGAAGGAAGAACAAGAAGCAATCAAACAAATTAAATTGAAGCCTCTGCCTTGCCTTCAATTCTAGCAGAAGTCAGTCCGGCGCAAGCATCGACGAAATCCCCGTCGATGAAGTCGGTCGAGAACACCTGCAGCCTATCCTGGAATCCCCTGGCTAAAGCCTGCGATATGAACAGCCTCGCGTACGCATGGATCCTCTCCGTCACCGGCTTCACCCACAACACCAGGTTGTCGGCCTGCGGCGTGACCGTGTTCTCCACCCTGTAGAAGTACTTGCGCGTAGCCGCAGCCGGCTGCTCGCTCAGGTGCTTCATGTTGCTCTCGAACTTGGTGTTGGGCAGGTCGGTGTCGATCCAATTGTCTCTTAGGTACCCGGCGCTCCACAGAGGATCGCCGGCCTTTGGCTCCGGTGACTTCCTGGGCTTCCAGACACATATGATCCTCTTGGGGAGCAGCTCAGCGACGGTCTTGCTGAAGACGGCCTCGTCTTGAGGGATGAGGTAGTCGCCGAGCTGTTGGGCGAGGTAAGCGCTGAACTCCGGCGGGTCTTCGTGGCCGAACTCGGTGCGTATCTCGAGGATGATGACCTCCGACTGGGTCTCCGACAAGAACTTCTTGACGCCCGCCATCACGACGTCGACGCTGTAGGTGGCGAGGATGCCGTGGCACACGCGGCGGTCCTCCTGGACGCGCACGTCGAGCACTCGGGCGCCCATGCAGAGCTGCTGGTAGATGGAGAGCGACTGGCACTGTGCGAAGGGCCGCGACACGAAGCGGATGCCGATCTTGTTGGTGGCGGAGTCGTGAGTCCCCGGCCAGACGATCTTGTCAATAACGAGCTTGGCGGGATCGAGGCCGGACATCCATGCCTTGCGGTCAGGAGGGTGGTAGTCGGAGCCGGGGAATAGCTCGCCGGCGGAGTTAAGAAGGTCGCTGAGGGTCTTCTTCTCGGCGTCGATGGCCTTGCGGCGTTCGACCTGTTTGGAAAGCAGAGAGCCCATGGGTCAAGGAGATGGTTGTGGCATGGTATCATGGAGGAGGATGTGGTGTTTATAGAGTATTGGTTTCCGACGTTGCCTTAGAGAGGAGAGGTTGGTGGTTATTTGCTTCACTTTTTTATTTTCTATTTTTTTGGTTTTGGTTTTGTTTTGATATGGGGGAGGGTGCTGTTAATGTTGTTTGGTGGCAGTTGTGTGGGGTTTGTATTATCGGTGGGGTTTTGAGGGCTTGGGGCTGTGGTTGGTTTGGGGTCCTGTTTAGTCGGTAGTGACAGTTTGGCTTTTTATGGATGGATTCCTATATGTATATACTTCTTGAGTGGTTAAGATGCAAGGGGCTCTTATGAAGTAGTGCTTTACCCCTAATGGTGTGACCAAACAAGCATATTGATATAGCACTAGAATTAGAGATAGCTTAGTCATTGCTTCAATTTGATATAATGGCCACAACGCCATTCTTCTCGATCTATTGATTTAAAAGAATTGAATCATGCTAGCATTCACTAGAAATCGATAAAAGCCTAAAAGTGTTTTTAGTAGCTCCCTCCTAATCACGAGTAGCGTATGGCACTCAAGCATGATTCGCATCCCTATATTATAATTAAAAGGGCTATTAGGCCATAGCCCAACATCTAGCCCCTCCTTGTCTAAAGCCCCATACATCTTGTTAAAAACCCTATATTCACTGCTTTCATATGAATAACCCAAAAACACCTTAAAATGACAATAATACTTTTTTTTATTCCTACATTTTCTCTCTCCTCTCTCCTCCGGCGAGACAACCCTCACCTTCTCCGCCGCCCACCCACTCCGGCGACCACCCCCTTCGCCGGCGATCTCCCATGCGACAACCCTCCCGACCTCGGATCCGAGCACCGTGACCCCGCGTCTCCTTCCCCGACGTACTTTCGATGAGATCCAATGCCCATCGTCATCCCTCCCTTGCCTGCGACCGTCTTCTCTCTTCTCCAGTGAGATCCAACACTGGGATCCGCCCAAGGTCCATCACCCTGCCAGATCCGGCCAGATCCGCCCTCCTCACAAAGCTTCCACCCTCCTCCAGTGAGCCCGCGGCCACCCGCGACAACTCCTCCCAGTTCCGTCGCCACCGCGGCCACCCGACGTCACCATTGACGCCTCCCGTCCTCGAGCCCTAGCTTTCAACGGAACCCAACGCTACCCAACGAGGCCTCGACACCGCTCGTCCTTCTCGACCTCCGTCCACGTCGGGAGCCCATCCAAGCTCCTCCTCCCTCTTAGATCTGGCACCGACTCATCAAAATCCGCCATCCTGTTGGCTTTCCAGCTCCACCCAGTCCCGGATCCAGCCATCTCGCCGGCCCACAACCCTTCCTCGACCGTTCCCAGGCAAGATCCGCTGGCTACCACCGTCGCCCACCCCTCACGGTCGTCCTCCTCGTCGAGCACCATCAGCCTCAGCTGGTTCAACCGAGCCAAGTCGTTTGAAACGGTTCAGCTCAAGCAATCTGGTGTTCCCATTGCCTCACAACCCGTCCTCCACCATTCCCCAATGCGATCCATTGTCACGCTACCCGCCCTTGCTCGTGGTCGTCGGGACGACCAGCTCTCCCTGAGCTGATTGGGTATGAGTTGGTTCCACCAGACCAAGCAGTCTCGTCCGATCAGATCGAATCTAATCCCATCCAACTTGATCCAGTCTAAATCAAAATTAGAACTGATTATGCTGATGAACCTAGATCCAAGCCGTCCAAGCCGAGACCTAGAGTTGTGAAAACTTTTGACCAAAATACAACTTACGCATGAAAATTATACATACAATTTGAAATTCTAATGATATAAAATTGAAAAATTATCCTTAAAATTTGAAAAATCGACCACCTGAAATTGAGCACATATCGCTGTCGATCCATTTTTATCTTTCTAATATTTTCATTTTTTTTTTACATGCATTTTCATCTTTTTAATTCATTTTCATCTTTCGTGCATTTTCATCTTCTTAAATGTATTTTCATTTTTTAAAATCATTTTCCTCTTTCTAAATTCATTTTTTGTCTTTTTACATGCATTTTCATCTTTCTGAATTCACTTTCATCTTTCTGAATTCATTTTCACCCTTTTAAATTCATTTTCATCTTTCTGAATTCATTTTCATCTTTTTACATTTCATTTTCATCTTTCATACATTTTCATCTAACTCTATTTTCATCATTTTAAATCTATTTTCAGCTTTTTTAACTTTATTTTTATCTTTTTAACTCTATTTTCATCTTTCTAAATTCATTTTCATTTTTTTCAATTCATTTTCATCTTCCTAAATTCATTTTCATCTTTTTAAATTCATTTTCATCTTTTTAGACGCATTTTCATCTTTCATGTATTTTCATCTTTTTAACTCTATTTTAATCATTTTAAATGTATTTTCATTTTTTTAACTTTATTTTTATCTTTTTAACTCTATTTTCATCTTTTTAAATGTATTTTCATCTTTTTTAATGCATTTTCATCTTGCATGCATTTTCATCTTTTTAACTCTATTTTCATCTTTCTAAATTCATTTTAATCTTTTTAAATTCATTTTCATCTTTTTAAATGCATTTTCATCTTTTTAACTTTTCAAATTACAACTTAATTGACTGAAATTCTCCATCAAGAGTCTCTTCGGTCACATTCACTTTTCTTCTATAAATTTCTTTATCTTTTTCCATACTTTTCCTTGTTTTTCTACCACTTTTTCCCTATTTTTCCTGGCTTTTCTCTCTCCTCTTCCTCTATCTCCACCCCCGGCTCGCCTCCCAAGCCATCGTCTCGATCGCCATCGGCTCAAGCGGTTCGATCGGATCCAGGGCTTGGTCAAGCGGTCGAATCGGGCCCGGAGATGGTCGGAGGAAGGGTTGTAGAGGCGAGGGGGCGTCCGATTCAGGGCTGGGTGGAGCTGGAGGCCCACGGGGAGGTGGAGTCTGATGGGTCGGAGGAAGGGTTGTCGAGGCGAGGAAAGCCGAGATCCGCCGGCCCCCTGTCGGCAAATACCCAGTCAGAGATCTCGGCGAGGATGTCGTTGACGGTGAGCAAGGCAATGCTGGAGCCGGCAATGATGGCCAGGGTGACCCTCGTGGTGCCCACCACCTTCCCGAAGCCCTCCCACTCGATTTCCCTCATCTCGCGCCGTCCTCCACCATTCCCCGGCGTGATCCCAACACCGGGATCCGCCCAAGGTCCATCACCCTCCCATATCCGGCCAGATCCGCCCTCCTCACGAAGCTTCCACCCTCCTCCGGTGACGTCGCGTCCACCCGACAGCTCCGCTCCTCCTAACAACGCCATCGACACATCCTCACGAAGCTTACCCTCCTCTGGTGAGGCCGCGGCCACCCGACAGCTCCTCCTCTTGGATCCGACTGCTTCCGCCTCCTTCCCCAATTCCGTCGTCACCGCGGCCATCCGACAGCTCCGCTCCGCCTGACAACGCCTCCCGTCTCCGAGGCCTAGCTTTCACTGGAAACCAACGCCGCCCGACGAGACCTCGATGCCGCTTATCCTTCCCGGCCTCCATCCACGTCGAGAGCCCATCCGAGCTCCTCCTCTAGGGTGAGCATTCGGTTGTCGGTCCAAAACCAAATTTTTTTCGGTCATGTTTTTAAAGAACCGAACTGATATAAGAACCGAACCGAACTGAAATTGTTCGGTTCCAAATTATTTGAAACCGAACCGATCTCTATTACTAACCGAACCGAGCTTTTTAAAGAACCAAACTTTTCGAGTTAGACCAAAGGCATAGAAAAGTTCAGTTCTTCATATATGATCCAAATTTTTTTTAAAGAACCGAACTCGAAACGAAACCCAAACTTTTCATACATGTCAAAACCGAACCGAACCGAAGAACCGAAAAAACCAAACCGAATGAACCGAACCGAAAAAACCAAACCGAATGAACCGAACCGAAGTTCGATTTGGTTTTGCTCACCCTTATCCTCCTCCCTCTTGGATCCAGCTACTTCCTTCTTCCCCAACGCCGATCAACATTGTCGTATCCCAACTCCGACGACCCTCCACCACACCGTCCGCCGCCGCTACGCCACCATACCTAGTAGATACCATTTGTAGATATTTTCTCTAAACTGGGGTTTTAGCAAATATTAAGTGTGGCTTTTAGCTTTCCATGGTTGCAATCTGACATATAAGGGCATTTCAGACTTTTAATTCATTAATACACCACAACTACCACCACAATGGGATTCTCACCTTAAAAATAAGGCTAATGGGGTTTTTAATAATAATTTTTGTTAAACTGATGTTATTGACAATCAACTATAAATAAAAATAGCTCAGTGGCCTGGATCATTGCCAATTTTAATAAATAAATAAATAACAATATTTGAAATATCCAATACTCTTTCCACCTATTGTCACTTGGGACAAGTTGGGCCACTTGATTCACACCCACGCAATGGACACAATAAATAGCGCTCACACTTAGCCTGACAAACGAGCTATGCTGAGCACCCTGGCACAAGCTTTTGGAATTATTATGACAGCTTAATCCCGTAACTTTCCGTGCTATAATAGAGGTTATATGCTTACTGTTTATAACCAAAGAGAATGATGAACGAATCGTCCAGATTCATGATACCATAGGCGAACGAGGACTCAAATAATCAACAAAATAAAGGGAAATTTGAGGGGGGGGAAGTGAATATAAAGAAATGCAATCTTCATATTAGAATGTAGCATTCTGCTTAAAACGTACTCTTAATAGGATTGATTGTGCATACCTTCTTGTCCTTGTCACATACAACAAAATATTCCTGGTAAAGTCAATTTAACTCTGCTTCCGCTTAGATTTCAAGGAGGCCCACTCAAAGTAATTGCAATTTGCTTCTGGATTGGATGCAGGTCCCTGAGAGAAAGCATGGATTGACAGATCACTGCTATGCCACAAGTAAAACCCAGATGATGAGGATCTAAAAGCTTTCTAGATTCAGTGAATGGACTATGATAGTTGAGATGGTCTAATCAACCAACCCTCTTGAACTTCGTCCCCATAGAAGTCAATGTTTTTAACTATAAACGAATAAAGAAAACTGGAAGTGGTTCAAGAAATGTCTAAAAAATTGAGTTGACCAGGTTACTATCATTGCCTCTAAAGTGCATGTACATCTCCAAACCAGCAAACTAGACAACTTTGCATTAATAAAAAAACCTGCTGCAGGCAAAAAAATTTACATGGTCATAAAAGCTAAAGATGTATCTATATGCCACTGCCAAAGATTTACATAGGTAACAATATGTTGCCGTTTGCCTATGGTGAACTCATGGATGTATGGATTTAATTTTTTTGAACGATTCCTCTTTCACTTGCATTATTCAATATCACTTCCCAAATTCTTTTTCCGTTCCCATTCTGAATCAGATTCATTATCATATCTAAAGAAAGAAATGCTTTTTCATAGGAAGAGTATGTATGATTTTTTAATTAACCTTGTTTCTCCTGAACCTTGAACTTCTCGACTAAAGTAACTGAAATGACGGAGTCATAAAAGAAACATAGTGATTTGTGCGGGATCTTAGCTCATGAAACTCAGTCTGAAGGTACCTATGATAAACACTGGCTGGATTAATTAAGATTTAAAGACAAGTAAGGTATATGAGATGAATAAGTTGAATACCTTGGCACGAGCACAGACATAGAACCTACGGCCAAAATTTGGACCTCCTTTCTTCACGGACCTTGCAACACATGGTTCACCATGTCCCTTGCAGAGTGGTAGGCTCATTTTCATTTTCTGGTGAATCCTCTGCCACTCCAAAAATGCAAAATTGTCCTTTTCCCTGGTAGATGGAAAGGAGAAATTTGTGTCACAGGGGTCTTCAACATTTGCATCAATGCTGGAATCTGGTTCACAACCAATGTCTTGAGCACATTCTATAGGATTTTGATTGGATATTTCTTCAGTCACATGAGAAAACTCTCCTCTATCTTCTGTGAGTGAAGTGTCAGCTATTCCGCTGGCTATATCAACAGGTGCAAGGGTTTTTGCTTGCTGAAAAAAGGACCTTAGTGTAAGTTGAGAATAAGTGTCACGTCTTGCTTTCTTCTTTACTGATGCATTACAGTGAGGCAAAGGCGTAGCTTTCTCACTTTCCACAATAACAGCTGTTTCCTCAGTACCCTTCTCCATCTTGATTGAACATTCATTTGCACCTTGATCAGAACATAGTCCAGAATTATCCAAGTTCTGATCTGAAGATAAGTGGGAGTGACCTGATTCCATCACATGCTTCGCTATTGTTCCATGACCTAGGCTTATATTTACACATTGCCCTTCATTCTCAGCAGCTAAAGTCTCTGCAGAAGAAAAGCTTGACGTATTATGAAGATTGGCACAGCCGGAGACTTGTCCTTTCATGAGAAATGAAACTGCAAATACAAGTGGCGCTCCATCATCTAAGAGGCAGAAGAGATACTGAGGAAAAAAAAGTACTGAGAACGACAAGAAATACTAGAGTAAAGAGACATGAAGAAACAAAAGTGGGGTTTGATCAATGATCATCTAAAGCCGGGTCCGCTATTGTTAAAAGCTTTAAGTTCATAGAGAACATGCATGGTTATTATCACGTATTTCCATTCTCGGCCCAAACCAGCAATGCCGCTTTTACATTCAATACAAGATGCGTCAAGTTCAAAGCTACCCTTTTTCCCTTTATGCCTTTGTTGCAAGCCGACCTAATTGCACAGAATTTCCTCCAAACATCATTAACCACATATAACCCCCCGTGTGCATAAATCGTAGAGATCACTTCAGTTTGATGTTTCTTCCTTTAATGGGGTTACATAGTAACTGACAGTTCCTTTTCCACCCTTTGGAGGAAGTATTATTTATCCTAATGAACTAACCCTAGGCAATCATGTATTGAGCTATTGTTTATGATGGCAGTTGCACCCAAGATTCCTTCTGTCTATGATTCTAGATCCTTCCTGAAGATCTGTTCTACTAAATTTAAATTTGATTTCATGTGCTGTTAGAAAGCTAATTTTTAGCTCTAGTTTGTTACTTTCATTTGAATTCCCTTCTTGTTTCTGTAACCTCCTACTCTATAAAGGAGAGCTTGCTTAATAAAATTGTAGAAAAAGTTAGATCTAAGAATTTCCTTTGTTGAAGTGAGATACTTCTAGTATTGGTGAGACTCCAATTTCCCATTGAGAGTTGAGTGTTGGTGAGAAGCCTTGCCCAATTTTCTTGTTCTATTGATGCGCTCCATCAATTTTGGCATCAGAGCCAGGTTGCTGTAATTTCATTGTCGTTGCATCTGCATTATGAGTACCAGAATTAGAGGATCGTACAATGGCCGCCTTTCATCAGCTGACTGTGATGAGCTCTTGATGAATGTAGCCAACCAAGTTGCTGCACTAACACAACGAATGAACACTGTTTGGGCTCGTGTTTTTCCTGATCAGCAAAACATCGAGGACCAAGGAGAAACTGACAATCAAGATGACCAGGAAAATCAAGAAATCCCAGCAAACAGAAAAAATGAAGCCGCAAATCCAACTCCGAGGGTACCTCTACAACATCCCTCGGGTAATTTTACGCAACCTCCATTTCTCCATCGTAATTTTTGTGTTGAACGAGAGTCATTCGATGATGCTTCGAAGCGTGTTCGAGTGCATGTAGCTGATTATACAGGCTGGCTGTATGAATTCGAATATTTTCAAGATTAGTTAATGTCTTTAGAAGATTATTTCAATTGGTTTAAGATTCCTTTGCCTATGATTCTAAATCCTTCCTGAAGATCTGGTCCACCTCATCTAAATTTAAATTTGATTTCATGTGCTGTTAGAAAGCTGATTTTTAGCTCTAGTTTGTTACTTTCATTTGAATTCCCTTCTTGTTTCTGTAACCTCCTACTTAACTCTCTACCTATTGGACAGAAACCAGTGCGACTGACTTCATTTCTTCTTGCAGTGATTTATATGCACTAAAATGATGTTTAAAGAGGATTATAAGTGACTAGATATGATCGAAGTTGCTTGATGTCAATAGCACCAAAAGAAACCTAGCTAAAGCAGAAAGACTTCAATCTATAAGACAAAGGAAGAAACTTGTTGAGAAAAGACATAAACTTAGCTAGCTAGCCCCACTCCCAAACCCACCCCCCACCAACACAAACCCCGATAATGAAATATGCTTCCCTCCAAAATTGTCAAGTCTAGCAAATAACTTATAGCTTAGTGAATGGATAGTGAAGGGAAAGGATAGAAAAAGACAGCACCTAACTTAAATCAAGAAATTCATTGTACTTAAAAGGAGAGGACCTTCTCTCACCAATACTTTGCTGCCATCCACGAACCTCAGGAATGTATCTCACAGCCAAAGATGGAGAACTATGCAGTGGAAGAATAGGCATGCCATCTATTATTGCATAAACAGGAATGTGATCTGAACCTTCGAGTTTACTACTTCTTCCTCCTTTCCACCTGAAAGCAGGTGAACGTAAGTGCCATTCACATGGTGAAGAACCACATATCTTCTCTAATTAGTTTTGACAACTTACTTGGGTGCTTTCTCAGAACTTCCACGTTTAAATTGAGCCATAACGTCACATTCTTTTACATGGCAGTCCAAGAAGTTATGACCATCTAAACCATCATCTTGGTGCAAGCATGGTCCAGCAATGAGAATATGATCAATCCTTGAACCATAGTTGTATTCTTCAGCTCCAATTCGTGATGAAAAGCACGTATATGCTTCTTTCCTGTATTAAAAAGATCAAAGGAGAAGAACACTAAGGCAACAAGAAAAGCTGTCGAAAATTTTAGGTGACAAGACACAAACAGACAAATATGCAAAACTAAATACAACAGAAAGCAGTATAACAGTTGATATTACAACAACAGAACACTGATTAAACCATAACTAAGTTTGATTAATCATGCATGCAATACGTTGTGAAGAATTAGACCATCATATTGGGACTTGTACTCAATTTCATGCCCATAAAATTTCCAACTGAACACAGTTTTTTACATATGCACATGTGTCCTTGCTGCCTAATGGGCAAAAAGTGCAGACCTATAATCTAGTAACTCTTGCCCAATACAATACCTCTGTGTTCACCATAAATCTTTGTCCTACCTACCTACAAATTTTTTGCCAATCATATATAACTTACAGCAATGTGATTATATAAAAGCCAGATTAACGTTAGACATGATGTATATGGACTGTCTAAGACTTTCCCTCAGCATAAATAAGAGTTTGACCTACTCAGAAAATCAAAATTGCCAAGGAAAAAGACAACAAGTTTATTTAAGTTATCCAGACTGATCATAACCTCAACAATGACAGGATTACAAATTGCCTATGAAATTGAAGCTCCACTACCTTCAGAAAAACAGATATCTTGGAATGAAAACACGCAAATAAGGTTGACAACCTTTTCATCCCAACTAGGAAAGAAATGTATGTCATACCATCCACCTGATTGAGAACACAACTCAGTATAAAATAGGGTGTCGTTACCTTTCTGGGTGTTTTGCTCTGAAAACATCGAAGAAGTGACCTCCAGATTCTCTCAGCAAAGACCTTAGCCATTCCCGAAACCTATATTCGATCAAGCAAATAGGATCAGTTTCTGCTATTAAAATGTCTAGACAGGTTTCAAGACCTAAGAAAGCAACTATTAAAGCACTTGAAAAGATAAATATTATGCCACGAAAAGAAATGGGTTTTTCCATGTTAGAAGCCTTTGCAGAAACTGTATTAACATAAAGGATGTAAAAAAATTAGCTTGAGAGAGTTCAAAATCACAAAGCATATGACCATGCACTACTAACCAGTAACAGCAGTTCACAGAAGCTTACCTATTCTTCTCGAAACCAGGTTCTGCATCACACCTGTCTATAGCAGCAGGAGCAATGTTAAGGTCACCAACAACAAAAACCCTTTTTCCCTGGCTCAAGAGACATTCCCATCTTTTCTACAACAAAAGTTGCAGATGTCAGAACTAATAAATTAATTCAATAATAACGACCATTGTGTGGCTTTGATATAAATATATGATGATGTTACAGTAAGCGATAACTCAAAACAGGAACAGGAAACATTAAACCCTGCAGGAGTATAAGAAGCCAATGATCAAAGGGGAAGGCTTTTATGTAAGAAAGGCATGCTTTTCACATGGGTTGGAACTGTATCCCTCCAAAGAAAGATGAAGCAGGAAAAATCAAGTCTTCTGAAAACACTCTGCTTGATCTGAACCAATAACACAACGATTCCAATTGGTAAACATGATGAGTAATTTTATCTATCATTCAAAAGTTTTTGACTTTAGAACAGATAACCTGCAATATCTTAAAAAACACATCTTTAAAACGTAACCTCTCCTCGTCCTCATCTTCCGCTCGAGGGCCATATAAATTAAAGAGAACTGTCAAAACACAGCAATCAGCGCCAGTTATTAAGACGAGAAACTAAAGCACAGCACTATAGAAATAATCTTTCACTTAAGTTATCAATGCATATCATTCCTAATTCCATCTGTGTATTAACTAACCAAAATGTCCATGATCTGTGACGACACATCGCCCTTCCCCATCAACCTTCAGTAGTTCCTGGGATGAAATATCATCAAATCCCTGGACTTTGATGAGTTCTCTTGATATGATCTCTCTTGTTTGAGATTCTTGAGATTGTCTAAGAAGACCACTGAAACCTTCTTCTGCTGCAAGAGGCAGTGCCACCTCATCGGTAGAAAATGCCGAATTAACACGACCGAAGGTTGCAACACCTAAGAAATATTCCAAGGTATCAGATAAGTGAGAATAAAGGATCAACAAGACAAAATTAGATTTGCTTGACTGCTCTAGATTAAAGCTGCCTGCAGCAATATGAAAAACATAGATTTGCCCACTGAACTAAATTAAAGAAGCTTTCCCCAATGCATAAATTTTCCTAAAAACTTTCTCACATGCCATACAGAAAAGCACATTAAAGGTGTGGCTGGTTTGCTAAGAAGTGATAGAAAAAGCAAGAAAATGAAAATGAAAAAAAGGAGACTTGTTATGATAAGCAATTTACTTCAGTTCATGTATGAGGAAGTGACAAGCCAAATGATAGTGGATATGAGTTCAATTTGCAGTCTATTTATAAATGGTCTCCACACTAATTCTCTCGTCATGTATTTTGCTATACTTCATACATGATAACAAGCTGATAGCACAAGTAAGGTCATAAGAAGAACTATGCAATTTGCTTGCTTGTATAATTTTGCTTTTGGATACTAAAGAAATACATTTGATGGGAGTGCTAAAGATCACAACATTCCAAAATTTTAAATTTATAGAGGTCAATATGCAGAAATTTGAAAAAAAACAGATGGAAATAATCATCATACCCGTTAACATGGATTGAAGCTTACCAGAATAGCCTGAGCGTCCTTTGCTAGAAGTACGCGTGCATGAAAAGAATGCTTCATACCCCTCGGCCATAGTTAAATCTACAGACAGGTCCTGCCTTGATAGCTTCGTTTCCTGCTACACACTTTTCTCAATAAAACTGTTTTGCACTCTACAATATAACATTTTAGATATCATGAACACGACGACAAATAAACCACCAATAGAAATTTAGAAAACAATGCTACATCAGGCAAGATCCAATGTAGAATAAAAAATCTATGACAATCTGCTGCCACTCGAGATTGTACATGATATCTCACTGTGTTACCAAAGTACAGGATAGATGCCGAAAAAGGAATTTCATAGATGATTCTCGTGCCAATTTTCAACAACAGATGAGTCTACTTGGGAGTAAGAGGGTAAAGTTCGATCAGCTAGAAATCTGGACATTCACCTCAAGTTAGATTTTTCAGGCCATAAAAGCAAAGAACAGTTATTTGCCGGTAGCTTTAAACTAAACTATTTTTTAGACGAAATTGTCGAGTAACATTAGCGACACAAGAACCATATCCAAGCGCGCCAACCAACCCCCCAACGGAGGATAGCTTTAGGTATCTTCTTATAGCTATTGAGCGTTTCTATTATCTTCAGTTCTGAGAATAGTCTCGTTTCCAAACAATGGGTAGCAGTGCGTCGTAAAACGCAACCCTAAACTACAGGTTCTTCAAAGAAAGTGGGGAAAGAAGGAAGGAAAGAAAGAGGGAGACCTGGAAGCAGATGATGTCGGCATCGAGGGAGTTGAGGAGGCGGAGGAGGGATCCGTGCTGCGCGACACGCTGCCTTAGCCCGTTCACATTGTACGTCACGATCTTCATCTCCCTTCCTTTCTTGGGTATTTGTTCACCGTCTCCTTTTAAACGAGTCGAACGCCTCTTGGGGCACCGCCATGGCAGGCCGTAACTCGAACCCAGAGGGATGAAGAAGGAGACGCTCTTTTATTTTCGTGATGAAAGCTCTTGAGCGGCCTATAAAACTCGGAAAATTCGTGTACATCGCTCTTTTTGTCCCATGGGTGTTTCTATATATGCACCACGGTAACTCACACCCGTTGGCCGGGAATAAATTTAAGAAATAATTTTAATCGGAATAACGGAGAATATTTCTGAAGTATTTCCGAATCCACCATTTATTTCACCCTTTAACCTCAAACATCTTTTCTCTTATTCCAAGTAATCGTTACAAAGTTATTCTCATTCTCCACTCTATTTTTTCCTTCTTCCGAATAATCATTATAAAGTTATTCTCAAAACCTGAAATAAAATCCCTTAATCTGAAATAAAGTTAACCCCGTACCAAACGAGTCCAAGAAAATGGGTCAGGGAGAATAGGGTTAAGGGGTTAGGGGTAAGAAAACGTATGGGTAGGAATGGAGGTAAAGAAAAGTAGAGAGAAATATGGTATGTGAAATAGTGGTAACCTCCTTATCCCTATTTTGATGTTTGGGTAAAAAGTGGGGTTAACTCCCTTAACCCCGTTCTTACCCTCGAACCAAACGCATGAAGTGCACACTTTTTAAAAAATACAAAAAATACTCTTTCTTCCACTCTCTCTCTCTCTCCCTCTCCAGGTGATGGTGGTGGTGCTGGCCACCGGCGGTTGGGTGGGCTGCAGCGGTCGATGAGGCTGAGCAAGAGGAGGGAGAGAGAGAGCGGATGAGATAGAGACAGGAGAGAGAACGAAAGAGAGGGAAGAGATGTCGAGCGGGAGGCCGAGCGGGCGACGGGCTGGAGGTCATCGACGACGCAGGGATCTTGAGGGAGGTCGGAACGGCGTGTGGATGGAGGAGAGGAGTTGCGGGTGGTCGCGACGGCGACGGAGCTTGGAGGAGGGGCCGCGGGGGAGACCGCGACTTCACCGGGGGAAGAGAGAAGGGACAGTGGAAGGGAGGTTTCGCCGGAATTGATGGAAGACGGGGGTTGTCGGGGTGGGAGGTGGTGGTGGTGGCTGGAGTTTAGAGGAGATAGGTGGTGATGAGGTTTCGCCCGGTTGGTGGAGGACGAGGTTTGCCGGATTGGTGGAGGTACGCCGGTGAAGGGGCTTCTCTCCTCTCTCTCTCTCTCTCTCTCTCTCTCTCTCCGAGTAGCTCGAGAATCTCGGATCAGCGATTAACCCATCGCCCACATCCTAGCCTTTATGATTCTAATGTAATCAAATGCATGTAATGCTCAGACACACAAGAATAGCAATTCAAGCATGCAACAAGATGTCATTACAATATACAGGGCTAGGTGCAGCATAAAGCCCGCTAAAGGGTGAACATAGCAATGGTCTAGAATAAAGCAATTAAACAAAACGATAATTTATAATCTACACATCCAAAAGGGCATAACCCCATTGGTTCACCAACATGCCACACGCAGGGCCTACGCAATATAATAACATATAAAAGATGCAATATTGGAAAACTCGATTAATCGAATTAAAGCAAACGATCTACTACTAACTTCAGAAAATCATAACTTTTGATCTAACCGTCCGATTCATGTGAAACTTGATATGCCTACTCAGTGACATATCCCGCCACTTAAATTCACTAATTAAACTAGCTGCTCTGTTCTGCACAGTCTTGTCATTTAATTCACAATAAATTGTACATAAATTCGAAAAATATGAAACTTGTTGGAATCGAAAGATATCTCAGAGATCTACAACTTTCATGCTGAAGATCAACTGAGATCATGCACGTATAAGCTGAAAAACAAGCTAGAACATAATTGTCTCTGCTAGAACAGAAATTCGGGAAATATCTTAAGGAAAACTTGCTTAAATCCATATCAAATCAAACCAAAATCCTACCAAACATACATTAGATCTTAAGCTAGCTAAAACGCATCATATAGCATGGTTATAATGAAGAAACAAACATTTAATCAACGAATAACATAAAAAACAAGCCTAAACATAGAATCCTACCTAACTACGCAAAATCCTTGATTAATCCTTGATTAATCCGAGTAGACAAGCTTTTGATGTGTTCCTCTCCTTGTTGGCCAACCTCCCCAAGCCTCTAGATCAAGCACAAACCGAGAAATCTACGGATTGAAAGAGAGAAGAAGAAAACGGAAAAACGAAGCCTCCGCGGGTTCTTATATGCTCGCATCCGATTGATCGACCCACTCGCCGATCTATCGTTCACATCACCGATCAATCGTCCCATGGACCGATCGATCGTCCAACGTCGGTTCAGTGTCCTTATCCAAACACGTCACAGGTGGTGCCGACATCGAGCCCGATCGATCGGTCCATGGGTCGATTGATCGTCTATGAACCAATGGATCGTCCCTCGAGCCGATCGATCGTCCAAGGGCAGACAGCTGTCCTAAAGACAAGCTGTCACGTCCGAGCTTAGAATCTTTCGATCCCGAGCTTGCCTAAGATCCTAACAAGCACATAAATCATTTAAGGGGTTGTGTGAGAAAAACGCGGGTGTGAAACCAATTGCCAATGTGTAATTTACCAAATTATCCTTAGGGTCCCAAAAGCAACAATGCGATCAACCAGATCACGCTCGATGCGGAAACAGGTCAACAGGGCACGCCCCCGACCTACTCGGTTGAGCCAGGTCAGAGAAACGTGTCCTCACACTACCCCTGCACATGTTAGCAGTCCATCCCACCTTTCATGTGTCGATATTGAGGAAGTACATTCCAGATCAGTCACATGTGATCAGACACTACGACTTCATAGTTGAGGAGGATGCCACATACATAGAGTAACCAGTGCAGATAGTAGATAGGAGGGATCAGGTGCTGAGAGGTAAGACGATTCCATTGGTGATGGTTCATTGGGTACACCGAGGAGTCGAGGAGCTGACTTGGGAGCGAGAGGATCGCATGCGTCGGGAGTACCCGAAATTGTTCCTTCCAGCATGTAGAATTATTGTTGTAGGCATTGGTGCCCCTAGGCATAACTTGTAGCCTTCTTTGTGCAGGTAGGCCTAATTTGTTCTTTCTTTCTGACCCCACCCTTTATTGAATTTTGGGATGAAATTCTTTTAAGGATAATAGGTTGTGAGGACCCGTTCCTCTAACCTAGCTCAACTGCGTAGGTCGAAGGCCGTGTCATGTTGGTATGTTTTCGCGTCGAGTGCGATTGGTTGATCACATACAACTTTTGGACTCCGATGGCAATTTGGTAAAATTGTGAATTGTCGGTCAGTTTCACACCCGCATAGTGCACACACGGCCTTGGATTGGTACATGTGATTGATTAGACCCTTAGGTGCGCTCTCGATCAGAAGATTGGAGCTCGATCGGAAAAGATCGAAATAGACGGCCGAGATAAATTCTGGCTTTCTATAAATAACCCCCCCCCCCTCTCATTTTCTTTCGTCGTTTCTCTTTCTCTCTCTCACTCTCTTGGATGCGGTTTGGAGCTCGGGCTGTGGATTTTGGACGTCAAATTGGAGAGTAGGACTTTGGGAATCAATAGGAGGAGTGTCCAGCTATTATATCATGAAAAGAACTACAATAGCACAATATGACTACAATAAGCTCTTGTGCCAAAGATACGATGATACATTAACATGGGAAAGGGAAACGAGCGTCTTGGAGTCGTGATATATAGCCAACCAGACGTGGCGATGCCAATCAACCAACCTGATGTGGCGTTCATAGCTGATCAACACGTGTCCCAATTTTGAAATTTACATCAATTTTGACCCGGTTAACCCATCTTTCTCCTTCCTTCTCCTTCCTTCCTTCCTTCTCCACCCAGAGGCTCGCATGCGTTCATACCTTCTCCCGTGGGCTCTCCTCAACCGATCTCCCCTCCCCTTCTCCTTCCTTCTCCCGTGGGCTCTCCGAGGTCGATCGACGTTGTCAACGTTGGCCCGATGTTTCGAGGGCAGTGCGGGTCCTTCGCATCGGAGTCAGCGTTGCCGTTGTTACCGTTCGTGGGGAGGGAGAGAGATCGGGTCCTTCACATCCTCCGCTTCGCCGACGCCTCTTCCCCTCTCGGGCCCCTTGGCCGTTCCGATCATTCACCCCGTTCCTCTTCGAGGCGTCGAGCGTGTGACTGGAGAGAGAGAGATCGTGAGGAGAGCCCAGCATAGAAGAGAGGTGAGCGGCAACCCGATCGGGTAAGAGAGGGAGACCGCGGCCAGAGGAGAGATCGCCGGCGGCGACCGTGGTCGGAGGAGACCGCGACTTGAGGGGATCACGAACGACTGCGAGCTTGTGGGCGACGGCGACGGCTACTGTGACTCCGATCTCAACCTCTTGAACCTTGTGGCTTCAACCTCTCAAATTAGACAGTAGACAACAGCGTGTCAATCGATACAATGCTTGTCCACATGCAGGTAGTTAGCTAAGCACCCTAATTTCCACTATACTTTTACATGTAAAATCTGTGACAAGGAATCTCACACCTCTGGAACCTTGTAAACATCAACACACATCTAAGTAGAGGAAAACCCATAATACTTCCAATCTAGTCCTCAGCAAGCTGGAGATGTAAAGCAGGTTTTTTGTTCTTGGTTGGCGTTGCCCCAAGAAGAAATGCAGAGCTTGTTGTATCTCAGCACATGAACTCCGAGCAAACTCCACGGCTCAAATTCGACACTCAAATTTGGAATCGGCCCGACGGTGGACTATTAACTTAACTATAGCAGCTTATATTCTGTCTCAAATTTGAGCCGTGTTACTGTCTAATTTGGAATCAGCCATGTTACTGTCTAATTTGAGAGAAACTATAGCAGCTTATATTTTGCTCATCCACCTTTCCTTTGTACATATTTGGAGAAAATTTTGACAGCATTTCCTTTGTATCTTCGATATAGCATAAAGTGCATACGATTGTTTGAAATAATAGAACAACCATTCACTCACATATTTACTCCATCACAAAATACGATGTACACCCTCCAAACATTCAATCAAATATACAAATGAGGAGGTACTCACTCCAACTCATTCACAATTGTAATCAACTTTCTCTCAAAATTACAAGTATGTCACTCACACATTTACTCCATCAACAAATTAGAAGTATGTCACGTTTATTACAATTCATCATTGTTGTCATTATGAGATGACTCATACATGCTTCTCTGTTGGAATTCCAACATGAAAAGCATTTAAATTAGCATATATAATTCACTTGTCTCAACTCTGAAAAACTACATACATGATTGACCAAATTATTAGTATTCCACTTGAAATAAACTGCATTACAATTGAAACAGAAGTCTTGAAGTGGTGCATACTACACATAGACGCTGAAGAACTGACATGTTTTAACTAGAAAATAAAAAATGTTTCAATCGTAGAGCACCAACAATCATTCAATCGGAGAAAGGAAATCCAACAATTTTTTTTCCATTGGAGGGCACCGACAATCACCAAAAATAGCCAAAAATCCAACGAAATGCACGAAACCATAACAAGAAAGAAATTTTTTTCCCCATACCTGAGGTCGATGTCGATCGGAGAGCACCGGCAGCACCGCGGTGGAAGCCGTTCGCTGGAGATTGATGGAGGTTCAAGCCGGACGTCGGGTGGAGGCCGTCCGCGGTGGAAGCCGTCCGTCGCTCACCAAGATCGATGGAGGGTTTGGCAAGCAGCTTCGCCGCAAGCGTCAGGAGCGATGGAGAAGACCCGTTGCGAGCTAGATCGATGGAGGAGCCACTGCCGCCGATGGAGGAGGGGTGATGGCTAGAACAATGGAGGAGCCACTACCGTCGATCATCGAAAAGGTGATGCCTACATCGATGGAGGAGGCTCCGGGAGATGCGTAGATCTGGGGAGGAGGTATTGGTGGAGGAGCCGCCGAGAGGAGGTATGGGGAGGAGGTATTGGTGGAGGAGCCGCCAGGAGGAGGTATGGGTGGAGGAGGCGCCGGGAGATGTGTAGATCGATGGAGTTCCGGGTGGAGGAGCCGCCGGGAGGAGGTATGGGGAGGAGGTCTGGGTGGAGGAGGCGCGGGGAGGAGGTCTGGGTGGAGGAGGCGTCGAGAGGAGGTCTGGGGAGGAGGTCTGGGTGGAGGAGCCATCGGGAGGAGGTCTGGGTGGAGGAGCCTCCGAGAGGAGTTATGGGTGGAGGAGGTATGGGGGGAGGAGCCGCCGGGAGAAGTTATGGGTGGAGGAGGTCTAGGGGTGGAGGTATGGGTGCAGGAGGCGCCGGCAGGAGGTATGGGTGGAGGAGGCGCCGAGAGGAGGTCCGGGTGGAGGAGCCGCTGGGAGGAGGCGAGGTCCGGGTGGAGGAGCCGCCGGGAGGAGCCGACGTCCGGGTGCCGCCGGGCTTAGGTGAAGCACAAAGGACCGAAGCCCTCGATGGGCTTAGGGCAACTAAACTCATGGTTGGCTATCCACCGTCGATTTCACACCCACGTGTCGACAATCCAAGCATGCCACCTAAGGTTGGCTATCAACCAACTAAAGGCAGGTTGGCTAGGGATCATTTTTCATTATGTGGGTGTTTGCTAAATCTGACCTGTTTTCCTACCATAAGATGTTGAAAGAGGCAAAAGTATCCATTTCCATTAGTTACGACAATTTTCCACTTAATGAAACCGTTTAATAGTCCTTTCACATACAATTCAATGTATGTGAAAGGACTATATGAAAACAGCGATATCTTACATTTGGCTTTCTTAACCCCCAATTTGTCAGCAAATCAATCAGGTCATCTATAACTTACAGTTTCCTTCTCAAACAGCCTACTAAGAAGTACCGAACACCAGTTAGTGTTGCCAAAGTAGCTATGCACTGGATTTAAGTTTTTTTTAAGACCCAAAACTCCTATGGTGAAAAAGTGAAACGGATTGTAAATAATTACTTGCTACTCTAATAAAAACAATAATCCTAGTTCTTCTTGTCTAACACTATGAACAATCAGAAGAATAGGAAAGAGAAGAAATTGAGGAGGTAATGTTTTTTCCATTCCATCCATTATTTTCTCTCCCATGTACTTATTATATGACGTCTAAATGTTATAATTCTTAAAATTGATGTCTAGACTTAGATTTGCATGCTGTGTTATGATATCAACATTGGAATGCTATAAAACGATTTCATAGGCAGTTAGAACTTGTAATCTCGAACGCTTTTATGGATTTCTGTTGGCTGAGTCTCCTCTTTTACCCAGGTTTTCTTAATCCCAGGTTTTAATAAATGCCTTCCAAGACCTGCGCTTTTGGATGGGATTGAAAGCCATATGGGCTCTTTCTATGATGATATGAAGCCTTTAATGGCTTACTAGTCAACTAAGAAAAGGAGAAGAGCGCTAATTTGTGTGGTGTCCAGATTTTAGCCGTAGGCTCAGCTAAGAAAAGGAGAAGAGTGTTAATTTGTGTACGTTACTTAAACCATGTACGTTATACATACGATTTAATTGGTAGTGAGGTATTGATGGACTAGAACAATCAGTCGATACCTCACTGATTGAATGTACCAATGATCGGATAGGTAGTGAGTACCGATTGGTTGATCTAATTCATCGGTACTTCATTACCGATGGAATAGAAAAATCAACGATTATCATGTGATACGTGCATTACTCATGCCACGTGATCATATACACTAAACTTTATTCAAAAAACAAAATAAAGTTCTATCCAAAATTTAATCAAATTAAATATGATACTCTCATGAATAAAGCTATGAAATAAATGACTATTTGGGGATAAAGTGGGGTTAGGGTTACGCAACCCCACCTTTTCCCTTACACTCATTCCTATCCCAAATCAGCGAATCAAGTCTACACTCAAAAAACATTGTCGCCTAACCAGAGCTTTTCAAATTATCCAAACCAAATACCCAAGATTCAGTGCAAGCATGTGTTGGCTAACCTTCCTTCAAGATAACAATCCTGCTCAGAATTCTATAAACAGTAAGAAGCTACACTGAGAATCATCACTGTTTCTATCGCTGCTGGTTCCTCTTTTCTTGCTCATAGTTGGTCTGAGCTTATTAGCTGCAACACCTGATACTCTCGGTGCCTTCTCATAATCTGCAAAATATCAAAGCAATTTGCTAGATAAGATTACTTTGCACTTCAATTTTGCCTTGCTCCAAGTTAATGAGGATCCCTTGTTGAATGTTTCAAAGTATAATAGTCTGGGGCTCCGGATTACACCACCAACTGATGCAAACGCATCAGTTGAGCAATGCTACGGACGCCACTTAGTCTTACACAAATGAGAAAGAAAACTTGGCAACTCCCTGCAGGAGAATATATGCTGCAATGCAAAATTTAAAAACAGCTACAGGTTTTGAAGCCGGCGAAGATTCAAGTGCGCATGGTAAAAACATAGAGAAGCAAGGACTTGCAGGCACAAGTAACTTATATGATATCTCAATGGGTGAGATGTCCAACCAACCGCAGACATTCATGTCTCTATCCAATTCATCTACATCTCCTTTCAATACTCCTCCGATGGCAAACATGCAAGAAAACAAAAACAAGTGGCCTCAAGGATACAAGGCCATTCCTTTGTTTGCATAGAGCCTGTTAGTTACCATGAAAAGTGGAGGGAACATGAGTTCTCAATAAAACTATTAGATTCCTAGAAAGCACTATATGTGTTCTTCAATTGCCACTAAAGGTCAAGGACCCAAATCAGCGAATCAAGTCTACACTCAAAAACATTATCTGTCATTGATGTCGCCTAACAAGCTTTTCAAATTATCCAAACCAAATACCCAAGATTCAGTGCAAGCATGTGTTGGCTAACCTTCCTTCAAGATAACAATCCTCCTCAGAATTCTATAAACCTAATGTCACCGACTTGTTCTGAGATAGGACGTTGTTAGAGCTGAAACCTATAAATCTAGGTCCCATTTTACATGAGCACTGTCAAAACTGGGTTTGAATAAAAAATTAGGACCCAGGATTCATGGCAATCGCATAAACTAATAGCTCAGATCGGGATGGTAACACCTTATGTTGGAGCCAAAGCTGGTTCTATATCATTCCCCACAGCCAAAATCTGTGGTGCAGGCGCCAATAAGCTCACCACAATCATGCCACTACATTTATGCAGACTAACACACTACACTACAAAAACATGACTCCAAGACTCTTGTTTGATCGGACTATAACAAAGAAACATCTTTAAAACCTATATATAGATGAGCTCACAACCATGAAAGTAAAAGAACAGAACCACTATGGTAAATCAACATTTGACTACGAAGAGTATTTCAAGTTCTTTATTTATATTTTCAAGCCGCTTCCCAGGCACAAATAAACTTTGGAAATAGCAGCAATTTTCCAGAGAGTCAAGTTATAACAGTAAGATATCTTTCATCACGTGTATCGAACAAGATAAGGAATGCAACTTATATGTCAAATGTAAGATCTGAAATCCAGAATTTCATTCTTTCGAAGTAGATCAAAACTGTGGACTGCAAGCTTACATATCAATCAAAATGAAGTTTCCACTCAGAAAAGAATCCATCAACTGCAGCAGAAACTGATAACCCATCAAGCCCCTTTTCTGCAACATGCCGCTTCCGAGTAGGAATTGGAATTACAAAGTGCACCCTTGCTAGCCTTAGCTAGTAGCCAGATATGCATACCAGTGGAGCACGTCAGCTATGACTATATGCGGGAGTGGAATGCTCCGAAGAAGCCCTGAACCTAGGTACACTTTGGCTACACAAGTTCCAAACCTCTAACACGCTGTAAATCCGTGGGCAAACTCCTGTTGTTTCCAGAAGCAAGAAAACCCACAGTAGGCAATGAAGAATCTGAAACAGACTCAATTTCAATAAAAGAAAAGTCAAATGCTCCAGTGCGCTTCAGGCTCAATATGAACACTATAATAACCCAGCCAAGAATCGAAACAGCCCAGTAATTGTTCATTCCATGAATTAACCCCCAAGCGATCGAATACCCAACAATGATTCCTGACAAATGTCCAAGAAAACTTGCCTGAGGAACAATTATAGACGTGAGGATCAGAGACTCAAAAGGCGCAAAGCTAATTGGCAAAGAAAGAACACCAAATAAGCTCAACTTAGACGATGGCTGTTTGACAGCAAGGATAGTCATCCATCCAAACACAACACAGGAATAACCCACAGCTGTCACTCTCCTAAAATACTCCAGCTTAAACTTCTGAATCAAAAGATGGTACAGTCCCAAAACAAGAACACCAGATAACAATATCAAGACAAGAGTATAATGCAGATAGAACCCTACTCCAAGACCAATATCGCCCAACTGCTCCACCACTGCAAGACTCCAAAGAGAACTCATATTAAAGACCAGATGAAGCACGCTGATATGCGAAAAAGCCGATGTGATAAGCCGCCAGTAATGCCCTTCGACTGCAGTCTCATAGCTTACACCGACATTAACATACCCAATGTTCTTCTTCTGAATGTAGAACCAAATAGCAGAGCATAGTGCTATGATACAACTGGTAGCAGGCTTCTCCCAGATTTCATACAACAAGGGTTTTCCCATCTGCCGATTCTCGATAGAATCCTATAAACAACTACTTTTAACAGCCCCGACTATAAAATGGTAGCTATGCTCCATAAGCTATTCAGCATGATCATCTAGCTGCTACCACTCAATGATCCGCCAAGAACTGATATTTACGTATACCAGCTTAAATATCTAAAAATTGCTACCAACTACAAAGAATCTATAGATGAATCCAATCCCCAATGGGTGATAAATTCCACAAAATCTAATTTTTCCACTGCAAGAGATGAGCTTGAAAGAAGTCTCAATCGTGGCAATTTCAGCTACAAAATCGGCCGGAATGAATCCCTAAACTGCAAAACCGAAGACTAGGTTAGCAAAAGTAGAACTTCTAATCCTAAAATCAACCCATGGAACACTGCAAACGAGCAAAGAATTATAGTAACGCATAAGAACAAAAGATGCGTCTAAGGTTCGTAAGAATTAGCAAAGAGAGAGGAGATGTCGCGCACCTAGATCTTTGAAACCCTAGGATCTCTGGGGAACTAATTTTGGGAGTTACTTTTGTTTTACGTCTTTTTTTCTTGGTTGCCAAAACGAGATGCGGATCGGCTAACCGACGGGCTCCGGCAACCCGATCCTTTATCTGACCCGAAAACTCGCTTATGATGCTAATTTATTCGAAATTTTCCATCCCGCAGGATGAACGGGTCAGACCCGATAGATAGGATTATCAATTTATCATCGCTTAGCCGGTTTCTTATCGGATCTTCATCGTATATATCTACTTTGGACCCTATCAAAATTATCTTTCTGTCGAATAGGTCAACACTAAAATAAGAAAAGCTAGTGGGACTGTCGCGCCCCGACCCGCAGAGCGCAACCGGGCCGGGGACGCGAGGGGGAGAAAACCTACAACTACAGCCTCAACTGGCGGAAACAGTTGAGACTAAAGCCCAGCTGGCGGAAACAGCTGGACGGCACAGAGAAAGAGCGGAAGCAAGCTAACTAAACAACTATTAACATTTATTACAAACCATCAATAAAAAGTTAACAGGGTTTAGTACAACAGCTACAAGGGATCACAGTCCCCAAAAAGAAACCACAACACCCACCGGGGTCTCCGCGAACTCACAGACGAACCCATCCTGACCCTCAGACATGATCAGGATCCGGAGCGCTGCCTCGAGACGACCGAGGGGGTAACACTGGGACAGAGCGGCCACCTGCACCTGCAACAAACACAGTCCAGGTAGGCATCAGCAACAGCTCAGCAGGGTCCTACTCTACAACTCTCACAAACAAGGGTAAAGCAACCGGACACACTCTTATGCCAAGTACCGAGGCTTGCCAAGGATCCCATAAACCCCGTCAATAACCCGAAAGGTTCCTGTCCTAGGTGCGTATCTCCGACAACGCCACTGCTCAGGGGTGGGCAACTCCGACATTCCCTGACGCAGGGTGGACACGACGTAACCAGTAGGACCCCCTTCTCCAAGTGGGATCTCCGCACTTGGCGGAACAACCGAAGTTAAGACTACCATCACTCGGTACTCAAAGCAACAGAGTCAACACCCACCCAACCTACCCTAGCATGCCTAATGCATAGGAAAACAGGGCAGGATAGATATGATAAAGCTGTAAACAACCAACACAACAAGGGCACACCTTCGACCCATTTATACTAAATACTCCCGAGGGTCATGACTCCCCCGGTTCACCACAAAGCGGTAAGGGCATACCGTCAGCCCATTTATTCTACACACCCCGAGAGACATCACCCTCTCGGTTCAACCACAAGGCGGTAAGCATTCATGCATAACTCATTACAGGATAAGCCCCGAGGGCAAAACCATAAAAATCACTTGCATGCGAAGCCCCGCGGGCAAAACATCACTTAAAGCAAGTAAAACCCTCCCTGCACTGAAGGAGATCGATCTCCTATAGCATGGAGATCGATCTTCCTCGAGGCTAGAAGCACCCGTCCTGGTCACCCCCAACAAGATCGATCTCCACCCAAATGAAGATCGATCTTTTAGGTGACGCACAGCCGCCAGCCGCCAAGAGATCGATCTTCCTCCCAGGGAAATCGCTCTCACTCGGGCGGTTTGGGCCACCCCGACCAATGAGATATCATGATTGGGTCGCGCCGGCGGCCGGACGGCGAGGAACACCGTCGGAAACCGCCACCATACCTCACCAAACTAGGTGGGCTGGTAGATCTCAGTGCCACGAAGCTACTCAAGGCTCCCAAACCAAAAACCAACATCAATACACGGAGATCTAAGGAAAACAAATTCGGATCTCAAAACCCAAAAGCAACCGGAGTTTAGAAGAAGAACCCTACCTCTTCAACGCAGCTTCGATCCACAAGTCCTACCCCAGGACCTTCCTCGCCTTGCCACGAACCCAACGAGCCTTCAAGCTCCCGGAGAGGTGGCCGGAGGAGGAAGAACGGCGAGCGAAAGCTCTCAGCCGGAACAGGGGAAAGCAGAGCCGCGAGGAAGAAGAAGAGAAGAAGAAGAAGAAGAGAAGGGGGAAAGGGGCGGGTAAGGCCGGGGGAAAGCCGGCTAAAGCGGGGAAAAGCTGGGGGAGGGGAGGGAAAGTCTTCCCTCCCCTGACAGGGGAAGCGACGGCCACCGCGGTGGCCGTCCTTCGAAAGCCACCGACAGAGACTTCCAGGCACAGGGAGATCGATCTTCATGGACATGGAGATCGATCTTCCTCGCCCAGAACGGCGACCACTAGGCACAGAGAGATCGATCTTCATGGCCATGGAGATCGATCTCCCTTGCCCAAAACGGCAACCTTGGGCTGAGCCATAAGCCCAAGCACAGGACTACCGAACCAGGGTCCACTTAACCTTTCTAACAACACAAGCACCAAACAAGGTCTGTGTGTGCACACCCAGTGCGAAAACGACCACCAAGGCGCAATTTCCCAAATTGCCCTTGGGGCAAACAGCAAGCCACAGGGATGGAGGGGCAGGTCCTCACAGTGACAATCTTCTATCTTATAAGATCACCTTTCGATTACCTCATTTGTCCCGCTGTCACCTCCCATCCTACCTGTGGGTCTACATTGAGTCATACGTGGTCATAGATCCTTCTCCCCCACTTCCCCGATAGACCATTCCCTGATCCACTTCTTCCTCTCCCCCGACCCCATGCGCGAGCAGGCCGTCTCCCTCTCCCTCCAGAAAAACCTACTGCTAGCCATAGGCACCGAGCCCGCCCAACCACTGGTGCTTGATATGAGGGTAGTGCACTATCAGCCTTCGTGATCCACCCCGACGGCGGCGGTGCAACGCTCAAGCCGAGGTCGATTGATCCGTCGATCGCCGCCACCTTTCCCTCTCTCCTCTCTTGCTCGAGGTGTCACACACGACGAACTCCACTAGGATTCCAGGAGGGTTGATCCCGTGCTGGAGGGAGATCTCCCGCCGCCTCCCTCTCCCTCCAGAAAAACCTAGTGCTAGCCCTAAGCACCGAGCCCCCCAACCACTGGTGCTCATTCTACTTTCCCTCTCCGCCACCGACAACTGCGCTGTCCACACCCACGAGTACAGAGCCTTCATGATCCGCCCCCGACAGCGGTGGTGCAATGCTCGAGCTGAGGTCGATTGACGTTGTTAACGTCGGCCCGGCGTTTCGAGGGCAGTACGAGTCCTTCCTGCTAGAGTCGCCGTTGCCATGGATGCCGTTCACGGGGAAGGAGCGAGAAGGGAGAGGATCACGGAGCATTGATAGGGTGTGGGATGAGGCTGGGAAGGACCAGTGGGTGCTGGATGCCTCCGTCGAGGGGTTTGGAGTGGAGGGATTGGGGAAGATTTCTATGGGAACATGCTGTCCAAGTTGGAGGGGTTCTTGAGCAGGTTAGATCTTTTCCTATTTTTAGGGTATTGTTGATCTTTTTGGATTAATAGCATTAGTTTGAGTTATTGGATTATTAGCATAACGAACTCCGTTGTTTCATAGCGGCCGAGATTGAGATTGCCTAAACCATCCTCACCTGCGACCTCGAGATCGTGAGCATCCTCCGTTGTTCTACCAGTGGTGCCTCCTCCCTCCGTTGTTCTACGTCCTCCAGATCCCAGACGATTAGCAACTATTTCGACATCCCCACTGTCGTCCAAGCCTCGCCGCGCCCAGCACCGTCATATCTCCGGTGAGCTCTCCCTCTCCTCTCCTCTCTTCACATCTGTGAGCATCGTTTCCTCTCCCTCTTTCTCGAGCTCGATTTCCTCTCCCTGGTTTTGGCTCCCTATTTTCAGAGAAAAGCTATGTGATTTCCTCCACTTTCTATTATGCTTTGAGTTCCAATTTATGATTTTACGATGATAATATATTTTGATAAAGCCACATGTTAGCTATGTTATTTCCTCTGCTTCCTATTATGTTGTGAGTTCATGAATCTGTTTTGGCTCCTATTTTCAGACGAAAGATAAACGAAAAGTTTTGACGGAGGATGCCTCCCTCTCCTCTCTTCACACTAATTGATTGGTTAAAAAATGTTGTCAAATTCTGGGTTGGAAACGATACAATTCCTGCCAAAAACAATGTCAAATATGCATGATTTCTTCATTTATTTCACTGCCAAGGTACATATGAAATTCTTTTCGTCAACCTCTAGCTCCCAGTAGCCAAACATAAACCCAATTGTGGTCGGATACTTCGATTTACAATCTGTATTCCTTACTCTAAGATTCTGTCTAATCTGCATTGTAATTACTAAATGTATTTTGATTATATCGGTTCGTTAAATCATATATCATTCATTAATATTGGCTTCCTTTCTTCTTCAGATTATGATGAATGCTGAGTTGTCGGCTTTTATGGCTATTAGCACCCATTTCTTTTCAAGTTTTTATGGACATTTCACTTCCCAATTTTATTTCCCTTCCTGATATTGGTGTTCTGGTTTGGTTTCTATGATCCTATCCCGTCCATGGCTGTGTCTCTGTCTCCCTTCATCCGCTCACTCCCTTCATTCAAGATTATCGGTTTTTGTATATATTTAGCAACACAAATAATGTGATTAAACTATTGGTCAAGCATGTGAAAAAGCAAAAGCCATTTCCATTTATCAAGCACTTGTGGCTCTGGGTTTTCTCTTGTGACTCGTCCCCGTGCGGCCGTGTTGGCTTGGAACTGGAGTCGGGTGTGGCTTTGGGAGTAGCCACCGATTTGAGACAAGAGCTTGGGTTGGTTGCTCTTGTCGGGGTGTTTGCTAGAGGTTGGGGACCTCTAGGTGTCCGTTGCCCGTGTGTGATGCACATTGGGGTTTGACGGCTTTCTCAGTTGCGTCGATTGTTTGCACACCGAGTTGTGCTTCTTTGGCCGTGAGAAGCTCTCGTAGGTACACCTGACGGCGTTGTTTTGCTCTCGTTGAAGGTCGAGGGTTGGCGATCCTTTTGGTTGTCGAGAGCTGGGTCTTGTTCACCGGCTCGTGGTGAACTCTGTCTCCTTTGCTTTCAAGGTTGCCCGGGAGAGCGGCTTTCTCTCATGTTGTTGTTGTTATTGTTTGTGCAGCTGTACTTTTGAGGAGTTTTCTGGTTGTTGCCTTCCACGGGACACCGAGTTTGAGATCAAGATTCCATCCATACATGCACATGCTTTAGGAAGCTAGTCAATGTTACAGCAAAGAGTATGTGCCCGCTACAGTATGTCGATGACGTGTTAGCAGCTGAGAGATTCGTTGACCACTTTAGAGTTTGGCCTTCGCATCGACTACATCAGCTGAGAGTTTGGCATTGCGACATCCCGAAGGCAGCTTTCCGGATTAGGCCATACCGTGATTAGTTTGCAATAATATTCATCACCAGCATCATATGTACTCGCACATTGAGGAGGAGCATGAGCGACATTTGGTGTTTGCATCGCAGCTGCCGAGAGAGCATCGACGTTATTCGGCTCCCAGTGCGAGGTTTTGGCCTTCAGAGGCAAGATTCAGCAGATGGATTGTGTCACATGCGGGCAGATTAGTTGATCTAGTTGAGTTCGAGACAGATATGCGACGGCAGAGGTCTAAGACGGTATTCGAAATTTAGCATAGGCGTCTCCAGGACCGCGGGACTGTTGACCAGAGTGACCAGGAGGCTGGAGTTGAGTTTGAGATATGCGACGGCAGAGGTCGAAGACGGTATTCGAGATTCAGCATAAGCGTCTCCAGGACCGCGGGACCGTTGACCAGAGTGACCAGGAGGCTGGATCTCTTTGTCTTAAAGTCATGACGTCCGTGCCTTTAAGGGTGATAGCCATCAGCAGTTGCTAGAGAGGTTGGAGCAGCCTTAGTGGATTTGTCGGCTCTTGGAAGATATATAGTCAGTTGGACTGAGTTTCGAGGATAAGGTTCCAGATGATTTGCTCCTTGTTGTTCGCAGCATCACAGCTCTCATAGCCAGAGTAATAGACACACAGGGCAGATATCCGAAGCTCGTGGAGATCCGTGGTACGGTTGGTACCAAGCACATGATTGAGGGCTGGACAGCGTCAGCAGATGGCATGTGCTTCGGTAGCAGTGTTGCAGATCCGGCAGACCCATTGCAGCCCCCTTCCAGTATCAGAGTGGAAGTGGAAGCACATCATGGTGGACGTCATCACCAGATTGCAAAAGACTCAGAGAGGACGAACCATATCTCAGAAGATGTACGTAGGACACATGCCATCGATACATGTGGTAGATGTGTGGAGTACGTCCCCTTGCTGGAGTTTGTCTATTTTAGCGATCATCAGTCCAGACCGATGTTGTGCCATTTGAGGTGTAGTACAGCAGTTTGCGCCGTTATTCTGATTGATCGACAGAGGTTGTCAAGACATCATCCACCATTCCAGACATTATCAAACAGTCCTTAGAGAGATTAGCACGGATCAGATAGAAACTCATGACGACGCAAAGCAGACGAGAGAGCTACACATGTCAGAGGCAATGATCCTTGGAGTTCTCAGTTGATGACAGAGTGTTCCTGAAGGTTCCTCCGTGCAGAGGATCAGTCAGAGTTGGCAGAGAGCAGAGACCGGCCGACGTGGAGGCCGAGGCAACCCTACTCCGAGAGTCTGCACTACAGACATGACGACGTGGAGCGACGATGACACTGAACCTACAGAGAATCCTTACGACATCATTAGACAGTCGATTGTGCTCAAGAGATCGAGTAGCAGTTCCAGAGTTGTGCGAGGACATCGTGCGAGAGGCTAAGGGCATGTTTGGTTCAGTGAATCAGGGTGCATCATACGATGCACCCAAATCCTACGATCTCCTATTTATTTGACCCACGTATCAGCTGATGCATGCACCGTATGATGCGTTCGGAGGCTAAAATGATGCATCGTATGAAACGACCAAAATAGCCGTTTCACGTGATGCACTCATTTGCAGTGCATTTTCTATACACCCCGTGAACATATTAAAATATATTCAATAAAGTTATGTGAACATTATTTTAATCTCAATAAAGTCATTATATTATTTTAATCTCAATAATATATATTTTAATATATATATATATTAAAAATTAACTTTATTGCATCATTATGTGAACATTATATGTATAATATATATAGCATTATATCAATAATATATATATATATAATATTTTAATATATATTTAGATTTAACTTTATTGCATCATTATGTGAACATTATATGAATAATATATATATTTATATTTATATTATTGAGATTAAAATAATATAATGCCTTTTTTTAGATTAAAATAATATTCACATAATTTTAATGTTTACATAACTTTATTGAATTATATATTATTCATATAATGTTATATATATATGATCAGAGTGCATCGGCTGATCCAAAAGACAACCAAACATGTGCATCTACTATCCGATGCATGCACCACCTGATGCATGCATCCTATGCATCACGCGATTCAACCAACCAAACGTCCCCTCACTCTTTCCTTGTTGTTGTTCATCCCAGAGGCATGAGGAAGTATCATGGGCTTCATCACCAGCATAGGCGGCACCAGATGCAGAGTTCTTTCCTCTTTATCTCACCTATCAGGAGGTGGAGGCAAAGTATCGACATAGCGCAGGCCCATTGCAGCCCTTTCTAGTGTCAGAGTGGACATCATGGTACGACAGACTTCATCTCCAAGTACTGAGGAGTACAGATCCCGCAGAGCAGTTCACATGTCAGAAAGGTGATCAGATTTCATGATGCTTCAGCTTCCATCACTTCAGGCCATCATTCCAGGATTACAGACATATTCTACTACAGCTCTCAAGAAGCTATGACCATTTTTGTTGACTGTCAACACAACATCTCGCGGCACAGATGGACAGACGGTCAGAGAGGAGTATTCAGATCTCTTGTGACATGCTTAAAGCACATATTATTGATGCAAATGTCAGACGATGAGATCACATCCCATGGTGGGGTTCTCCCTACTACAGCAGTTGACAACTCAGCACCGGTGTTGCACCGTTTGAGGCAGAGTATGGCAACTCACGCCGTCTTTCTACAGGATGGACAGGCCTTGCAGAGGTTTCGTCGCCCATTTTTTCAGGAGATCAGCGCAGACCAGGTGAAAGTTGATAGAAGATTTATATATATCAGAGGTGACAACCGTTAGAGTTCGTAGTTGACGACAAAGCGTTCTTACGGATGATCCTATGCATAGATCCAGCTTGATTGGGCAAGGGTGAATCGATGCCGAACTATTTTGGCTCTTTTGGGAATTCAGTCTGTGATAGACGGTCTGCTTGCATATCGGTTTTATTCCGCACCTGTCAGTTGCGTGTCCTACCGCCACATGTTCGAACTGAGGAGGCAATGTCCGGACTCATCGCATGTTAGCAGCTTCGACATAGCAGAGCTTCAGCTAGATAGATTACGCATTAGTGTTTGGGGGTGACTTGGGAGCGTTGGAGGCGCTGGTGCAGAGGGTCCCAAGTGAGTCCTACCCCCCGGAGTGTATCTCCTATAGTGGGCATGGTGCCCTTGTTTGTGTGGTCACTCAGGTTGTGAGCTTGCTAACCTTCTTGTCTTGTGCATGTGTGTTTGCTTCTGCTTTGTTGTTTCCGACCCTACTTTTATCAAATTTCAGGGCGAAATTTCTTTAAGGGTGATAGGTTGTGAGGACTCGTACCTCCAACCCGGTCCGACCGCGTTAGGTCGACAGTCTGGTTTTGTGGTTTGGCTCGGTTGGCCTTGGGTTGCGATCAGTTGATCGCATCGCTGCTTTTGGACCCCAATGTCAATTTGGTAAAATTACACCTTGGTGGTCGGTTTCACACCCGCTTAGTACACACACTTCCTTGGATTGATGCATGTGATTGATTAAAACCCTAGGGACGCTTCCGATCGAAAGATCAGAGCTCCATCGAGAAAGATCGAAATGGACGGCTGTGATCGATTCCAGCTTTCTATAAAAACCCCTCTCCTTTCTCTCTCTTCTCTTTCCTTTTTCTTTCTCTCTTCCACTCTCTCTTGTTGGCTGCCGGCTTGGAGCTCCGGGTGCAGCTTTTCAGTGTGGATCCGCGATGATCAGAGTTAAGGATCTTGTAAATCGCCTGCACGTCTATACATGTTGGTGTTTTTACCCAATTCTACTGAATTGGTAAACCTAAGATTGGTTTATTATGGATTTGATGCATTTGTGTTTGTTCGAATGTTATGAAACTTGATAGAGTAGTATAATGGCATGCTTAGATCATTCATGTGGAAGTGGTTTCGTATTTCATTGGACGAATTCCGTATTTTTGTTGGTTTTTGGACTAGATCGGCCTGGATCTCATATTTCGCGATTTAAATTTGGTTTTCTTTGCATGAATGAATCCCCCACCATCCAATCTACCTTCCCTCCAAGTTTGGCTGGATTCTATCATCAGTTGATAGATCAAATCCAACAAATTGCATTTTCGTCGGTTTTCATCGGCTTTCAATCAATTTGTTTTAGATCCAGAGATTTAATCGTCCAAAGTTGGATTTCTTATTACCAATAGATTCCCCACCTCCAATTACATATCCCCTCCAAGTTTCGTTTTAATCCGACGAGTTTTGATAGATCGAATCCAAGAAATTGGATTTTCGACACTATTCATATATGTTGACGGCATATGAAAGATCGATCTTCATTGGCATGAAGATCGATCTTTTAGTTGCCACATACGCTGCCGACTATGAAGGATCGATCTTCATGGGTATGAAGATCGATCTCTTCTGATGACAAAGGGCGTGCATCTTCTTGGGAGAGAAGATCAATCTTCTTGGGAGAGACGATCGATCTCCTTGAATAGGCCTTACTGTCGTATGAAAGATTGATCTTCTCGGGTAGATGATCAATCTCTTATGTGCTGGTAAGGAGGTTTTCTGTTTTTAGCTGAACAATCATATTCACGCTCATTTTCTGGTTTCTGTGAGTATGATCTCGTGAAACTTTCTACATAAAAGTTGTAGATCTTCCAATATATTTTCCAGTACCACCAATTTCATATTTGTCTGATTTTCCTAAGATTTATGTTGAATTTTCTACTAAGCTGTGACGAAGCAGAGTTCAAGGGGAAGATCGATATTCTTGTGTAGAAGATCGATCTCTTATATGCGGATTGCTAAAATTGACTCCGATTTCAATGATTTTGGTTTCCTTTCAACATGGATTTCTCCTATGTCTTTCCCAATGATTAGTATGATATTTAAATTAGGATTTTGATGATTTCATCTTCTAATTTTGTGACGACTCATATAATGGATTGGTTTACCGAGATTTTTCGATTTCAAGCATTTTCATGTTAAGTATGCATTCTAATAGTTTGTGTTTGCTTTGTTCGCTTTCCTAACCACTTGTATATAGCCTTATAAGTCTTAGACCCATATGTGGGGTCGGACCCTTTAATATGCATTGTGGTTAACCGGGAGAGTGAAGACTCTCGAAATTGTGTAGAATAAATGAGCCAAAGATGTGTCCTACCGCTTTAGTATAGCCCAACTATTTGTCAGCGTGTGTCGGGGGAGTAGTATATAATGATTGGATGCTTGATCTAATTGGATAACTTGGTTGGTAGAATTATCGTTGTAATTATAGATCAGTTATATGCAGGATAACTGTGAAACCTTAGCCTGTCGGGTGCCGGAGTGCACTGAAGGCTATTATATAACAGCGTTGCCGATTGTTGTTAAAGAATCATATTGTATTCTTTATTATATTTATTATCTGCTTAACCTGTTGAACCTCATTATGTTGATGTGACATATAGTGACATCTAGATTAGATGTTTGTATAGGTTCATGCACTGTATGCATTAGAGGCATTTCAGGTTAGGCGGCGATCGGTTGATTGCCGATCCAAGGCTCTCGGGTAGCTCGGATCTAGCTCTAGGACCAACGATGGGTATTAAGGTCTAGGGCGTGATTGTATTAAGTTGGAATCTTGTATTCTTGAGAAGGGCGTCTAGCTGGCTATGATTATTCTGATTGAGGTGTAGAGGTCACTCAGGATTCCAATCTCAGTCTTAGTATCTGTGGTAGGGGAAGTTGCGTGCCACCATGTGTCATACGCCATGGTTTTTCAGCTCTAGAGCGCTTTGTTGTAGAGAGAGGGACGACTGTTGATAGTGGAGGTCACATAGCGCATGCTTTGGGGTAGGCGGTGGACATAACGTGAGTTTCCCCTAAAGATGAGATGGAGTCCCGGGACTTTGTAGTTCACTTTCCTTATGTGTACCGTAGAGCAAAACCCTACTGAGCTTATTGCTCACTTCTATTCGGGTTGCATTTGCATGTGCAGGCGTCAGCTCTCTTCTTCCGCAGTACCAGCTGGACAAGCTTTGGTGGCGCAGTGACTTCAGGAGGTGCTCGAGGATCCTGAGGTGTTGGCAGCTTCAACAGCTCCTTTTGTTATAGATTACTTTTGATATATGTATTAAATGTATAATCTCCCTCTTTGATGATTAGATGTTTATGAATTTATATTCGAGGAGTAAATTGTATAATTCAGATATCTGTATAAATTATGTAATCATGTTTACTATGATGTTAATCTGGAACTGTTATGGTTAGTAGTTTATTAGAAATTACTATGCTGCCCATCTGATAGAATTGTTCAAATTAGATGTGAAAATCATTATATAAATGCGCCAGAGATGATTGAATAGGTTTAGGTCCCTCACGTCCCGGCCCAGATGGGTTTTCGGGGTCGGGGCGTGACATTACATCTATACGAGGCAAGATTATTAGCAATACTATATATTTGACTAATTGCAAGACATGAGGTGGGATAATAAACACCGGATAATAAATTAGTTGCAGTATAAAATACTCTTAAAATCATTAAATTGAAATACCATGTCCCACTCCAAATCAGATAATTGAAGTTCCGGACGTGCAAACGATATATAGGAATTAATTGCTTCTCCGTAACCTACTAGAGACTCCAACATTAAATAAGTGGAGTTCCACCGGGTCCTTATATCTTGTTTAAATCTTCTGGGTTTAAGGCCTTGGCTCCGACAATATCGTGCAAATTCATGCACTCTAGCGTTAGAAGAAGTAATATAAACAATAACGTCTCTAATTTTTTTGAACATATTCCTCAATATATTTCAAACCATCATGAACAATTAAATTAATAATATTACAAGCACATTTACCATAGAAAAATCTACCAATTAGCATAGGACTTAAATTCCTTTTAAACAAATCAATCGCAACATTATTGACAGATGCATTATCAAAGGTAATGCTAAATACTCTATCTGAGATGTTATATTCTCTAAAGACAGACATAATTTGCGAATAAAATATTTTGACCCGTATGAGGACTATCCATAACTCAAAATGCAATATTTTATTTTTATTTAAGCTCCAGTTAGAATCAATATAATGCGAAGTAACACAAATATATCTAAATTTATTTATTCCGCTCCATAAATCGGAAGTAAAAGAAACTAAAGCGCTAAGAAAATAAAATTCAGTAATTAATTTCTGTTTGGTTGCCAAATATAATTTCATGCAATCATTTCTAGCAGTATTCCTAGGAACTTTAGTAAAAGCTGGTTGTAAATATTTTTTTAATAAACTTTTGTAATTTCAGAGACTCCACAAAAGTAAATGGCTCTTCCCTACCAGCTATATATAAAGCATGTCCCTCCCGCATATTAGCTTGAGAATAAGTAAACGTACCTAAGTAACCCCCGCTTTGTGCAAATTGTCGCTGAGACTGCGTGGCATCTATAGCTCCTTGCTTCGCCTTACAAGATATTTCGTGCCTTTGAAGGTGCCCAGTGCTAGAACTCACTTTGCATGACAAATCATGTTTGCAAATTTTGCAAACCGCTCTTGGACCCCTAATACCGGTTTCGGTGTTCAATAAATCTTTGATGTCGAAATTTGCCCAAACCCCATTGGTTCGAGGTATTTCGCCACTTTTGGAACTGGATCCACCAGCGCACTCGGTAGCAACACTAGTATTGCCAGTATTTGATACTGAAGGTTGGTTGGAATCATCATTATAATCCGGTATGTAATCAATATCCGGCAATACTGGCTCATTACCAACGTCGACATCAAAGTTCAGATTTTCAAGATTCAGTTGCTTTGGATCCATTTTTCAGACTTTTGAAATTAAAAACCCAAATTAAAGATAAAAGTAGGAGAGGAGAAGGAAAATCAGAATTAAAAAAATAAAATAAATCTATAATAATTTAAAACCTACCTCTTACAATATTGTCGGCCTCTTGATTGTTCTTTCTTCACTTGGATCACTTTTCCAACTTCTTAAGCTCTTAACAAAACTAGAAGAAAAGAGAGAGAGAATAGATTTTGTGAGGATGAATGAAGGGTTGGGGGGCTATTTATAGAATTTTAGAGATTTTTTGAATTTTTATAATGACCATAATGCCCTTAAAACTAGCCGTTTTATGATCATTGGAAGGTGTATTTTGGTCATTTTTAAAAGATTACATTCATACCCTTCCAAACTAGTCGTTTTATGGCAGTTGAGAGGGGCACTATGGTCAAAATTCGAAATAGTAGCCGTTATGTATCAATATTTTTTAATTTTTTGATTTTGAATAGGTTATAGCCCTTAGGTTTGCCTACCCATATAAATGTGGGCTGACAGCCTATCACCTCAGCCGTTAGATCAAAACCATCAAACAATCCTCACCAACCACGTCATCAGTGTCTGCCCCTGTCCGGCTGTCCCCCACTCCACCTCTCTCCTCAGTCCTCTCCCACCGGATCGCGAACCCGGGTCCCCGACACCATTCCTCACCGGCGATTTCATCATTACCGACCTCCCCATCGCCGGACCAAGTCGACCGCTTCGCCCCTCCATAGCTCCGCCGTTCTCTCTCTTCCCCGTTGAGATCCGACGCCTCTCTCTCTTCCCCGCCGAGATCGGACAGGGGCTGACCTCAACTGTCCACCCTCCGTCGCCCAACCCTCGTTGGCTCACCCTGGATCTCCCCGAACCCCTACCTCCACCCGACCACCGTCACCACCCTCCACCGGCCCCGGCTACTTCCCTGACAGTCTCCGGTAGGGGTGAGCAAAACCGAACCAAACTCTTAGAACCGAACAGAATAGAACAGAATTGTTCGGTTCGATTTTTCGGTATATTCTGTTCGGTTTGGGTTTTGTTTTGTCAAAAATTTGGTAATCGGTTCGGTTTCGGTTTTTATTTTTAAAATTTGGTAAATACCGAAAATTTTAAAGTTTTATACCTTATTTCGGTTCGGTTTTATATTATAGAGTAAAAACTACGAATTATTTTGGTTTTTTTTCGCTTCGGTTCTGTTTTTGCATTAATTCGGTTCGGTTTGATTTTATGCACCAATTCGGTTAGGTTCGGTTTTTAAATTAGTGTATCGAATGTTTTTTGGTATTTTGGTATTCGGTATTTCGGTTCGGTATTTACCGAATACTCACCCCTAGTCTCCGGCTAAACCCTCTCATATCTCCCTTGGATAAACCCTAACTCCACCCCGTCCACCGTCACCACACTCCACAGCCTCCCCGGCCTTTGGATCTCCCCGATCTCCACACTGATCGCCGTAACCAACCTCCACCAGGCATCCCGCCCTTGGAGCTCCCCAATCTCCCCTCCGACTACCTCCCCGATGGTCTCCGTCTACATCCTCAAGGACGGAGGACCTCGAGGACGGAGGACCCCGACGCCTTCAGATCTCCAATAAGGTCCCTCTCTTCTCTCAATCTCTCCTCCGACTACCTCCGTCGTTCCCTCTCTTCCCCGCCGAGATCCAACTCCCCTCCACCGTGCCTCCTCCCTCGACGGAAGTAGCCCGTGCCCAAGGCGGACCATGCTCGATAGGCCGTGCCTAGGCTGGGGGTGTGCCAGGCTCGTGCATGGGTCGTGCCCGGGCCAGGCTGCGTGCAAGGGCGTGCCCGTGCCTTGGGCCCCAAACCCCAGGGCTAGCACAACACTGCATGCTCGCCCCAGCTGGAGTTGTGCCAGGTCGTGCCCGGGCCTGCTGCCATGTGGCGTGGCGCCCGCGACGGATTGACACCTTTAATGTTATCCAAAGGAGGAAGAAACACCCTTCTCAAACCCAAAAAGTATTCGAACAAACCGGAAAAGTATTCCGACCAAATCCAAATTTTGAGGACCACCACCAATCCAAACCCAATGGGCCACATATCCATAATGAATGGCAATTGTCCTCAACCCAGGGCCTCGTTTGGTGCGGGAGTAACTTTATTCTGGGTTAAGGAGCTTTATTCTCAGTTTCGGGAATAACTTTGTAATGATTATTTGGAATAAGGGAAAAATAGAGTGGATAATGGGAATAACTTTGTAATAATTACTTGGAATAGGAAAAAGTGTTTGGGGGAATAAAGTGTAAAATAAGTAGTGAATTTAAAAATATTTTTAAAATATTTTTTTTTTAATCCGGGTTAAAGATTATTTCCATACCAAACGCGGCCTTACCCATGTCTCCTCCGGCTCGACTCAACCCATTTATTATGCCGTGCATTAGTTTGACAACCTGAGATTTAGTCAAAGTTATGGTGTCATTGTTGTAGCGCTAGACTTTTGTTCCACCATAATTTTTTTTTGGTCTTTTTTGGCTCCATCAATCTCAGACTCTTCTCCTCTCGGTACCATCGAAACCCCCATCAATCATCGTCCACCTCGCTCGGGCGGATGCTTCCACGCTTCCCCTCGTTCTCTCCGCCCTCCTCTCCTCTATAACTCCCCCTCCCCTCTCTCTCTCCTCTTTCGATTAGCGAGGAAGAGATCAAGAGCCCATTTTTAGATCGATCGGAGTCCGGAGAGGAAGAAGGGGAGAGCAAAGATGTCTGCATTCTCCGCCCTCAAGATCCTGCCGACCCACGCCGCCGTCACCGCTCGCTACTCCACCGAGAAGCCGTCCTCTGCCTTCCTCTCCTCCTCCTTCTCCTCCAGTGCCGCCAGAATCTACCGCCACTCTCCTTCTTCCTCCTTCGCCGCCGCCGCCGTCCGCCCTCTCCGTGCCATTTCGTCAGATGTCGTCGCCAGCAAGGGCCAACTCGATTCCAATTCGTCTCCAAGCCATCCGGTATCATATCTATATGACAAAATTCCATCTTTTCGCTGTCCGGATGGCAAAAATCTCTTTTTTTCTCCTGTGAATATGGCAAGATCGAATCTTTGTGTGTGATAGTGATGGAGATCTAGTAGTTTGGTTGGATTTGCAGGTGATTACGCGGGATGTGGGGCTGGAGCTGTACGAGGATATGGTTCTTGGACGTTCTTTTGAGGACATGTGCGCTCAGATGTACTACAGGGGCAAAATGTTTGGTTTCGTCCATCTCTACAACGGCCAGGAGGCCATCTCCACTGGGTTCATCAAGCTCTTGAAGCAAGAAGACTCGGTGGTGAGCACGTACCGCGACCACGTCCATGCCCTCAGCAAGGGTGTCCCTGCGCGTGCCGTCATGGCCGAGCTCTTCGGCAGGACCACTGGATGTTGCCGAGGCCAGGGTGGATCCATGCATATGTTCTCCAAAGAGCACAACGTTCTAGGTGGCTTTGCCTTCATCGGGGAAGGCATCCCCGTTGCTACTGGCGCGGCTTTCAGTTCGAAGTACCGCCGTGAGGTGCTAAAGGATGCCTCGTGTGACCATGTCACGTTGGCATTCTTTGGGGATGGCACATGCAACAATGGCCAGTTCTTTGAGTGCCTCAACATGGCAGCTCTCTGGAAGCTGCCTATTGTGTTTGTAGTAGAAAACAATTTGTGGGCAATTGGGATGTCTCACCTCCGTGCCACTTCTGATCCAGAAATCTGGAAGAAGGGCCCTGCATTTGGTATGCCTGGGGTGCATGTGGATGGGATGGATGTGCTGAAGGTAAGGGAGGTGGCTATGGAGGCTGTTGAGAGGGCGAGAAGGGGAGATGGGCCATCGCTGATTGAGTGTGAGACATACCGCTTTAGAGGGCATTCTCTTGCTGATCCGGACGAGCTTCGTGACCCAGGTGTGCATATTTCGGTGTTCTGGTCATTCGCTTATTAACTTGGTACATGCTTGGCTTACGATATCAATTATGATGTTTTTCTTAACTATAATCAGCTAGAAAATTAAGAATTGGCGAGATTATCGGCATTCAATTATTTAGCATGAAAGTAAATGGAAATTGTATTATATTGTAGAAGTGCTTTTAAGGATACTCTTAAGAGAAATAATTAGGTCTTTTTTATTTTAGTTTTCAAGTTATACAAAGTTATTCCCACAATTGAAGTAATTGTCATTTTCTACTAAGTTATGCCAATAATAAACAAAGCTATCGACATTTTCATCAGCAGTTTGATAACATCCCAACATGAAAGTAGTCTTAAAGAAATGCTCCATTGTGCTTTGTCGGTCATTTATTGTTGTTTTGTGTGTAGTCCATCTTAAACACGGTTTTATGAGGCCAAGCCTCAACAAGCTATTCCATTTCTCATCTAGATAAGGTAGCACTAGTGCCAGCAATGGAGAAGACGAACATTCCAAACTATTAGTATGTGACATGCTTTGATGTGCCTTGACAATTCTTTTTGAAATCATCCAAGCATTTTTTCATTGCTATATGGTTGAGACCACAGATGGTTGAACACTTAAAAAATGGACATGGCATATCAAATATGTCACTAAAATTGGTCGCTAGATTTTTATGTAGTTTGCTTTAAGCACCTTCTGTTGTTCGAAGCACCCTGTGAAATATTCAAATAAATCTAAAACCACAAAGAGTCGTGGATGAGTATCCTGGTTGCAACGAATTTGCACCTTTGTATGTTTATTCGAAAAATGTGTCATTTTATGCTTTCTTTCTATGTTAAAAAGAGATTGGGTGTATTATTCTTGCAACGAGGTAACATTTGGACTGTAATATATGACTTCTGGACATGTTTTAAGGCTTCCTTGTGGCCTGCAATCTTGTACTGTCCATTGTAATATGCTTTCGTTTTTTCATATTGCAACCCATGTGCTCATCGCAACCCACTTAAATTTATGTTATCTTCCCAAGGGTCAGGGTAAAAGATTTTTCTATTTTAAGGTTATTACCATCCAGCAAGGCAGCAACTATATGTCATATTTTAATGGGTGTATGCTTCTAGGCTATCCTTAAGTTATGCTTAAAAGCTTAATCTGCAGTACCAATACCTCGTGTAGGGTTATTGTAAATAAGCATTGTGATGAATTTGAATTTAACCTTCAAGCTATCATTTTAAATGCAAACAATAAAATTTATTGCTTTGTCAGACCATGTTCTCTGCTGTATGGCACCTTCTTAAGGTAAAGAAAACTTCTTGCTTTTCCAATGTTGCATGCCACACCTCGATACTGTTGGCAAGGAATGAATACATAAGATGCATTATAGTGGATAGATGTGTCCAAGGATTGCCGCGCCGGTGGTAAGTGCCGAGCCGACTAACTTGCTGGCACAGTACATACCACCGGTACGCCCCCCTGTCAGTCCAATTTCAAGAAAAGGAAAACAAAATTTCTTCTTCTTCTTCTTTAATTTTCTTTTACTTTCCGTTCCTCTTTATTTGCTTCCAGTTTTCAGTTTTCAGCCCCCCCACCCACCCCCCCCCTCTCTCTATTTGCTTCCCTTTTTTCACTTTCCCTCCCTCTTTATTTGCTTCCAATTTTCAGATTCCCTCCCTTTGCCTTTTCCTCCCCTCTGCCTTCCACTTCCCCCTTTCCCAGTCGAAACTGCACAATACAACACCGGCTTTGTGGCATCACCAGTTGGCCAATCAGAAGCTGCCACGTAGTATTTGAATGGATTGTGGAAGAGTTTATTTATAAGCCTAGACTGACTCAAGTTAACCGTATGTGACGACTTTCCTGTTTGTTTCTGTTTGAAAGATAGTTAAGTCTATATCGAAAGGGTCACTTTGCCTATCTCCCTGTATGAGTAAGGAAATTACATCTGATTGCGGGACTTGCATAATGCTCGTTACATTTGTCTTCCCTTTAACTTGTTGGATAGATGGTGGTAATTAAATGGTTCATAGATGGTAATGAGTCAAGACAGTCGAGGCGGCATGAGCTAATAGGTGTGGGCACCACCCTACAATTAACAACCAGAGATTAAAAATTATAAGCATATGCAAGTAGCCATTTAGGGGCCAGGATTTTGTTCTTAGAGAAATTTCATTCGTATATCCGGGACAGCTAGAACACCTGTTCAATGAGAAGTAGACATGGGTTGCAACCATATGGAAACATGCATTTTAATGTGAAGACGCTAATATGCACATAAAGTAGCTATTTTCTTGAATCAAATTATTTTTGAGTTTGAAGCATCCCAGCCCCTTTTCGTGTCGGACATTATTATTCAAACTCTAGATCTAAGCTGATTAGTGGTTATGGCTTATCCTTAGAGTTTAATGACAAGGTGTCAGGTTATACAATATTGGAGGTTTTCTGTTAGTTGTTTATCATATTCTTGATGTTGGAATGAAGTTAGGGATCTTCAGAGACATTTACCAAGAGGTTACAAAGTTTTGGCTTTTATTTTCAATTTGTCTATGAAACTGATTCTTACAAATACATCAACTGGCTAATCTAGTCAAAACTACTGATTGCTACATGCTAAATTTAAACTATTAACCAGATAGCTGCCTGGCCCAAGCTAGTATTCATGGAAGGTCCTCTCTCGCATTTCATGAAGTTGCTGATTTCCATCAATTTTTTTAGATAGGTTATCTTTTGGCTCTTAACCTTGAATGGCTTGGATTGAGATAGACTGAGTATATCGGTTGTGATACTATATATCTAGTTGTATATTTCTAGATTTTAAAAATGCTACCAAGGATTTCAGCTTACATATAGCACCTTGATTTTCATGACTCTTGTATGCATATGGTAATTTCTTTTTTCATCATTGATGTTGTGTTCTGCTTTTCTTTGCTTTAGACTTGAGGCTATGCATTTTAGAACAGTTAAAAGGTATTAACAGTAATAATGCGTCATGGAGCTTTAGATCTGGAAATAGTAGTTATACTAGCAAATTTGAAGTTCAAAAAGTCTAGATAGCTTTCCAAAAGATTTCTTAAAGCCCTTAGCCACGCTTTGGTTCTGCATAATGTTTATCTTATTTGACCCATTGCTATTAAAATTCCAGGTTCTCTAGGCCTATATCTGCTTGAGCAATTTAGACAGTTTGGCAAAATTGGAGGCTGCAATTTAAAATAAATGTTGGTGCTTCTGTTTTACTTAAAAATAACAACTCACTCGTAAATCTTATCCCCTCGAGAAGCCAGTTATTCCAGATTTGTGTCTGAAAAGATTGTATGTTGAATAGATGTGAGTATCTGCTAAAGCTCTTATCATCCAAGACTGAACTTTACTTCCAAAAACTTTTGCTGATCATCTGAAAGTTGAATCACTTCTGAAGGACCAATATTTTGTTTGTTAGCAATTCTTAATAAAAGCATAGATACAAAATAAAACCTCTTTTGATGTAATCTCAACCATTAGGCTAATTTAGAAGGTTTGTTTCATTTTTCTAGAAGATGGAATAAATCCTACCCACCTTACCTGCTTGATATCTAGGTGGAGGCCAAGGGGCCTTATCAGAGCCAGTGTTTGGTGTTACATAACTGTTCATCAAATACTTTAATTTGCCAGATAGGGTTTTTCGCTCCACATGAGCCCGTTTTCAATTTTTATCATCCTTGGAGGCCTAAAGGCATGTGATTTATTGCTTTCTTTGTTTTTTAAACTAATTCTTTATGCAATGCTGGTTGTAAAAAGGAGCGAATACTAATAGTGAAAAAATCTTAGGTGATATTATCCTCATCCTAGGTGTGGATATTGATTTGGAACAGCTTTGTAGCCCATCAGTTTCCTGGATTCAGCATGGATGATGATAATGAGCTTATCTTATTTGTAATATCTGTTATCGTATTCTAACTATTCTTGACAATAATACCAACTTGTTTCTGAAATGTATGAGAGATTCCCTAAGCAAACTTTTCTCATTTAACAGTTGAGAAAGCCAAGTATTCTACAAGGGATCCCATTGTTGCCTTGAAGAGTTACATGGTGGAACATAACCTGGCAACTGAATCTGAGCTGAAAGATATTGAGAAGAAGATTGAAGCTGAGATTGATGAAGCTGTGGAGTTTGCAGATGCCAGCCCCCATCCTCCTCGAAGCCAATTACTGGAGAATGTGTTTGCCGATCCAAAAGGCTTTGGAATCGGTCCTAATGGACAGTACAGATGTGAGGATCCTAAATTCCTTGAAGGCACTGCTCAGGTCTAAGGCAAAAAGACATACATTTGCAGCCATAATCTGTTTGCATCTTCATGGTGTTTACGGAAGGGTTCTGATTCTGTGTAGCTTGATCCAGCTTCATGAGATTTTCTACTGTTGCAAACCTGCGTTTTGGCATGTATCTTCTTTTGATTTTGCTCTTTTTGTTGTCTGTTATTAAATTCCTCAAGTGTTACAAATTTTCTGAGTTCATCAGTTAAATTCCTCAAGTTTCCGTATGTCCTTCATTTCTTTAGGGTCATTGGGATTGGTATGTTATCTCTTATTCTAGAACTGACACATCTAATGAACATATGATATTTGAATAAAGTTGTGTACATGGACAGGTGGTGTTACATGCACATGCCACCGAATTGGTAGTTCATCTAATCCATCGGTAGTGGTCTACCGATGGAGTAGATTAATGAATTGGCAGTTCACTACCGATTGAATTGTACTAGTAGTGAGATACTGATGAATTCTATCAATCAATCGGTATCTCAGAATCAATAGACTAGATGAATGATTCAATTGGTAATGAGATATTGATTCATTGATCTAGTCCATTAGTAGACCACTACCGATAGGTTGTATGAAAGAATCGGTAGTCTATTACCGATTCGGGCATGTGTAATGCACATGCCACGTCAACATGTACACAAATCAGCGCTCGTGAAATTCAGGAAAAAATGCTGATTTGTGTACATGGATTACGCATGCCACCTATCGGTAGCCAAATACCGATTCTTTGATCCATCTTACCGATGGGATAGAGGAAGATATCATTATCTCATTATCGGATTAGATCAAGCAATCGATATCTCACTACCGGTACGTTCAATCGGTACGTGGCTTCGGTACTTGGCTATCAATAGGTGCAAATACACATGCCACCATTTTCCTTTAGGAAATGACATGAATAGATATGTTATCTGCTTATTTTTTTAAACTAAGTGTATATAACAAGATTTTTTGAAGACTATTATTTGGGAATGTGAGGTTCTACTTTTTTTTTTTTGATGAGTTGAGTCAAATGGCTAAAATTTATAAACTCGATACAACAGATAGTTAGGCCCGGTTAACTGGTCCAGGCTAACACATTCCCGGTCCTACGACAAGCTTGAGCTACACCATCGGCTCTCGCATTACTAGCTCTGAAAATATAGATAAATAGTACATAGTCAAAGAGAAGAACATGCAACCATATGTTCTTCGCCATACCTTCTAGATCAGGGGGCCAACCACCCAATCCATTCAAAATTCGGACTGCTGATAATGAGTCTGTTTCAATAATTAACCTTTTGAGACCAAGGAGCTTTGCCCTCTTCATTGCTTCCAAGATGGCAACCATCTCCGCTTCAAGGATCGATCTGGTATCAATAGGCTTAGCCCATGCCCATGCTTCCTTTCCATCATCTGCCAAACCAACAACTCCTATGGCTGTGGTATTTGACATAGGGTCAACAAATGCATATGTTTGGATCACAGCAACTCCGGTGCCGATGGTCTGAGTAACAACGTCACAGGTTCTTTTCTCCTCTTGGCCTTTGAATTCTTTCACATGCCTTATTATTCTGCAAGCAACGGCCTCTGCCAGGTCACCCTCCTCTCTGAACATGATAGAGTTCCTATCCTTCCAAATTAACCACATACCATAAGCTAAATAGCTTTTGGTCTTCTTGGATCCATTCTCAAATAAAGCTTTGCATAATTCCTCAAAATTCCAAGAAGGCAGCACCAGCTTCTCCTTCCCCGCAATCAAAGAGAATACCTTGAAGATAAACGAACACCCAAAGATGGCATGTTCCATTGTTTCAGGTTCTCCTCGACATCTTGGCCATTCCTTTTCGGAAGACAATCGTAACCTCCACAGGAAATCTCGAACCGGAAGCTTACCATGAACCACATGCCAGAGAAAATGTCTAACCCTTGGGCCACCCGGAGATCTCCACACACTAGTCCAAATATCGCCCATACCCTGCTCTGTTGTATAATCCCCTGCTCTGCACCAAGTACGCTGAAGCAGAGCATACCTTTCCTGAGCTGCTAAATGGCCAGCGACTGGTGTCTTTGCTTCCTTGCCCCTGCTTCATGATTAGTTCAATGAGGAGTTGGTGGAATGCAGCCGTTAATGCTTCTGGATTCCATGAGCCCTCGGAGACCAGACTTCCAACTTCAGTTGTATCTAAACCACTGAGGATGTTGAACATAGTTGGCCATCTGGATAAGGGGATATCAGTGAACCACGCATCATATATCACGTTGAGCTTACTACTGATTCCTGGCACCCAAACCAATCTTTGCCTCAGTGAATCCGCGACAATACAAATATGTTTCCAATGGGTAGAAGCTGATCCAGGATCACAGCAGGTTGGTAGAATCTTCTTCCAATGGTATTTGGCCTTAGCAATCTCCTTCCATACATTGGTTCTCGGCTCGAGGAAGGAAGCTACCCTCCTGGCTTTGAGAGCAATCTGCCAAGAGCAGAGGTCTTTGACTCCCAGTCCTCCAACTTCCTTAGGCGCGCATACATTCTTCCATGCCAAATTGCACAACCCGGACTTGCGATTCTTCCAAAGGAAATCTCAACATATACGATCTATTTTCCTTATGATGCCCAGAGGAACATGAGAAGTAGCCATCACGAATGCAGGAATTGCTTGCAATACCGACTTCACCAGCACCAGCCTTCCCGGATCCGAGATGAGTCACCCTTGCCAAGAAAGGACACGGCTGAGGTTCTACTTTACTAAGCCCCAGTTGTTTGAAAATAAGAAGAGACATCAACTTTTGTGGAAGGATTATACTGGTGGACTTATTATGTGAAAAAGATGAGTACAATTTGTTGTTTGATATTATTAATATTAAATACTACATGAGTCCTTTGTATTGCCCCGGCCAATTTGGCTATATCATATGGATGCAATCTGCATCTCTTTTTTACTTTTAACATTTAATCTGTAAATTGGTGTTTAGTGCACCGTGCCAAAAGCTTTGGCACTCGCAGAACAAAATAAAGAATACTGTATGGCTCGATGCAAGTAACTCCTAAACACCTTGTTTGGCGACCAGACTAACACATGGATTTGGGATTACCTGGATTTATAATCCCGGGCTCATCCCAAATCAGTGTTTGGCGGCGACAAATCCTCCCCCTCCTCTCCTCCGCTCGGTTGATCATCTCCCCCTCCACCCTCGTTGGCCAACGATAGGTGGTACCCGTCGATGGCAAGTCCGGCCTCATTGGCGACCTCATCTCCCTCTTTTACTCCTCCCACCAGTCTCCATCTCTCCGGCTTCGCTCTCCCTCTCCACTTGCAAAATCGCCAATCACTCTCCTCGTCACCCGGTGTCTTCCTCCAGAATCGTCTCTCGTCTCTAGCATCTCGCCGCCGGAGCCGAAGACGCTGTGTCTTTGAGAGGATTTCTTCTCGATCTCACTGTACATATTGGGCTTCTCTTCACCGAGTTGAAGTCTAGATAATATGCTTAACTAATTAAAAGAAAAAACTTAAGAATTCGAATAAAAAAATTTCTAGAATCCCACAAAGATCTCCTCCATGAGATGTACTTATCCATCCAGAAAGAAATGTACTTACTTCAACAAATTCATATCATATATAGCCCAAATAAGTCATGCTAATTAGATTAGGTCTCATTCATATGATAATTATAATCGACTTCAACAAAAAAAGAGTTGGTTGGTGCAACTTGGGTGTACCCATTGCTACCAACCACTCCCTAGGTTTACTATGTGTGGTTCAACCACCGTCCTCCTCTTCTCTCACCAGCCTCCATTTAACACCAAAGTCATGCAATTAGTTCACTCACACACTCCACTCTCCAGCCGCCACATCCTCCTCGCAATGCCGGCGGCCGCAAGAGTCCGGCCGATGGCCGAGCACCGATGGCCCGACTCCACAAGCCTTCTGCATGGCTCTGAAACCCCGATGCTCATGACCGTGTCGCGGGCCGGGCAAGACTACTATGCGGTCCGGCGGGCGTTCCTCCGGAGCTACCAGTTCTCGGTGGCGACGGAGAGCTTCGGGGAGAGGCTGAGGAGGGGGCTCAGAGAGTTGAATGAGATGGGGAAAGCAGTCATCCTGGCGGCTTTTCGCCGGATTTCAGTTGGAAGGTTCGGCCGGTGTTTCGCTGTGAGCAAGGATTGTTGCTTGGAGGATTGATTGATGAGAGATTGCTCCTGTTCTGAAAGCTTTGTTTTGGTTTTAGTTTGATGCATGGTTTAGATATCAGTGGCTTGTCATGGCTCATGTGTTCATGGGTGCATTGAGAACTTAATTTGTTAGTTTGTACTTCGGGTTGAACCTAGAATTATCTCATTTAGAGTACACATTTTTCATGTGACTCGTTAAAAGACAAATATAATTTTAATTCAGATTTTTACTGGGGATAATTACAATATATAACTTCTTTTGGTATCCTTTTTGAACCATGAAAGTAACTCTTTTCAGTAGTTTCATATGTATTAAAAGTAAGAATGGTCTAAAGCAATGTGTAATCAAGTTTTTCTTCTTTGGTGAAACTTGTAATGCCAATTGTTAGAGCAGATTAAAAACATAGCTGTTTACTTTCAAATTTGTGATTAAATAAGGGACTAACATGTAATTTTTTCTAATTAAAAGTACCCCTACCTTGTAGCTATATTGCGAAAAACACCTTACTTGTTGGTATCTACATTTTGCTCCCTCTTTTATTGGTTTTCTTTGCAAAAATGGCTGATTAAATTACATCGGCCAAATTCAAATTTTAAAAAAGAGTAAAGATGCAATAGAATCATTTATGCTCTTTAATTTTTATAATTATTCAAATAGTTCATTTAAGAACAATAACCAAATTGTCCTTGATTTATCCTGAGTTGGCCAAGTAATTCATTCCGAGTCGAGTTCAGACACACCGGAGGAAAATTGCAACAAGAGCAGTTATGTTTTTCAATTTTTTTATAAAAGAATATTCAAATAAAGTTAGAGTGAGTCCAAAATCGATAAGAAAGGGGCCAAAATGCAAATACTGATAAAGTGAGAATTTTTCATAATATAAGCATATTAGGGTGGGTCCATGTCTAGAAACTATGCATATGCCTAGAGAATATAACGGAAGGGCGGATGCCATATCGAAATGGTGTTGGAGACATAATGCTAGTTTTGCATGGTCAGCGGATGAGGACCCGGAGCTTTGAATAGCATCACTTAGTAGTTGTAATTAGCCTTTTGACTGAACTTGTGAGGACCTGCCCCTCCATCCCTGTGGCTTGTTGTTTACCCCAAGGGCAATTTGGGAAATTGCGCCTTGGCGGCCGTTTCACACTGGGTGTGCACACACAGACCTTGTTTGGTGTTTGTGTTTGCTAGAAAGGTTAGGTGGGACCCGAGTTCGGAAGTCCTGGGCTTGGGCCTAAATCTCAGCCCAAGGTTTCCGTTCTGGGCAGGGGAGATCGATCTCCATGGAAATGAAGATCGATCTCTCTGTGCCTAGGGGTCGCCGTTCTGGGCAAGGGAGATCGATCTCCATGGCCATGAAGATCGATCTCTCTGTGACTGGAAGTCGTTGGCGGTGGCGTCGAAGGACGGCCACGGCGATGGCCGTCGCTTCCCCTGTCAGGGGAGGGAAGACTTTCCCTCCCCTCCCCCAGCTTTTCCACGCCTTCGCCGGCTTTTCCCCGGCCTTACCCCGCCCCCTTCCCCTCCTTTTTCCTCCCTCTCTTCTTCCCTCTTTCTCTCCCGGCTCTGCTTCCCCTGTTCCGGCTGAGAGCTTCCGCTCGCCGTTCTTCCTCCTCCGGCCACCTTTCCTGGAGCTTGAAGGCTCGTTGGGTTTGTGGCGAGGCGAAGAAGGTCTTGGGCTAAGCCTTGTGGGTTGAAGCTGCGTTGAAGAGGTAGGGTTCTTCTTCTACGACTCCGATTGCTTTTGGGGTTTTGAGATCCGGATTTGTTTTCCTTAGATCTCTATGTATAGATGTTGGTTTTTGGTTTGGAAGCCATGAGTAGCTTCGTGGCACTGAGATCTACCAGCCCACCTAGTTTGGTGGGGTATGGTGGCGGTTTTCGGCGGTGTTCCTCGCCGTCCGGCCGCCGGTGCGACCCAATCATGATCGATCTCATGGGATGAGATCGATCTTGGTCGGGGTGGCCCAGCCCGCCCGAGCGAGAGCGATCTCCCTGGGAGGGAGATCGATCTCTTGGCGGCTGGCGCCTGTGCGGTTTGCGTCTACGTCACCTACAAGATTGATCTTTATATGAGTGGAGATCGATCTCGTGGGGGTGACTTGGACGGGTGCTCCTCGCCTCGAGGAAGATCGATCTTGCTGCTATAGGAGATCGATCTCCTTCAGTGCAGGGAGGGTTTTTACTTGTTTAAATGTTGTTTTGCCCGCGGGGCTTCACACGCAAGTGGTTTTTACGGTTTTGCCCTCGGGGCTTGTCCTGTTATGGATCATGCATGAATGCTTACCGCCTTGTGGTTGAACCGAGAGAGTGATGTCTCTCGGGGTGTGTAGAATAAATGGACTGACAGTATGCCCTTACCGCTTTGTGGTGAACCGAGGGAGTCATGACCCTCGGGAGTGTTTAGTATAAATGGGCCGAAGGTGTGCCCTTGCTGTGTTGGTTGTTTACAACTTTATCATATTTATCCTGCTCTGTTTTCCTGTGCATTAGGCATGCTAGGGTAGGTTGGGTCTGTGTTGACTCTGCTGCTTGGAGTACCGAGTGATGGTAGTCTTAACTTCGGTTGTTCCGCCAAGTGCGGAGATCCCGCTTGGAGAAGGGTGTCCTACTGGTTGCGTCGTGTCTACCCTGTGTCAGGGAATCTCGGAGTTGCCCACCCCTGAGCAGTGGCATTATCGGAGATACGCACCTAGGACAGGAAACCTTCGGGTTATTGATGGGATTGTGGGATCCTTGGCAAGCCTCGGTACTTGGCATCAGAGTGTGTCTGGTTGCTTTACCCTTGTTTGTGGGAGTTGTAGAGTAGGACCCTGCTGAGCTGTTGCTCATGCCTACCTGGACTGTGTTTGTTGCAGGTGCAGGTGGCCGCTCTGTCCCAGTGTTACCCCCTCGGTCGTCTCGAGGCAGCGCTCCGGATCCTGATCAATAACCCAGGGTAAAGCAACCAGACACACTCTGATGCCAAGTACCAGACACACTCTGTCCCAGGGTAAAGCAACCGGACACACTCTGATGCCAAGTATCGAGGCTTGCCAAGGATCCCACAATCCCATCAATAACCCGAAGGGTTCCTGTCCTAGGTGCGTATCTCCGATAACGCCACTGCTCAGGGGTGGGCAACTCCGACATTCCCTGACGCAGGGTGGACACGACGCAACCAGTAGGACCCCCTTCTCCAAGTGGGATCTCCGCACTTGGCGGAACAACCGAAGTTAAGACTACCATCACTCGGTACTCAAAGCAACAGAGCCAACACCCACCCAACGTACCCTAGCATGCCTAATGCACAGGAAAACAGGGCAGGATAGATATGATAAAGCTGTAAACAACCAACACAACAAGGGCACACCTTCGGCCCATTTATACTAAACACTCCCGAGGGTCATGACTCCCCCGGTTCACCACAAAGCAGTAAGGGCATACGTCAGCCCATTTATTCTACACACCCCGAGAGACATCACCCTCTCGGTTCAACCACAAGGCGGTAAGCATTCATGCATAACTCATTACAGGATAAGCCCCGAGGGCAAAACCGTAAAAATCACTTGCATGCGAAGCCCCGCGGGCAAAACAGCACTTAAAGCAAGTAAAACCCTCTTTGCACTGAAGGAGATCGATCTCCTATAGCATGGAGATCGATCTTCCTCGAGGCTAGAAGCACCCGTCCTGGTCACCCCCAACAAGATCGATCTCCACCCATATGAAGATCGATCTTTTAGGTGACCCACGACGCACAGGCGCCAGCCGCCAAGAGATCGATCTTCCTCCCAGGGAAATCGCTCTCACTCGGGCGGGTTGGGCCACCCCGACCAAGATCGATCTCTTCCCAAGAGATCGATCATGATTGGGTTCACGCCGGCGGCCGGACGGCGAGGAACACCGCCGGAAACCGCCACCATACCTCACCATTCTAGGTGGGATGGTAGATCTCAGTGCCACGAAGCTACTCATGGCTTCAAAACCGGGAAAGAATAACTCCACAAGGAGATCTAACAAGAAATCAAAACCGGATATAAAACCCTCAAACAGCCGGAGTTTTAGAAGAAGAACCCTATCTCTTCAACGCAGCTTTGATCCACAAGTCCTACCCCAGGACCTTCCTCGCCTTGCCAAGAACCCAACGAGCCTTCAAGCTCCCGGAGAGGTGACCGGAGGAGGAAGAACGGCGAGCGAAAGCTCTCAGCCGGAACAGGGGAAAGCAGAGCCGCGAGGAAGAAGAAGAGAAGAAGAAGAAGAAAGGAAGGGGGAAAGGGGCGGGTAAGGCCGGGGAAAAGCCGGCTAAAGCGGGGAAAAGATGGGGGAGGGGAGGGAAAGTCTTCCCTCCCCTGACAGGGGAAGCGACGGCCACCGCGGTGGCCGTCCTTCGAAAGCCACCGACAGAGACTTCCAGGCACAGGGAGATCGATCTTCATAGACATAGAGATCGATCTTCCTCGCCCAGAACGGCGACCACTAGGCACAGAGAGATCGATCTTCATGGCCATGGAGATCGATCTCCCTTGCCCAAAACGGCAACCTTGGGCTGAGCCACAAGCCCAAACACAGGACTACTGAACCAGGGTCCACCTAACCTTTCTAACAACACAAGCATCAACCAAGGTCTGTGTGTGCACAGCCAGTGTGAAACGACCGCCAAGGCGCAATTTCCCAAATTTCCCTTGGGGTAAACAGCAAGTCACAGGGATGGAGGGGCAGGTCCTCACAAGTGGACCTCCCGTGTGACTGCACGGTAACCACCCAACACCTCCCTCTCTCTTCTCATCCCCCACTAACTCCCCCCCCTCACTAGGGATGGCAATGGGGCGGAATTTTCTATCCCCATCCCATTAGGAGAAAACTTAATCCAAACCCACCTCATGACCCATTCTGGGGTGAAACTTTTGCCCCATCCCTATTCCATTTTAAAATACCACAACCCTTCCCCACCCCATCTCAATATGCGATTAGCTTATATATGTGACAACAATTAATTGAAGTGAGTATCTCATAATTTCACTTCCCTTGGGTAAAAGTGATAGCTTTTTTTAATTAGTTAAGCGCCAAGAGACCCATTTAAAGGGGTTCAACAAGCTAGGAAGTAGGGGCAACAGGGACTGCTGGATTGCTGTCATAGTTGGAGCATTTTCTAGCAAGGCTCCAAACTAGCAGCTTCTTTTGATTGAGGTATTTATGAGTTTTGGTTTGGGCATTCTTGAAACAGATTCGTGAAAACTTAGGAAAAGTTAAGGTGCTTGGATCTTGGCATACATTAGCTTGTTTCCTACACAGTTTGAGGTAGGTGGATTATCCAGATACATACATGAAACTAACTATTATAACTACCATAAATCAGGGATCATGTGTAGATGAATATATCTCATGTGATGCTCATGGTGGTAATTCTATGTTGGTTATATTATGGTTATTTTGTATACGTGCTCTGCTATTTTGCTTGAATTGTAGAATTGTTGTTTGACTGGACGTTGATTCCTATTTGATTACTTCTCATGGAAGATTATGGATGTCTGTGATGTGTCAGCTATGGCTAATTGTTGTTGTGCAATTAATGTGATGTGGAATTGCTTATTTGTATGTATGTGAACTACTTTCATGCTTGGATGATATGTGATTAGATACTATCCTGTGATGGATATGTGTGATAGGCTATTTTGCTAGAGTAGCCACATGTGTACTACGGTTTGGTGATGTTTAAATTAAATCTTGTACAAGAACGCATTGTATGAGTTTAGGCCGGGGTCGGGTCTAGGAACTTGCGATCGAGGCTACGGGTAGACTTGGTTCCCATGATCGATCGGGGTTTGAGGAGAATGATTATGAAATCCAAATTGGATGAGAGAAGTAAATTGTTGTCGTTCGAGGTTTGATTCATTCTCTAGAACCTTAGTCTTAATGGCTATTGGGATGTAACCTAATGTCTGCTGGTCGACGCCAGTCTAGCTGTGTCCACAGTTGGCAGGGTAATGTCCCGGACTGTGGCGGAGAGCGAGTTGTGCCCACGGTTGGCAGGGTAGTTGCCCGGACCATGGTGGAGAGCGATGGGTAGATTGCGAGCTTGGGCTTAGGTTGTGACTTCCCTTGAGCTAAGACTTAGGCGCCAGATTTCATTGCTTATTTATGTTGTTTATTAGTTAGTTTCTTGTGTGTCGATAGTTAGTCTCCTACTGGGCTTTTTGCTCACCCCTACTCGAGCTGTGTTTGCAGATCCATCTATTTTTGCGAGTCCATCTGGTGATGACGCCCGAGCTTGAGATCGTTGGAGGATTCTACATTAAATCCAATTATTTTATTTCATCACATTCATTTGAGAGTTGTATTAAAATTGGAATTATGGGGTTTGAGTAATAATTTGACTCCTGTATTCGGAATAAGGGAATTGTAATTAATAATTTGAATTATCTATTGGATTACTTGAATTTATGTGATTATCCTGAAAGTATGAAATAAATTATTGGATTGTTCATGAATAATATAGTGCATTGCAACTTGATTATCTGTCAGGATGAATATAGTGAATTTATGATGGTTTATATTGTGATGTTGAGAGCAGATTGATTATGTGGTATTAGTGTAGAACAGGTTTTCCTCGCGTCCCGTGGTCGGGGTGGGTATATCCCGGGGCGGGGTGTGACACCTACCCTCCACGTAGGATAAACATAAAGAAGGGAGGTTGATAACTATATAAATATTGAAGAGAAGAAAAAGATGTATCTATTTCATTGATATAGAGTATGTATATATACAAGAGTTCAATATAAATTGATCCTACAAAAGAATGAGTGTCGATGGGATGGATAGGCGAAGAGTAGTCAAAGCCAAGTTAGATTAGCTGCAGTTTGAGCCAGGGAATGATATTCAACTTCGCATGATGAACGAGCAATCGTTGGTTGTTTTTTTGCACTCCAAAAAATTGGATTTTTGCCAACAAATAAGCAGCTACCACTGATTGAGCGTCTGTTGATGGAGTCACCTACCTAATTAGCCTCACAAAAGGCATGGATATCCAAAGATCTTGCTGATAGGAGCAAACCATAGTGCACAGTCCCCTTAATTTATCGTAACATCAACGGTGTGAAAAAGACCCAGGACCTATGGGAGAATTGTAGGAGAGAGTGTTACAGTGAGGCAAGTCAAGAGATGTTGATCAACAAGCAGCCGAGAAGAGTATTGGGGATTTGGTTGCGTCTTGCCGGCCGAAGCTGTTGGTGAATCCGCCGATGGACGAGAAGAGGAACCATCAAGGTAGGCGTAGACGTCGTGGGCTCTAAAGATAGTAGAAACTTGAGATCGCCAAACAAGATATTGGAGGTATCAAGTTTGAGGGTGAAGAGGGTAGAGTGGTTAGAGATGAGAAAGCGCACAGTAGTCGGAATTTTTTCCATTAGCAGAAGATGGAGTGATGGGCACCAAGGATCAAAGATCGTAGGAGCTTAATGGCTAACTAATACCATATAGAAATATTAAAGAGAAGGAAAAATTGTATCTATTTCATTGATATAGAGTAGGTGTATATACAAGAGTTCAATATAAATTGATCCTACAATAATGCTATACTATAACTGCTGATTATCTATACAAGAAATAGCAGCCATAGATAGGTAAACAGATCCTCCCATAATTGCTCATCACAGTTTCTATACATGGAGGATTTGATGGAGCAATCTCATGGGATTGATTGCTATCAGTATATTCCTAAATTGGCAACAATAACTGCCTTGGGCATTTGCAAAAAATCCTTTAAAGTAATTTATTAGCGCCTTTGTTTTTTTGTGTGAGATTTAAAGAGCCTTTTTAACCTTTGTGGTATTTGCATCCCGACTCTTTAGGTAAAGGATTTTTGTATTCCGGTACCATGCACTTTCTCAGAAATGCACTTTGATGTCACCAGGTTTGGAATTTGCAATTTGATACCACCAAATTATAAACTAAGTAAAATTTAGTTCCAACCCCAGACTCCGTTAGTATAATTTGATGGGAAACGGCTCACGTGCACGTGAGGGGTTTTGCACCCGTTTCCCGCCACAGAAAATGGTATTCTCCCCACAGAGAGAGAGAGAGAGGGAAGAGTTAGGCTGCGGGGAGAGAGAGAGAGAGAGAGCGAGGGAGGGAGGAAGAGAAGATAAGAGAGAAAGGGGAGAGCCGGGTCCGCCTGGCCCAGTTGGTTGGGTGGTGATGGGGGGCTGCGGGACGGCAGCGGAGCCGTGTCGTCTCCGGGGTGGTGGCGTGGGGGGGAGCGGGGAAGAGTTAGGCCATGGAGAGAGAGAGATAGAGAGAGAGAGAGGGAGGGAGAGAAGAGAAGAGAGAAAGGGGAGAGCTGGGTGGCTGGCTAGGCAGCGACGGGGGCTGCGGAATGTAGCAGAGCCGCGCCATCTCCGGGGTGGCGGCGGGGTGGGGGGGAGGAAGAGTTTGGGCCACGGAGAGAGAGAGAGAGAGAGAGAGAGAGAGATAAAGAGGGAGGGAGGAAGAGAAGAGAGAAAGGGGAGAGCCGGGTCCGCTCGGCGAAGCAGGGCGTTTGGCTGGGTGGCGACGGGGGATTGCGGGATTGCAGCGGAGCCGTGTTGTCTCCCGGGTGGCGTGGGGGGAGCGGGGAAGAGTTAGGCCGCGAAGAGAGAGAGAGAGGGAGGGAGGGAGGAAGATATGAGCCGTTGAGCTGGTAAGGAAAGATCGATCTTCTCCTCTATGAAAATTGATCTTTGTTCTTGGATGGTTGGATGCGTCCCGAGGAAGATCTTTTGTGAAGATCGATCTTTGTCGCTTCATGTGTTCTTCAGCTTCATTAGACGATCGATCTTCTAGTGGAAGAATATCGATATTCTAAAAGCTTGCGCTCTATCATCTCTTTTGCACAGAAAAGATCGATCTTTAAGGGGGTTGAAGATCGATCTCTTGAATTGTTGCTCCCTGGAACTGTTGGCGCACAGAAAAGATCGATCTTTATTCATTAGGTTGGATTTCGTCTTGATATCTTTAAAGGATCGATCTTCTTTGTCCTGGAATTGCCCAAATGAGTTTGTTTTCGCTGCAAACTTGATCCAATCCTCGTTGAGGGCTCTTGTACCTGCAATGGAGTAAGGATAGTCAGTAATGCATTGCTCAGAGACTAACAAGATCAAATTAAAAGGGTGATTTGTGTACTTTTCACGTCTTATCAGCGGCTTGGAGGTTGGCACCGATATCGAGCTCCGGTGAGGAGCGGGGACGAGGGAGAGAGACCAGAGCAGAGGAAAAATGAGAGAGAGTGGAGAAAGAGAGGGAAGGGGTAGTCACGTGTAGCAGGAGATGCCATGACACGTGGCAGTTTGGGCTGACGGTAATCACGTAACCAGTTTACCGTCAGCCCATATAACATCGTTGAGGGGCTTGGACCACTTTGCTATGGTATTCTAATTTGGCGGTATCAAATTGCAAATCCCAAATCTAGTGGTACCAAAGTGGGGATAAGTCAGTAATGATTGCTTGGGATAAGTGGAATAAGAGATTTTGGTGTTTGGGGATAAAGTAGAGGATAAAAAGAGTTATCCCCAACTATCCCCGAACCATACCGGGGTTGATAAACCCCAAATATTAGTGGTATTTGCATCCCGACCCTCGAAGCCAAGTTTTGGTAAGGTCATAATCCCCAAAGTCGCATATGATGAGCCAAGTTTTGGATCACCAACTACATCATCCGAGTCCAAAGCGCATTCGGATTCGGGTTGTGAAAAGGATCCGACTCGTTTACTCCCCTAGAGACTCCCCTCGTCTCTAGATTAGGGGTGGCAAAACGGGTTGGCGGATTGGATTCGGATTGGGTCGAGGTTGATTATCTCGACCCAAAGACCCAACCCGAACTCGACCCGTTTATTAAACGGGTTGGTTTCTTTGACCCAAACCCAACCCGTTTATAATCAGGTCAACCCGAACCCAACTCACCTGACCCGTTGGTCGGGTCGGGTTCAAAATAGTTGCCAACATCAGTTTATATTCTAAACTATTCCAACATTATTTTACATCAATAATTCAATACCAAGCACGATTTAGACAGTTTAAAAGGTGCCAACATGCCGTTTATAAAGAATCCAAACCTGCAAAATCCAGTAGGCTGTAGGGACAACAGAAACATATAGTAAACTTGAGGGAAGTTTGGACTTAAACTTCTCCAATTCAACAAGAACCTCTTCTTCTGGCTGGTAGATCAAGTCGCTCATTCGCCATATTCGCGTCATTCATGGTGGAGCATTGTCCCGATTCGTATTCATCCTTGCTGACACTTGAACTCAACACATCCTCAGTAAGATCATTCAGAGGAGTCAAATACTCTACATAATATGTAGAAATGAGTTATGAAACATAATTCAGAATTAAAGTTACTTCGATAATCCACTACTACTACTAGCTTACCTTTGTGACCATACAACCAATCATGTGTGCAAACTAAAGCCTCAGCTACCTGAGGCTTAAGTACACTACGATATTGATCTAGCACTCTACCACCGCCACTAAAAGCAGATTCAGATGCAACCGTGGAAACGGGTATATACAAGATATCACGAGCCATGAGCGAAAGTTCAGGATAACGATATTGATTACCTTTCCAAAAGTTAAGAACATCAATATCTTCCTTTCTATCCATTATCGGCTGATCAAAATAAAGCTCTAATTGTGGCTTTTGAGAAGTCGATTGAAAAACCTGAATTTGATAACTATCAAAGGCCTACATAATATAAGAGATTTAAAATCAGCAAACAAACATAATACAAATGCATGCATAAATTTCATTAACAAGAAATTTGCATACCTTCATAATATCTTCACACTCCTCAGAATACAAACAGATTCCACTATTATTAGAAGGAGAAGCCTCTCGGGTTACATTTGACCCACTTGAAGGAGATGTTCTTCTACCATAACCATGCATATATGTATCGAAGAGGGAAAACAATTTATCCCGAACTATAGTCATTTCAAATGAATTGTTGCCATATAACTTTCGATAACAGAAGTCCACAAACTGAATTTTGAACTGAGGATCCAATACACATGTTATAGAAAGAGTTAAGCTATACTTTGACCAATACTTCTCAAACTTAGTGAACATTTGTATAGCCATTTTACGCACAAAAAGTCAGGATCTTCCTTCGCTTTGATCAAAGTAACTTGAATGAGAAAAACTTGAGGGAAGTATAAATTTGTCGTGGGATATTTGGAACCAGAACATATGCAAGTGACAGTGTAGAAAACAGCTAAGAGTTTGCAAATTCTCTCTAGTTTATCCCACTCTTCTTGTGATGGGTAGTACTTGTAATTTGAATCACTGAGCTCAAAATGAAGTAGTGCATGTTTATAAAATATGGCACTTTCAAGCATAAGGTAAGTAGAGTTCCACCTTATAGGAACATCTTGACGTAGCCCTTTTTTAGATTGTAAAGACACTTGTGTCACACATTCCAACAACTTTTGCTTTCTAACTTGAGAACCTTTGATATACTTGACGGTCTCATGAATCTTTTGTATAGATTCATCAATTTCTTTCAATGCTTATTGAACAATCAAATTGACAATATGCGCATAACAACGACTATGAAAGAATTCACCATCACATAGAAGGGCTTCATTCAACAAAAGCGTGCTTTTCAACATCCCAACAAACGAAAGATTCATGGAAGCATTATCCAAAGTAATAGAAAATAATTTTCCCACAATTCTCCACTCGACCAACAAACTAAATATTTTCTCAGATATGCCAACATCATTATGTGGAGGAGGCATAAAGCAAAATCCAATGATTCTCTTTTGTAACTGCCAATCATTATCCATAAAGTGAGCAGTAAGAGAAAGATAACCATCTTTCACTATAGAGGTTGACGGGTCCTTGATGGGTAAAACCGAACCTGACCCGCATCCGAATACCCTAAACTCAAACCCGCTAAATTCGGGTCGGATCGGGTTTACGGTTACGGGTCCAATTGCCACCCAAACTCTAGATATCCACCAAAGCCCCAAAACCCCCTTCGTTTCCCCACGCTCGCGTACTTTCGAGAACACTGAGAGGGGGTCGACCAGAGAGCTAATTGAGGGGAGAAAACCCTCAAAATCGCCAATCCCTAACCCTAACGTGCCTAAGCATCCTTGCCCTAGAGTTGGGAGGAAGAGGAGGAGGAGGGATGGATGCGATCCGGAAGCAGCTGGACGTGCTGATGGGGGCGAATCGCAACGGCGACGTGGAGGTGGTGAACCGCAAGTACTACGACCGCGACGTGTGCCGCTACTACCTGGCTGGGCTCTGCCCCCATGACCTCTTCCAGCTCACCGTGAGCCATCCCGGAAACCCTATCCCTGAGATCCACTTACGTGTTTCATCGCTCTGATGGCTTTGTTGTGAAACCCGGCGATTGCTGGCTTTAGCTTTTTTCTATAATAGGGATTGACGTGTTTTGAGTTTTTGTGTTTTTTTTGTGTAATTTAAAGTGCAAAATTAGAACCTTATGGAGTTCAATCCTCTTATTTACACCATGTTTTATTTGGGTTCTTTGCAACATATTGGTTTTGTCCTTAGTCTTGAGTTCTTGTTGAAGAGGAGTGGTTGTTTGTCGGCTCAATTTGGGGCTGTACTGAAATTGATTATGTTTGTTTGTTCGCTGGCTCTTTTGAATCTTGTCTTGTTTTGGACATATTTTAGAAATTTATTCATTTCTTACCATTGATGCTGCTGCTGAAATTATTGCTTGTCTTTTCCTTTCTGTCAGAAAATGGATCTCGGCCCATGTCCGAAGTTGCACTCATTGCAGCTGAGAAAAGAGTATCCTTTGTGCCCATGATTGTCTTTTTTCCTCCTTTTAGTTGATTGTGTTTACGTGGATTCAGGTAGCATTGACCTTGAAATTTTCGAATTATTGGAAGAATGGTTGAATTTACTTTGATTTCATGATCTGTTAAGTTTAAAACGATTCAATTCTGTCTTAACAAGTGGTTTTTAGACCTGTTTTAGAAATCTATAAGTCATAGATTAATGGAGTTGGAAAGAGTAAGATCGGTAGAGTGCATACATGCTATCACTGCTAATCACAGATTACTAAAAGTCGCAGCTTTCTCTTTTTTGTTACTTTAGCTTGATGAAATCCATGGATAACCTCCTTCTTTCACCTGAATGTTGTTGGAGGTATCAGGTATGGGTATCTGTGGGATAAGATACGCATGTTTCTTGGTATATCTATTTGATGGTATTTTTGGACCTGTCTGAATTTAGCCTTGCTAGATCTCTGTTATTAGGGTATATTTGTTCATCAAATGGCCTTTACATATTTGATCGGTGTTTGTAGAAATGTATTGAAAAGCTCAAGGAACCTGTTTCATGCTGGCATATTGGCACTGGCTATTCGTAATTTTCTTCATGGGGTGAAATCATATGGCCTTTACATTCACATGGTTCTTAAAATTAGGTATCCGAAGATATTGTGTCTTGATTTAAAAGTTACTGCTGCACAAAACAACATATACATCTTGCTGATATGACATCTTTTATGTCTGACTGTTTGTTTTGCTTCTTCTGCACATATATGAAGGATCTCCATAATAAATTTGGTGTTTCTGTTTTTTCCGTCTGCACATACGATTCTGTACTTGGCTGCATACATGCACACATAAACAAACAAATTTAATGCACCTTTAAGCACCTTCAATCATATCCTGAGTATTTGCAAAGATGTTAGATGCTTGTATAAGCATTCTAGAACTGCTTCATTGTAGATCCGATTATGTTCTTTTTCATCACAGTTTTGAATTATATGCAAGGACAATTTTGCATAAATTTGTTGGAATCCTTAGAGGGCTACAAATGACAAAGATTTTGTTGAAGGTAGGCATGATCTTGGTCTGATAATGAATCTAAATGGCCTGCAGAAACTTAAAAGCTTCTTTGAGATATTTCTTCCTGACGGTTTGACCATTCTTGGGGCATTGATGATCTGTTTCACATGTGATGGCATTCAGGAGACACGAAGAATAGTTGCAATGGAGACATGGAACCTATCTCGAATTCAATTGAATGTTTCAGGTGTACAATATGTCATCTGTTGCTCTCTATTTGGAGTCCAACATTAGAGTCTGCAGGTAAAGCTAAATTAATTTAGTTGTTAGGCTCGGCAAGTATGACCACTTAGATATTGGAGATGTAATCAGATGACTAATTGATATGGAACTGGAACATAAGCATTGATTATATGTGAAAACAAATATAACTCCTATGTCAAGTATTGGGTGGCTAGCACAGTTTGGTTAAGTACCTCTCACAAGAGAGGTAGGTCATGGCTTCTTGTCCTGTAGAGGACATTGTAGATGTAAGGGCATTTGCTCACCATAAGCCAGGGGAAAGGCCCTACTTTAAAATAAAAGTATTTGGAAACAAATATAGACAAATCTGCCATGAATGTTTGTGCATAAATGTCCTAATGTCATATTGTAACAAAGGTTCTGATTTAGCTGATTCATGATTACAGGTTTTTATGAGATCATGCAGAATTGAGTGCATGTGGATCGAGTTCAGTATTAATTTTTAAATTTGTTGGATAGGACCGGAATCATGTTTGCTTTAGAGCTGTGAAAATAAGGAGCCTAAGCTTCTGTTTGATAGCAATTAGTTTAAGAAGATAATTTGTGAAATCATATGCATATAATTGGATAACACTTGGTTATGTTGTTGAATATCTGGAACGTTGTATCTATTTAAGTTTTTTCCGGCTGACGACAATGTTTATTGTGTGTTTTAATTTGTTCAACCTATTAATCCGACATGGAGTCGCCATATCTGTAACTCTGAATTAAATTTACTGTTGTCTAGAGGAGAAGGTCTGCAGAACTTACTTTTAACATTTTTTAACAGTTTTCGCAGACAATCAGGTTATAGGGCTGTTGCTTTGCAAATTTATTGTTCTTCCTGAACTACCTATAGATATGAAGAGGCAAAAGGAAAAAGTGTTCATAATTTTGATAGAGAACTGGAGGATATGATTGAAAGACTTATTGTTGAGTGTGAAAGAAAAATCCAAAGAGCTTTAAAGCGCTTGGAAGATGAAGATGCTAAAGCTGCCATTGCAATATCAGTAACAGAGGTTACCCAGGTATAAAATGCTTCAGCTTTTGTAGATGAATAACAATTATATAAACATTCTGGTAGCATTATACAATGGAATAGTCATGAAGGTGTAAAGCAAGTCTCTTTGTAATTAGTTAACAGGGCCTTAAAATGTTTTTGAATTGCAGACACCCGAGCTCTTGGACTTGTCAAAACAAATCAAGGAGAAGTTGCAAGAAGCTGATGCTTTTGGTAGTTTGTTTTTCTCTTATGTGGTCGTGGGCATGTTTGTATCATTGTTTTGTTTTTACTTTATAGCTCATTGGCAGATCACTACATCAAATTTCACTCTCTTCCTTGGTCAAATTTCACTCTCTTCCTTGTTGATGAATTTTAAAACATTGTCCTTATTTACATGGTTCAATTGTGGAACCAGTGAGGTGTGGTGCGTGTCAGTAAGTATTCTTGTGGATTTTTGGCAGGCCATCCTCTTCAACGTTTTTTTTGTCAGCACTTTTCATAAAGTGTCTATGTCATGCTGACATGCCGGTGCAGTATCGGTTATTTGTTTTATGGAGTCCTTTTCCCTTGGAATTTTGGTTAAGAACTGATTTCTTAGTGTTAGATGAGTCATATGACGATTGTGATGATAGCACTTTTCATAAATAAGTATTTTCAAGAGAAATAAATAAGTAGTGGCCAACAAGTGCACCTCAAATGGCATTCTGTATTGGTAATTTGGTATATTGTTTCCTCATATTTTCTAGGCGAATAATGTTTATGAATAAGTTACACATCTTAGGATTTTTACGAAGGGAAGAGTTCATATGCTAGTTTTAATCGCCGAGTGAAGAAGAGATGGTTGATGCATACAAGTGTGAATGGGAATCTAAGAATTGAATAATCCTAGTAGTCTGAAGGATTTCTATTCTAGGTTATCTGTCTTTAAATATTTATGCAACTATGACCCTGCACTTCATGGTTGCTTCTTCATGTCAATTCTCTTTTTTGCTTTCTGAAATGAGATTATACTCTGTTCTTGCTGTCAGTGATCTTTGTATTGTGAATATTTGGTACATGTGCATTGTCGTATTAGGTATACTTCTTAACAATATTAGTTTTCAGATTTGGAAGGGAAAACAGACATGAAGATTCGAGCTATAGAATTGTTGGAAGAGCTCAGAACCAAGAGAGCTGACAAGCAGGTGGTATTTCTAATGCAATAACAAAATTCATGCCGTAGTTTGAAATTCCATTTTCCATAAGGTGGAGAAACTTTTCTATTCATTCGATTTTGCCCTTTTAGCAGGTCTTTCTTTCATCAGGTGGCTCTACTTGGACCTTGTGAAGTAACTCCTCACTATTTTACTGCAGGCAATGCTTCTTCTTGATGCTTTCAACAAAGATCGGGCTTCTTTACCGCAACCCCTTCAAAATCCTCCTCAGTTGGCGCCATTGCCAGTCCTTCCTCCTCCAGATGCTCGCACCCAGGAAATGATTAACGAGAAGCTGAGAAAGGCAGAAGATCTTGGTATGCCCATTTTCTGTCATTATGGGTTTTGAATTTTTCTTCAATTTTATGTCATTGAAACTCTTTCATGTGGTTTTGCATTTTCAGAGGGATTAGGGATGATTTTTTTAGTATGTCTCTCATTGCATTTTTTGGCTTCTCTTGTATTTAAAGGGATTTTCTTTCAGAAGTTGGGTTTCAGTTATTGATCTCTCTTTCCTGGTTTTCATATTTTTTGTGCAGTATGTTGCACTGTTTTAGAAACATATGGCATTCCACTTAAGGTTAATTGAACCCATTAACATCTTTGTACTTTTATCATTTAGATTTGGACTCTACAGGAAATAATGTTTTAGAATTTCATCTACCATTTACATGTATGATTGTTGAGATGCCTGGGTTTGATGTTCTGATTGACATTGATTATGGATGATTACTTGTTTTCGTAGTTGCCTCTCTTTGCTTTTCCTCACTTTTGGTGTAAATGGAAGAGATTTGCTTTCAACAGGTCAGTTTCATTCATTTTTCTTTTCCTGTCATTCGTTAAGTGTTATTCTCAAATTATTTGTGACACAATTGGAATTAGGTTAGGCTGAAATTCGCTTTTTATTCGTTTCATGCCTGCTTTTGCCCTTCTTAACTGCTGCAGGACCTAGAAAGGTTGCTCAATAAAACCAACTAGATGTTCAATGTACTCAACTTGGTCTGCCATGGACTGAAAACTGGCTATTTTAAATTTATTTGCCTTTTATTTTTGCCTTGGAATAACTATCTTTTCATGTTCAGAAGTGATGAGTTAGGTTAAGTAGCTTGTAACTTTTTACAGCAAATAAAGTTTCCTAGAGCAATCTTCCATCCCTTTCGTCATATCTATTGGCACTTTGGAATGGTTCTCTCTTATCCTTATTCTCTTGGTGATGTTCAGGTGAAAAAGGGATGGTGGATGAAGCCCAAAAAGCTTTAGAGGAGGCCGATGCTTTGAAAAAGGTCTATTATACTCTTCTTTCATTAAGAGTTGATGCTTGCACTTCATTTATGCATTCGTGAGGATTTGTTTAAGCATTTATTTCTGAATGTTACATGCGTAAGCCCACACACAAAAAACATGGTTTTAAGCTCTGTCGTCACACATTGTAATGGCATGATATTTCCATTGGCAGCATGTGCTGTGCTGGTCAGCACGGTCAGTGCCAGATGTAGATGTAGTTGGCACGGTGTGTGATGACCGACGCATAAAAGCATGCATTCCTGTATATGTTGAAGCTATATGTAATCTTTAGCAATCGGTAGACTCACACAATACCAATATAAACAACCACTAGAATTGGTAAGAAAGAAGACACCAGAGCTTTATTGTGGAAAACCCCTATCATGTAAAAACCATGTGTCCATACCGTGGAACAGACCAACTATACACTAGAACACTTGTTCGGACAGTTATACACACATTACAATGATAGATTAATGACTCCTCATTCAAGTTGTTTCTTTGTGCTCTCGAATCCTCAAGACTCTTGCCGTGCACAGTCCAACACCTCCACCACTCCTGATTGAGGTCTATGAAGCACTCCTCCTTCACTAGCCTTGGAATTCACTGAGGCAAGAAGATAGGTTCACTGGTTGATGGCGATGAGATGTGAAGAAGACATTGAGTGTTCTAGTGCATAGCTGGTCTGGTCCACGATATGGGCCACGGTTGTTACCCGATTGGGGTTTTCCATGTTAAATCTCTGGTGTCTTTTATATTACCAGTTCTAGTAGTTATTTATATTGGTATTGTGTGAGTTTGCCGATTGCCAAGGGGTACATATAGCTTCAGATGCATATCTTCATGCTTGTGATTATTTATTCATACATGTTTGCAGCGCTGTCCATGATGACGGACACTGAAGTCATACGTATATGTATACATGCATATGTGCGTGATCGTGTATAATCATTCGTACATGTTTATATGTGTCTATATGCTTTTATGCATATGCATATGTGCCCATTCCTAGTTGAAACATTAGCGAATTATATGTTTCTCATTGATTTTATTGTTTTTTTTTGGCTGCCTCTAGTTGGGTGCAAGACAGGAGCCAGTTTCGGAGTCGGCCAAGTATACTGCTGCTGATGTTAGAATTGTAAGTTCATTCATTTTTTGTATCTCCAAGTACTATTTTTCAGTTAACCCTGTTTATGATAGGTTTGGGTTTATGTATGTGATTTCGTTTAATTTGAGAATTAATACTTAAACAAATTGCATTGGTTTTCTTCTTTCACTATTGTTACATACATGCCTATTAGTCCCTGAGTATCATTTGTCTAGTGAGTATTCTATAATTGAGACACTAAGAGCTTATGTTGTATTTTGTATAATTATGACTTGTTAATAGTGAATATCATCTGTGCAGCAAGATATGTTATGAACTTTGTCTTATCTTTTCTTTTCTGACCTATATGAGTTCGATTTTTAAGACTTAGTAACATATTGGAGTCCTGTGTCTGAAATCAGGAAGTATTTAAGCTGTAAATTTCCCCACAACATCAACTGGTCCTGCATGACTTCCTTCTTGTTGTAAGGAGACATGAAGTCATTCCACTTCATTTAATATTCAACTAGCTGCTCCATAGCAACAGCTTGCTTTAACAGATTCTGCTCTACTTTAAGACTGCTGGTACAATTAATATCTGCCTTACGCATGTAATGATTGTGTCAAGTCTCCAAGTGTAAAACCGTATTTGATGTGACAATCTGAAATACATATGTAGAATAGACATGGCTAGAAATGCTGTCTGTTGGATTATACCTTTTAGTTGCTATACTTGGGTCTATCTTAAAGAACAATATTTAATCACAAGATACTTGAATTTACTTGCATTTGCTGACCACTGTTTGTCTTCAAAAAACTAAAGCCATCATCTGCATCGACCATTGGCCACTGAGTGGCTCAATTGACATGGTTAATGTCATGTCTTCTAAACTTTGAAGCCCAAAAGTGCACTGTTTTAAACAACTTAGCTCTTTACATTCAATCCATTTAGCTCTTTTCTCTAAGATAATTTTGTGAGTTAAACAGCATAGATGATACACTCGTGTTAAACTTCTTATATAAGTATGATAGATATTTTGAACATGGTGCATTGTTTGGTCATTACTTGGATTGTATCTTAGAGATTCTGGTTTTCCATCAGAAGATGTAGATTTTGAATCTAGGGATCTATATGGAAATGAGACTGGAGTAAGATATGCATCCGTCTAATTGAGATTTGATCGAGACATAATGTAAAGGTCAATATTGTCAGTATAGCAAAAGTGGCTGATCATTTCTTGGCATGTATGTACATGTGGCTTGTATTCATCTGATTGATGGTGATGTGCTTTTGACTGTTCAATGGAAATTTCCTGGAAAGCTAATTTGGAGGAAGATAATCAGAATTGTCTTTCCTATTTGCCAAATATAACTCTGCCCATTTTTTCTGTGTCCAACAGAAGGATTTGGCAAAAAAATGTAGGATAGTCATAGTTTGATTGATAATATTTAAGCCTATGAATAGTTCCCGTGGTTATGTTCAGGTTATGATTAATTAGCTTCAGAATGTTTAAGTTTATGACTTACACGTTTGCAATTTATTTTGCAGACAGATCAGAAATTGCGTGTATGTGACATTTGTGGGGCATTCTTGAGTGTCTATGATAGGTAAATTCTACTATCCATATGGGAAGTCATATTTGTCTTGTTCCTAAGATTTTGTGGGCAATGAAAGAGTAGTATTTGGGGCTTCAAGTACTTCAGCTTTTGACCTGCGGATTATACCTCCTTGTCACCAGCAGGCTTTTGGGCCCGGTTTTACGAGGAAAACTTTTGCAGCTAAAGAATGTGCGTGTTTTTAATTTTATGTCAGTAGATTAATTGAGAACTTATGGTCTCAATGTTTATTGCTAAACATGTAGGAACTACTCACCAAATGATATGCCTTATCTTGTTAATCAGCCTTTTCTTTTTGTTTTATTCAGTGATCGTCGTTTGGCGGATCATTTTGGAGGGAAACTTCACTTAGGCTACATGCAAATCCGTGAGAAGTTAGCAGAACTTCAGGTACAATATTCTGATATATCACCTCGATAATGGCAATTTTCTCTTTTGTGATTGTACATGTTTCGCCTATCAATGCTTCCGCTCCTTTGTAAGTTGCCACAGATTGAGAATGTTTGTGAGCATCTGTTGACATGTATACAAGTTGTTTTTCTTTTTATTATGTTTTATGGTTTCACGCAATAGTTGGTGGTGGTAGTGAGGTTCTTTCTTAAATGTTTTGTTTTTTGGAGGAGTGAGGGCGTGGTTGGTGCTAGTAACTTGGTGTTGGTATTGTCTTAAATTCATTTGCGAGCATCTAATGGTATGCATTTGTGTCGAGATTTGAGAACCAAAGTACTTCTATCCTTTCGACATTCTAGTATCTTTTTTATAGCTATGAAAAGTATCTTCTTGCTTTGACTTTCTCAGGAAGAGAGGAATAAAGGCCGCAAGAAAGATCGATCTGAAGATGATAGGAGGTATTCTTCTTTATGAGATACCTTTTAAAGTACTAAAGTTGAATGGCGGATTTGATAATAGCATATCTCCCATCATGTGCTTTAGGTCAAAAGAACAAAGTCGGGAACATGACAGGGCACCAAGCAGGGACCGCGATCGAGACAGAGAGAGCCGAGGTGATAATCGTGAAAGGGAAAGGGATTCTGATCGGCGAAGTAGAGACCATGATCGGCATAAAGACAGAGATCGTGGATATGAAAGAGAACGCGAGAGGGACTCAGATAGATCTCGCACTTATGACTCAAAGAGCCGGAGAAGGTCGCGTTCAAGATCCAGGGATCATACTAGAGATTATGATCGGCACAGGTACAAAGAACTGCGCTAGCAATGGTCGTCTGAAATATGATTAGTCATGGCTACAAATTGCAAGAAAATGCATATCGTAATTGTTGAAGTGTTTTTCAATTATATTCACTTCGGTTGCATATAACAATTACAAGTTGTCTCATCACAGAGAAGAATGTGAAAGAAGGTATTCAGCACATAAACAACGGAAGCCTCTCTTGTGCGAGAAGAGTTCATGGGTTTGAATCTTCGCTAGGGTGGACTATAAGAAACATGCGCTTAGCACATGGGAGGCTTGTCCATCCTTCCACCACTAGTTGTTTGGCCTCTGTCAAAGGCATTGGATGAGTTTGAGCTGATTCAAGATCATCTTGACGGATGTCCAGCAACTGGTAATGGTAGGGTGAGCAAGTGGCAACATATTTAGGGACAAGCGTATCATAGTTCTGCCTAGTGGGCGAATTATTCGAAATTTTTAGATTCAGAAAAACTAGGAACCATAGACAGCTTGAGGCTGAACTTTGCTAATTCCTTCTATAGCTCACCTTGTGTAAGGGTATTGTAAAGAATGGACTTGATTGTTCATTGCTTATTGTCACCGTTGTTATCAAAAACCAAACTTTTTTTTTGTTGAATAAAATAGGGTAGAGATATCTTTGGTGGAACATGTAAGTTTTATCCTTAAATTGATCTCTGTTGACTGAATATATTGTTGAGTTCAGTGCCTGTCATGTCTTGTGCTACGCATCTTCCCACTTTTTAACTGGAATGTTATAGCAGACGTTGTCCTCTTGCTGCTAACAACCTTTCTAAATTTTTGGCTACTCGCAATAGAATATGAATGGTGGACCTCATCCTGATAAAGAAAGGCAAAGGAATTAGCCCATCAAGGAGGAAAGAGACGTTCACTCATAGGGGTTTCTTCCAGGGTTCCTTCTGTCTTTCATATGTTAAGCAGAGAAACCTTGGTTATTGACAAATAGTCTGTAGATATTTTTGGACCACAATAGGTGTTGGTTTTCATTCTGTCATCTAATTTCTAAAGTAGCTTGTTGAACTTTTGTGACCCTAAACCTTTTTTTCTCTTACAGCAGACGCCATGAGAGGTATGATCACCACTGAAGTTCTTACTAGAGGTCGAAGGTATTGATGATCTGTCTGCACCCGTGGAGATGTGCATTTTATTGCAGGTCTGTTTGTGCTAGAAGATTGAGATCACATGGTCAACTTTGTAATGCAAGTTTTTCATTGCAAAATACTGAGAGTTTAGGAACCATGCCTGACCGACGCTACTATAGCCTTCTTTAGTATGTCGAGGATAATTTAGACTCGTGAGTTATGATACTGTGATACTAAATATTTTGTTTTATGTTATCAATGCCCAATTTATTACATATATTGACGGTATATGGATTGTGATACTGGAGCTAGTTGCGATGTTATTTATTTGTCAATTTTTGTTTTGGCCGAACCATGAATGCCATGGCATTCCACTCATCAACCAGATTGCCTGAATACATGGAATTGTTCTTTGAACATTCAGTAGTTGTCCGGTTCCCTGATTTCTACCCAAGAAAGAACCTGATTTCTGGCAACAAAAAATGTCTATATTTTTGGTGTCAGTTTCCTTAAAACTTGCTGATGTAGGTCAAGGATACTGATCTATACCTGAAGGCTGTGGACAGCTACGATGCCAAGTCACAAGTATGGTTTTGTTGGTGTGGAAACAAGACTGCTTGAACCCTATAACTAAGCCAAGGCATCCCGGTAACGAAGCTGGTGCGATGAAAGGTGATATTTTTATCTTCCGAGTCTCGTCCAATTCCTTGTCTTCCATTTTTTTTGGTCTTCTGAGTTTTCTGAGTCCCTTATGTGTGTTATATGCATGGACCGAGACATGCTCTTGGTATTTACGTCACCTGTATTTACTTCACAAGTTGTGGTAATCACATGGAGGCATGTGGAAGGTGGTGGTGAGCACAAACAATAATGGAAGCCTCTTGTGTGAGAAGAGGTCATGGGTTTGAATCTCCACAAGGGAGCACTATGATAAATATGTGCTTAGCATGTAGAGGCATATGTCCATCCTTCCATCACCAGTTGTTTGGCATCCGTCGAGGTGGTTGATGAGTTTAAGCTGATTCAAGACGATTTCAATGAATGTCAAACAGCTGGTGGTGAGAGGATGAGCATGTGACAATATATGCTATGGACATGGTCTATTATAGTTCCCTTTAGCTCGGCTTCGATCCATGGCCTATTATCACACAAGAGAGGCTTCTATCATTGTTATTTATTTCATCAACTTTTGTTAGTGTTTTGGAGCACAAGTGTTTTGCTGGTGATTTGGCTGATGTGGCACCTTCACCAGGGAGGACTATGATAAACATGTGCTTAGCATGTAAAGGTATATATCCATCCTTCCACCATCAGTTGTTTGGCATCCGTCAAGATGGTTGATGAGTTTAAGCTGATTCGAGATGATCTTAATGAATGTTAAGTAGTTGGTGGTGGGAGGATGAGCAAGTGATAATATATGCTATGGACATGGTCTATTATAGTTCTCTCTAGCGGGGCTTCGATCCATGGCCTAATATCACATAAGAGAGGCTTTTATCCTTGTTATTTATTTCATCAACTTTTGTTTTGCTGGTGATTTGGTTGATGTGGCACCTCCGGCAGGGAGGACTATGATAAACATGTGCTTAGCATATAAAGGCATATGCCTATCCTTCCATTGCCAGTTGTTTGGCATCCGTCAAGGTGGTTGATGAGTTTAAGTTGATTTGAGACGATCTTAATGAATATCAAGCAGCTGATGGTGAGAGGATGAGCAAGTGACAATATATGTTATGGACGTGGCCTTTTATAGTTCCTTCTAGCGGGGCTTTGATCCATGGCCTATTCTCACACAAGAGAGGCTTTTATCCTTGTTATTTATTTCATCAACTTTTGTTACTATGGAGCACAAGTGTTTTGCTAGTGATTTGGCTGATGTGGCACCTCCTGTTTGGCCTCTCGTGTGTGGATGCATATCTTGCACATCAGGCTTTATTGGTCATGTTTGAGAAACTACAGGTATCGATGATTGTTTTCTCTTATAGATATTAATGATGTATAATAATCCTTAATTTAAACAGGGAATTTGGGAACTTCATATAGATGATTGTGTGATATCAAAATTCTGAAAAGTTAGTTATATGTCACATGAACTGTTCGGCATCACCGTTGGGTGAACCACACATTCAAATCTAGGGGTGTCCAAAAAGCCCAAATGGTTCGGCTCGATATGGGTCTGGCCCAGGCCCGTCAGGGTCGTAGCATGGTCCGGGTGTTGGCCGTGTTAGACGGGGTTGATTCGGGTTCAGGACCGGATCAAGGCCCCTTGGTCAAAAACCCGGTCCGGCCCGGTCACCTATGGAATTAAAAAAACAAACAAAAAATTAATACCCCATTCACCTATTGTCCTACTCTACGGCGCCATCGCTGATCCGGAGGCGGGACGGGTTCTCCACCGTCATCGGAGCTGTTCCCCACTATCGTCGATGTCATCCTCCTCTAGCCACCTCCCCTGCTGCCACGCCTCGCGGACGCTTTCGCCTCCCCCTGCCCCCATCTATCTGTCTACCACTCCGCAGCTACCGCGACGGCGGATTTGAGCTGAAAATGAAGAAGAGGTCGAGAGGGGAAGATGTTGTCGGATCTAGGGTTTAGGAGGAGGGTGAGTGATCGCTAGATCGGGCTAGATCTCACCGGGAATGGAGGAGGGATCGGGGGCTTGCGGATATCCAAATCTAAAGTGGGGTGGTCGGAGGCAACGGTTCTCGATGATAGCGACGCCGGATTGAGAGAGAGGTCGAGCTCGAGCTCGAGGGGGTTGGGTTCCATCGAAGAGGAGGGCGGCGTCGGAATGGAGCTTGGAGGCGTCGCAGGGGGTAGTGGAAGGTCACGGGATGCTACGAGGTCGTTGGAGGTGTCGGGGGGGTGGGTGGGTCTGTGGCTTGCCAGGAAATGGTAGCAGAGGTTGGGGTAGCGTGGAGGGGTAGTGGAGTGTTCATTGCCGACGGGGTCACCAGAGAAGAGAAGATGGACACGCCGCGCCCAAGCTTCATCGACCTCATCGTCGTCCACGACGCTCGCAACACCTCCGTCTCGCCAAGCTTCCCATGCCAACATTTTTTTTAGCCGGTCTCGAGTCTCTCCTCCTCCTCGACCTCGTCGCCGATCGCCCCGATCCACCCAATCCCGGCGAGAGATGGGGCAATACAGGCTATATGGCTAGACTAATTTAAGTAAATGTAATATTATCAGTCATTAATATTATTTATAGTACTACTAAATAACTAATATGTGTTTAATGTGGATTTTTTTCTCCTGACCCATCAAAATCTAGGCGTTGTGTGAGACCGTTGCAGCCGGTACATTGAGCTCAAATAGCCGGATCTTATTTGCATACGAAGAGCCGTCGTATATGCTCAGAGACAAACAACTAGCCACGGCGGCGCCCGCCTCCATGTCCAAACTTCACTCTCATCTTTGTATGAGTTTGGTATGCACTAATGAGCATGGAAAGGGAATGGAATAATGTGTAAATGACCATACTACCCTTGATATATACAACACTTAATATATGTATATATTTAGTCATATATATCTACTAGTGCCCCTCCCCCATGCCACACTCTATATTTATATACACGTAAAATATGTACATATAGTATATGTAAATATATGTGTGTATAAAAATATGTGTGCACCGAATCTTCTACTTGTATAGTTTGTTATTTATTTGTTTCGTTGATGGATCCAACGGTGGAGAAATCAATTATGTTAATTGATGAATGATCATATAGATTATTAATCTGACTGTAATTAAACGGTGGTAATTTAATTCATTCAAGGATTAAGGTGATTAATTCAATGGTTCAGATTGACTACATAAGGGTAATTATGTCATTAGACATTACATTCCTCATTCAGGCCTGAATGGAATGGGTCAATCTCAGGGGTGGGAGGAATGGGTCATTCATTCTACAGGATGAATGAGGCATTCCATTCCGGCCGGAATTGGCGAACCAAATGATGAAATGTCTCCTCGGAATGGAAAAAGGCATTCCATTCCGGTTGGAATGGGCGAACCAAATGTGCCATTATGTATTCAAAGGTCTCTATACCAAAAGCCTCTTAATAAATCCATGAGTTTTGGACAATAGGTACCTTATTTTGGGTAAAGATCTGAGGTTATTTTATGGGAATCAAGAGGTCCATTCCATTGATGATGTATAAGAATCCTTATTTAAACATGGAACTTCGTATAGGTGGTTGCGTGATATCAAAATTCCAAAACTTTGTTAGGACTTGGGGGAAAGGTGAACTTAAGCGTGGCCGTTGGGTGAACCAACCATTCAAATTCAAAGAATGGCGGGTAACGTTGCTTAGTCTTTCATTAGAAGACCATCCTCCCTCCTCCTTTCTATCCGTCACTTGCACACATGAAGGGTGGTGGTGGTGGTCTAACGTTCCTCCTCTTCGCTGACACCACCTTCTCCTCTTCTGGTCAGCTTTGGCTTTGGCCGGGACAATAACAAGTGCCCCTTCTCGCCATCCACGTCCCCGCCATCAGATGACTCATCGTTAGAGATTAAGTCTCTTTTAGGCAAGAGATCATCGCCCGAGCGGCCTAAAGAAGTCTCACGACGTGTTTGGTTGCACAAAAATATTGGGAATGGAATGGTCAATTTCCGGGTCAAATCACATTCCCATGTTTGGTTGACACTTAACGTTAGGAATGGAATGCTTCATTCTTGATAATTTGGGAATAGACCAATCTCATCTCATACCTCGGATTGGCTCATTCCGTTCCGGACGATCGGGAGATTAGGAAATACAATTACTAATCTACCCTCTGCTCGCGCTCTCTCTCCCAGCGATCTTTATCTTCCTCGCGTTCTCTCTCCCTGCGAAACCCTCTTTCGCGTGATCTCTCTGCTTAGGAAACCTATTTCGAAGCCCAATTTGCGGCTCCGGCGTCCTCTCGATCCCGAGTTGTTGGTGGTCATCGGCGGAGGTATGGCCTTTCCCTCTTCCCCTCTTCTCTCTTCTTCTTCTCCCTCCGCCAGCGACGTCATCCTCCCATTATTGCACGCGATTTCTTCTGAGGCTTTGCCCGTGACTAGCGTCGAGGAGAAGAGAAAGAGGTTGGAGCCGGCGTTGGAGGACGGAGTCGAGGAGTCCAGTCTCGCGAGCCGGCATTCATGGAGGAGAGGAGTCCAGTCTCGCGGCAGCGTCGGCGGTGGAGGGAGGTTGGGGTGGCTTGTGGCGGAGCTTGACGGCGAAGAACAACCGTGGTGGCTGGGCGTTGGGCGTCGAGTTTCTGACGGGTGACGATATTGAAGGAGGAGACGCCGTGGAAGAGAGACCCCAAGATGGGTTCCAGGCGGCCGGGACCGGTGATGAAAGAGAGAGGTGGGGTGGGTGAGGGTACCTCTGTTGTGATTCCGAGCTTCTCCGTCGACGTCGGGACCTCCGACCTCCCCGATCTCCTCACCCGACCTCCGATCTCCCCAACCTCCGACGTCATGAACGGGGAAGTGGAGCGAACGGTGTGGACTGGGCAATTTTTGTTTCATTTTGTTTTTGTTTTTGTTTTTGTTTTTGTTTTAGTATATTGTATAATATTCTTGCACCTATATTGTATGTCTATTTAAGGGCTAATTTTTCCATATTTTGATATTGTCAATAGTTCTTTTCATTTTCTTTTTCATTTTATCGTGTGAGTTATGGACTGGGCACGCCCTATATATTCTTTCATTCTCAAGGAAGCTTTATTTGGAGACTCGTATATGTATGTATATATGATGTCTTTGATCCTCTACTATCAAGCGTGACAAAATTAACATCCAAAAGAAAGCAGGTCCCAGGGCCATCTTATTAAATATCAAGGTTATTTTAGTCATTTGCACTTCATTCCCAGACTTTTGTTTGTATACCAAACACGATAATGCTTCATTCATATTCTCAATCCTGATATCACAAAATCACTTTGGTAATAACCCATTTCTAATCCCATTCCCATTCTTAATCTCATTCTCATTCCATTCCCCATTCATTGTGCGAACCAAACGTGCCATCAGTCTTCTCCATGGATAGAACTGTCGGCGAGTCCACTTTGCGAGAACGTGGTGGAGTTTCAGGAGCTGGTGAGGCCCCGCTGCGAATCAGGTCTTAGAGATTTGACCACAATTAATTCACAAAAGTAGGTAGAAACCAAGCTGCATCAATCTGTTTAATTCCAGTCATACGGGAAATCTTGCTAACTGCATTGCATTTGCTCAGCCAAAGAAGGGGGATGTTGCTAATTGAGTGAGTATATGTTTTTGTGCCTATATTTTTAAACATATTGCTATATAAAGCTCTAAAGCATAGTGACTTCGCTGCAAAACTTACGCTAATCCATCCGGAATCTTGAAGAGTGTTGAGCACACAAGTTGCAGCTCTTCGAGCCTTCTTTCATCTCTCATCTCCAAGAATTCCAGGACTTATAGATTTTTCTACGAATTCTGATGATTTATTTCTAAACAATCGACCAAGCAGTTATTTTGTAAAATTTAATAATTTTTAACCGAATTTCTTATATTTCTTCTCCAAGCGTGACTAAACTTGAAACAAGGTAATAAAGTATTAAATACATCTACTCTTAAGCTAACAAAGGTAATTTAATGTGCTAAAATATGCATGAATCATGACTCATCACATAGCTGCATTTGAACCAAAAAAAATGGGGATTCGAACCAAAATAATCAGGGATTTGTGGTGAAGCAGGAACTGACCTGAATAAACCTCATTCTGCAGTTTGGGGCGGCTGATTCTGAGATGCTGCTGCTGCTGTTCCAAATATCCGAATATTTCTTTGGATCCAGTCTAAATAAATGATGCTACCAGACATGAGAGGGTAGGGCTTTCCTTGGTTACCATGTTGATCTTTAGGCATTTTGGACTCTTTCAATACAATGGCAAGGATGTCTAACTTCATATATTTAATGTCTGTCTCATGCTGATTTAAGGTTTCATCATGCCTTCACCTACAAAAGGTTATAAGAATTTTACAGGAATAATAAAGATTTGAATGTATTGTCTGAGGTTGTACATGTCCAAACACAATGCAGATCACATATTGTACATACTCTTAGCATGATAGTTTTTAATCTCATTTGAAGAAACTGGCTACAATCGAACTTCTCAGTTCTCGCGAAGTACATGATGCATTGAGATTCAGTCATGAATTGTACTACTGAAGAAGGAATATCAGATATCAAAGGTTATGCTTCTTGCATCCAAAGAATAAAGGAATACAACTAAAAAGACGTCACTCATCAACTTCGAGGCCTGGGATGTACTCCAAGCTCACGTCAAATACTACAGGGCTGTTTGCTGCAACTCTTGGCCTTCCTGGTGCAGAAACGAGGCCTTTCGGGAATGCTAACTGTTGAAGAATAATAACATTATGAATCAGAACACCGTGGTCTCGCGGTAAATAATAACACACGTATCATAATTGGCTGTCTGTCTGTCGAGAATTCAGGTTAGGAACCAACAACTCATTGAGGAAGAATTAAAGAGATCAAAGGAAGTAAGCCTCAAACTGCATCATTGATCACTAAACTACTCACAGTATTTACTCCGTTTCAAGCCAAACATGGTAAACAGTTGGGGATTTTGTTATATCTTGGCCATACATAACAGCAGGAGAAATTTTTTTTGGCTTTAGACAAAAAAATCAGAAGAATAACTAGTACTGATATTGCCATAGGGATAATCGTAGTATGAACCAAACCACAGAGCACTCAGTAATTGTCAGGTCACTTACCGGTCCTGGTATATATAATCGACGCTTCCCTCCAATTTTCATGCTCAATATTCCTTCATCAAGCCCCTTGATCACCTATTATAAACACCAGAATAATCAGTTAAATGAGGATAACTGATGAAGCGATGTGTAACAGGATCGTCAACCGACATGAGAGTGTGAACTTTAATTAGAAACTTAAAGCGGGTTTTTATCCAGTAAAGAGGATCCGGGCTTCTTCAAAGAGTACTGGAAATTAGCACCTCTTATAAAGTGAAATAAAATAATCACCAAGAAGGTTATGAGTTACTTATCAGCTGTTCTCATGAGTAGTAGTTCAGAAATGACTCGCAAAGTGATTTGTCTTCTGGACTCTTGCCAACAAAGTTCATGTACGTTGGCAAGACACTAGTGTCAAGCAGTTATACTACTACAGATTTTGTCCACAAAGAAGTTTCCCTACTCTGGCGGAAAAGAAAGATTCTGCAAATTTTTACATGGAACCAGAAATCTCTCTGAATGAAAATTAAGGAGTGACACTAATCGATAAGCTTATTGGACAAGCCTCGAAATCAAGCACGGTACCAAGGTGGAAAAGTCTATGTTTTTTGTAGACTTTAGTTGAACAAGGAGACATACAATAGGTTCATGTTTATCAGGCAAATACATTGATAAACAAACTGAATATCAAAAATTCGAAGTGTGACTATTTAGTTTACCTGATCAGAACCAACACGGAAAATATAGGGCTGGCCCTTCTCCAATGAACTGGTGGACATGAGAAAAGAATGAGTTCTCGTAGCCAAAGTAAGATCACTAGGAAATTTTCCAAGTATGCACGAATCGAAGAGTTGCAATGTGATAATATTCCTCCTATACCCTATAACTGGTAGTCCAAATGTTATGCAATAGATATAATGCTACAAGCAATCCAGCAAGCATATAGTAAGAAGCATGCATATAGGAGCAAGAGGCCGATGGAAGCTCAGTCATTTCTTTGCCAGCAATCAAACATGAGAAAACAAAAACAGGCAAAAGAGAGCTGCACTCTTAAAGAAAAAAGAACCCAAAAGCAGGGAAAGGAGACGGTCCTAAGTACTGGATGATTTGCAGCTTAGCTACCACAGCAGGTTCTAGTGCAACACCTGTCAAAAACTTGTCCAGATGGAACCATCGCAACATAATTTGCTGCAACCTGATAAGGTAGACACCAAGAATCAGCCACACTTAGATAAATCAATGAGAAGACTATATTGGACAGTACTATAAGAATTGCAAAAACTAGATAAAGAGTTTGTATGTTAAATGTGATGTGCTCAGCATATGCTCTTGCAAGTAAGCAAAATTACAGCAGCCTCATAATGCATGTAAACAGGGAACAGCCTGGGAGCTATTCCTGTCTCCCCTGTTGAGAGCTATTCCTGTCTCCCCTGTTGAGACCAAGTATAATGGACAGACCTTACTTCGCATTTAAATGACTATGATGACTCATTTGCAGCTATGACTGAGCTTACGAAACATAACAACAGATATCTGCATACCCATAAAAGTGAAAGAAATAAGAAAAGAGCAATTCATGTGTAAGTTAGCATTAAAGTTGGCAAGAGTGAGATTAGATGTTAGCTCCCAGTTTAGTTCCTCCAAGTCTCTTCTGCAATTCAACAAATAGTGCAACTCAGATATCAGAGGCTGTAGAGAAAGGACCTGATACCCAACAGGTGGACTTGGGCCGACACCAGCTTTTATATCCTTGTACTGCAAACCGGATTCTGTGGTTACCATAGGCACCTGCACAAGCAATAAAATTCTGAAGCAAAGGGAACATCTGCATATAAACTTCGTGTTGAAAGTTTCAAACTTTTAACTATTTCGAAAATTACTTCTAGAAAGCCAAAATTAGTGGATGCCAGTCAGCTGGTCAAAGAATGAAAAAGGGAATTAGTGAGAGTTTGAATATCCAATTTCATTAACTCTATAGAGGTATGGTATGTCATAGGAATCCAAGTCTGTCAAAATACTTGGTTGGAATCTTAAACCGACATATAATGCACTAACAGTGAATATCAGACCTGTTCATGAACAAGATTGTGATGTTCTAGAAATCAATGTAAATTAGAAGAATGTATCTTAGTAAGTACAAGGAATGGGAATAACATTCTTGGAAACTTATGCCAATAATAAAACAGAGTTACCTCTTAAAACTGAAAATTTCTCTTTGAGGACACTTGGTTTTTCTTAAGAGGGGATTTGTTATCTTTTGTTCTACTTTTTGACTGAATTGTGGGTGAACTTCGCCTGGATCTTGTCACGATCATCTTCAATTGACTTGCGAAGATTCATATCTCTTGAGTGGATTTTTCTTGGATGGCATATACTTATCAGATTCCAAAAGCGAGTCTACACTTCGTTCTTGATCTCCATTTATCTAGACCCTTAGGTAATTCTCATGATTACCTGGGATTTCCCTTTTTTCCTATCCTTGATTTGGGACTTCTGCGTTCTTCTCATTTCACAATTGCCTGGTAATATTTCACATCAACCGTTCTGGTAATTAACTCCCAAAAAACAATCATTTGACATTTTGACTATTGCCATTGTAGCAAAAATATTTGTATGTCTTGGCACAAGAACGTTTTTACATTGTTGTCGTCACAATAAACCGCAAATAATCTTGACTTCTAGTGGATCTAACAAAGACCAGATTATCATGTTGCTTAATCTGATTATGTTCAAGTTGATTCTTGAGACATCACCATCCATCCCTTAGTTCAGTTGGATGTTTGAGCATGGAAACCCACAACAAAACTTAGAGGAAAAAACTCCTCCCTCACTATCTTCCTGTAGGTGATGGTCTATCTGTACAGCTCATATGTTTGTAACAACCCTAATTCCAGCATTCATAGCTTCCATTGGCTTGCCTACTACTGACTCCCAGCATGTATACCTAGTGTTGGCCAGTTTACGACAAAATCCATTTACAATATTGCTCTCCTAAGAAGATTTCATGGACGCTTCTCTAAGATCCTGGAAGGCACAATATGACCCACAATTTCACGGATTTATAAGCATAATTGCATACTCATTTAGATGTAATTCCCTAAATGGAAAAAATCAGTGAATTCTACGCGTCTTCCCCACAAGGTTGTGCCAGTAAATCCAACTTAGCGCAGAATGGGGATAAAGAAGTAGCATAATACGGAGGGGTATGAATATCATGAGAAGCTAAAAGAGCAAACTCCATACATCCAAGAAGCTTCAACGCTGATTACTAGTAGCCTTCAAGATAAACAAACTAAGTTGCAAATAACGTAAAAAGCACATCTTATGGATTTGGATCAGAGAACAGCCCCCATTAATGAAATCAGGTAAATAAGTGTTCTTCTATTGTTCCATGTCCCAGATGAGCTGAAATATTGACAGCCTGAACCTTAGAAACACTTCTTTTTGGTAAGCTAAAACTCTGTCCTACGATCCAGCTGAAGGGTTGATATATTGGCTTGTGGTTACAATTTCTCTAAAGTAAGCATTAACGAGAACACGACTCATCCAAGATATTAAGCTCAGAAATGTAGTTTCAGACAAATTCCATGACACTAAATTTTGTCCAGACATTGATATCTTTTGAACATTTTCACTTAAAAAAAAAAAAATGAGTGGAGCTTTTCTCCTTGAGGCCACATAGAAGCATCAAAGATAAATCTAACTAAAATTTAGCAAAGACTTATGACATGTGAAGGGCTATGTAATCTCACCATACATTTTCAAGCTCCTTTTCACAAGCATCATCACATAGTTTTGGCTTCTGCTCTGGAGGCAAGCCAGCTCCATTTGCATCCGTGGTCTTTAAACCAAAAGCAGCACTTAATGAAAGTAGCCCAATCACGTTCCTTCGACTGATTAGAGCAGTTTCCTTCTTGTGCTTTACTACTCTGGAAGCTTTCAATTCAGTCTCTGGAAACAAGCACCGAACATTGAATCCAGGAAGCTCGCATGTAATTGCCAAACGGTGAGTGCACCATAACCTCCTTGAGAAAACAGAACCTACAAAAAGGAGAGTCTTTTGTAACTAGAGATTTCAATGCATCAAAGCTCAGGACAAATGGAGATGCATCCAACATAGGAAGAATGGACGCAATGAACTGTTTGAGCTTGTGACACATGTCTATAAGCTGGTTCGACCATAAAATTTTCCAGTTGTGTTGTTCATTATCCTGGTAATGGGTTTTACAGTTACAATAAGAGCGCAAAATGAGCTATGTTTTGATGGTGACAAAGAATAAGAACCCTCAACACTTAGTAACTGATTATAATCATGATTTAACAAAGTTCAAGCCCTATCAGATATGGAAGAGTAACACACAGGCCAAAGTGAAACTACCGTCTCATTTGATCGTCCCTCACGATTGAAGCTTACTGTCAATCTACCTAGCCTACATTATAAAAATAGAAGCAGATACACTCTACAAACAGAGATCATAGTGCTTCTCAGCTCAAAGTAATTCTACTTTCTGAATTAATCTTATCATCTCCATAAATGGAACTGTAAACATTCCCAGATATACTGGGAAAAAAAATGACCAAAAAGTAAAAAATACAAATCACAATGTTAGGCTGTTAGCTGGCATTCAACCTCTCACCTTGTCCAGCAATGTTTGAACTGTGTAGGATATAAAAAACTATAAGCAATAAGGATCTTCATGTAATTGCATTGTTAGTCTCTAATATCCACAATGGCACCCCTATTTTCACGATGATAATACAATAATCGACACATAATTAACAAACATAAACACAATATTCATATAGCTTTTGCGAAGAACCCTGATGCTGATTCAAGCAAGGCATCACAACAAGGACCAACACTAGTTTACTACAACAAACCAAAATGCTCTTTTCCATAAATCTCCATTTGTGCACCTATAAATCCTAGGTTCTCCATACCTCAAGTAATTATACAGCATTCCACTCCACCAATCCTATGAAATCCTAACATGCTTATAAAAATGCGCAACAAAAATGAAAAAGAAAGGAACTTTAAACGAATCAGAGCAAGAAGCATAGAACCGAGTCATAGATTCACCTGATGGCAGAAGAAGGAATGAAGAAAGAGAGGAGCGGGAGGAAGCCATTCTCTTGGTAGCCAATGTTTCTAAGTGGATAGAAGGACTAAGAAAATATAGAGCCATGTGTGAGTGAGTGCCTTTGTGCGGGTGATATCGGATCGGATCCTGTATAGATCCAAATCCATAAAATTTATAAGCTTTCGGATGAAAGAAACCGGCTGACTAGGGTTTTACACCGAGCTGATGTGGTAAGGGTAAAAAGGTAAAAGCCACCATCCAAGTGGCATGGATAAGGCCCGTCTATCGACACCACACAAAAGCCTACCCACACCATAGATTTTTATACCAATAATACCCTAAGATGAAATGTCTCAAGTGCCCATCTCTTATGTGGTATAATTACGTTAATAGAGTCATGTTTTATGATAAGACTTGAAAAGTGCACAAATCACTCTTGTAATTTGACTTTGTTAGTATCCGAGCAATGCTTCACTGATTATCTTTACCCTATTTCAGGTACAAGAGACCTCAACAAGAGTTAGATCAAGTTTGGAGCTAAAATGGACACATTAGGGCAATTCCAGCATAAAGGATCGATCTTCAACTCATGAGAAGATCGATCATTTAAAGAACATTAAAGTGACAGAGAGCTAGATTGGAAAGGATCAATCTTCCTCCATGGAATGATCGATCATCCACGGGGCGAGACCAACGACACAAGAAGAAGATCTTTACGGGCGTGGCCAGCAATTGAAGACAAAAGATCGATCTTCCTTCATGGAAGGATCGATCCTTTGATTCCCAGGAAGAAAACCAACGGCCCAGATCTAATCCGGGAGGAGGTGTAACCTTAGGCTATAAATAGGCCTTTTTCTAGTTTTTTTTGGTCGTCTTCTCTCTTGGACGTGAAGGACAGTTTTTTGCCTCTTTTTAACTTTTCTTTTTAGAATCTTTTGGGAGGAAATCTATGGCGGAAGAGCTTCATCAACCTTCATCTATGAATCAAACCCTAAAGACGAGTAACTAAACCCCTAGCTAAGGGATTCTTATGATGTAACTAGGGTTTCTACTAGGGATTTCTTAGATTTAGGGCTTGTATACTTTATTGATTGGCTTATATGGATTGATCTCTATTTTTTTTATAGGGTTAATATCATTTCGGTACTCTCTAGTTTCACGAATTATCAATTTGGTCCCCATATTTTAAAACGTATCAAAACGGGGTCTATAGTTACCAAACTTTTCAATTTGGTACAAGTATGGTAACGCCGATTTAACGCCAAACCGGCTAGTGACCGGTTTTGCACGATTTTGACCATTTTTTGGTCAATTTTGACCGGTTTGGCGTTAAATCAGCCTCCCCTCCCCTCCCGGAGCTCTGCCTCCCCTCCCCTCCCGGCGCTCTGCCTCCCGGCCCTCCACTCAGACCTCCTCCTCTCCGGCTCCCTCGAGGGCCGAGACCTCCTCCTCTCCGGCTCTCCCCACGCCCGTGTGGCTTCCCCTCCTTCTCCCCCGAGCTCTCTCTCGAACTCCTCTCCTCGATCGCGCCGGTAGCCGCTGCCTCTCTCTCGAACTCCTCTCTCATCCTTCCCTCCCGGCACTCCGGCCTCACCTCCTGGAGCTCCGGCCTAGCGAACCATCTCTGGGATGAGGAGAGCGTGGAGCATGCCGTCACCGTCGAAGAGGTGGTAGGGCCCGCGCGGGAGGTGCTGTGGGTTGGGGCCATTCCTAATGTAGGCGCCGCTGCCGAGGCTGGGAGGGACGCTCCCGCGGATCACGGGGCACGGGGTGGGCGGGAGCTCCCCCACGGGACCGAAGTTGTCGGAGAGGATGTGAAGTGGGTCAACGGAGGGGCGGAGGACCGGCGGGTCAATAAATTTGTTGATGAGGTCGTCGAGGACATTGCAGAAGACAGCCGATAGAGATGGAGCCGACGGAGACTGCCGCGTCGTCGTGGAGTTGTTGTTGCTGCTGCTGCTACCGTTGGAGCTGTAGATGCTCTTTTGATCTTTCAACGACGACGTGGGTTTGGGTTGGACTTGGATGGGTCTCTTATTAGAAGGCTGGGCCAGCATGGGAGGCCTCTCCTCGATCCTTACGGCGGAGGTGGAGAGGAGAGGCGAATGGGGGCCGGATAGTACTGGTGCTGGTGCAGTGGCCGGGATGCGGAGGTGATCTGGTCGATGTGGCTGGAACTTGGATAGGAAGGAGCTAGATGGTAAGGCGTTCATTGTCAATGACTCAGGTGGCCAGTGCTCCCTGAGTTTTGAAGTGAGATGGGAAAATGATGGTCACGTGTGAGCACGTGACCATTTTCCCGTTAACTAAACTAACACCGTCATCGCCACAGGTTTAAAATGAATAGTTTTGTAACTACAGGGTCCGTTGTGACTAGTTTTGAAACAGAGGGTCTAAAATGAAAAATGTTGAAACTAGAGGGTACCAAAATGATATTAACCCTTCTTTTATATTTTGGTGTTGATTTTCCTGTTGGATGTGTGGATGGTTCTCGTTTACACTTGATTCCAGAGTTTGTGCATGTTAGGGCTTGGATTGGACTCATCTATTAGGAGTACCATGCTAGTACCATAGTATCTCAGATGAACTCTTTTTCGTGATTGGGGATTGTATAGTACTAGAACCACTATAGTAGTACTAGAACCACTACGTTCTATCCTTAATCCTCCATGTATCCTGTCGTTTAGATTTGGCCATCAAGATGCTAAACCTATCTTGATCTTACACCTAAATCCATATCAGTACTACTTGCGATGAATTCATCCTAATAAGAGGGTTCATTAATAGTGAACGCAACTAATCATTCGGTCACTGATTTTTAGGTAATTGTTCTTGCTAACAAGGGATCCTAACCAGAATTTGTTGAGTGATAAGGAGAACTAGCAATTCACTTATCAACTATTAGGAAAGCTATTCAGCGTGATTAATGTGCCCTAATCTTAGGAAGATCTGGTAGAATCTTGGTTACTGATTAAGAATCATGCGGTCTTTTGTTTCCTATTTATAAACCCTTTAGTATAAATTTAGTTTAATTTCAAGTCTCTATCTTTTCCCAACTTATTGGTAGGAGATTAAACTAGGAACTCAGTCTGAAGCCTATTTCCCTGTGGATCGACTCGGACTCTCTGCTAACTACTATTTTAGTAGTTGAAGTAGAGCACCAGATAATTTTAGTAATTTTGGTCAGACTTGTTAAGCCACGACACTTTTCAAGTCCTATCATTTTACTACCTACCCTCACGCTCTTGCCTTAAATGCCTCATCTTCTCCGTTCATCCTCTCCGTCCGACCATCTTTTTCGATCATCTTCTCTGACAATCTCCGATCATCTTCTTCGATCATCTCATCTGGCTCTTCTCTCCACGGACTCCTCTCTTCTCCATGCTTTTCTTCTCCAATACCACCTCCCCCTCACGGTTGCCTTGCCCTCGTCACACAATTGATCACCAAAACAATTTCCCTTGTCACACAATCGATCACCAAAACAGGAAGAAAGCTACTGCCACTGATGGAAATGGACAATGAAGAGGAAGAAGGCTAGGAAATTGCCGATACACATGTAATTGGTAGTATATTACCGATACACCTGCACAACCCAACGGTACATAGATACCATTTTATATGAATTACTAACGGTATCTCTGCATCGTCTTTGTATCAGTAGTATATTACCTATTAAATATAATATATCGGTTACCGATTAAATATAATATATCGGTGGTATTCTACTGATCGTTGTCTGCGACGATCTTCAAGACCCAAATCAAATTTCAGAGTTTACGAATGCTAATTGCTTGATTATTATCAGGGTTATACTTTTAATGGTGAAGATTTGGGGGGTGTCAACTATGACTACACCAAGGCCTTCACAACCGACGAGATATGCTATCCAATCATTATATTTAGTTGGATTACTAGTGACTTCATAAATCATCATTCTAATCATTATTTTTTATCTATAGATCTTTCACAGCAGCCAAACACTTGTCCACTGGACACAACAAGTTGGAAAACAGAATGGCTTGGTGGTTGTAATAAAGAATTCAGAGGTTGGGGGTGCCGGTAGAAAGCCAAGGATCACTTTGGCATGTGAGCGAAGTGGAGCTTATCAGAAAACAGTCATAGAGCATTATGCAAGCTCAAAAATGTCATTAATCACCCGAAAGAGGAAGACCATCAACTCCGGGACGAGGAAGTGTGGTTGTCCCTTCAAGCTTCAGGGTATTGATAACGCGTGAAAAGTGCACAAATCACCCCTTTAACTAGGTCCTGTTAGCCTCCGAGCAATGCTATTTTGATGGTCTATGGTACATTTCAGGTGTAAGAGCCTTCAACGAAGGTTAGGTTAAGTTTTGTGCTAAAACGAAGTGATTCTGGCAATTCTGCGTAAATGGGATCGATCCCGTTTCCAAAGGGGATCGATCTTATTATTCCAGCAAGAAGCGGGCCAGTCGAAGCAAAGAGGATCGATCCCGTTTCCAAAGGAGATCAATCTTGGTCGGGCAAAATCCAGATCCTGAGTTCACGGACGAAGGAGATCGATCCGCTTCCCAAAGGGGATCGATCCCTTTTTGTGTTGCGGGAAAAATAAAGGGTTGAGATCTAATCCGAGTTAGGGTTTAGTTAAGGCCTATAAATAGACCTTGTGAGAGGATTTTTGGCAGCCACCCATAGACGAATTTTCCTCTCCTTCTGGGTGTTTCCTTGACTCTTCTTCCTCAATAAACATTAGGGTTAGATCTTGAAGATAGATCCATAGCGGGAGGGCGTCATCAACCTTCTCCGATGGATCGTCTCTTCAAGATGAGTAGCTAAATCCTTAGTCTAGGAAATTCTATGATGTAATACAGAGTTTATCTAGGTTTTTCCCTATGGATCAGAGCATGTATTTTATGATGGTTTAATGGATTGATTTCAGAGTTTATATCTATTGGTAATATTTATTATGGTGAATGGATTGCATGTTCTTTGTGCCCTAAATTCGGTTTGTCTTGTCTCGGTTTTTCCGTGGGTATACAGCCGGATTCTGTGACAACTCAAAACACAAAAGTTGTAGATCTCTTCCTTAGCTTTCCACCGAATCTTGAATCACCTTGTTTCGAGTTCGGATGTGAAAGTTATGCTGAGATTACGATCGCTAGTTTTGAGCATTGCATGTTAGAGGCTAGGGTTAGGACTTGTTCCAGATGCTTTCATGCTAGAACCATGTTAGATCTTTGGATTGGATTCTAAACCCTAAATTATGATTGTAGGAGTGCTAGAACCACTACTTTAATGCTAGAACCATTAAGACCTATGATTGTAACCTACAATTCGTTCTTTATCTTTATTGATTAGGCGATCTCAAAGTGCTAGAACCACTTTGATTTTTCTCATACCAATTATCCGCTGATTTGATCTTCATTCCGACGTAGACTTCTAATGAATCTATGTTGAGTGATAGTGGACCTAGCCGATCTTCTATCAACCTTAGAAAACCATCTAGAACTTATAGAATTGCTCTTATCCTAGGAATGCCTAGATAGCTCTCGATTACTGATTAGAACTTCCTAGCTTTTTCTCCTATTGTTATTCTCCTGATTTAGTTTAATTCGAGTTACAAATAGTTCAAAGACCAACTATCATTCATCTTCCTTAACTTTTGATTTATAACTATGCGCGGTAATTAGACTTAATCCTGTTTTCCCTGTGGACCGACTCGGACTCATAGCTATCTACCCCTTAAGTAGTTAGTAGTGATTCGGATTATAAATTTGTAATTTTGGTGTTCTTGTTAAGGTAACGACACTTTTCAAGGCGTGTCAAAATTTTGGCGCCGTTGCCGGGGATCACGGTTTATTGAGTTAATTGCCTAGTGTAGTTTTATTTCAATTAAGTTATCTTTATTTCTGTCGTTTATAATATAAAAGACCAAAAATAGTACCAGTGCTAATATTTCCTATCTTTTTGATCGTGCGTTAGGGACTTTGACGAAGCACCTTCCAAGCGGAGAAGGAGCATCGGTCAAAGCTTCACCGAGATAGCACTGTTTGTATCTCTAAACCTTGGTTGTTCTGGTGATGTGGTATATGGATGAATGTTAGTGAAGATTCAGATTTAAATATTACATTGCAAGAATTCTTGAATTCTCGTGCTGCATTGCGTAAACTTGTGAATATTTCTCCTGATTTATTCATGGAGAACCATAACTTAGATGATCATCATGATCATGATGAAAATCCGACCCATCACGAAGATCAAGGCCGTATGAATATGAAAGATTTTTATATTCCTACTTCATTTACTTCAAATTCATGCATTCAACCCCCAGTGATAGGAGCTGCCCACTATGAAATCAAGCCTCAGTTTCTTCAATCTCTTCCTGCCTTTCATGGTCTGTCTCATGAAGATCCGTACAAGCATATAGAAGAATTTATCTTGATTAGTTCGACCGTGAAAGTCAATAATTTTACTGACGATGCGTGGAAATTGAAACTCTTTTCCTTTACTCTCAAGGGCAAAGCTAAATATTGGCTTACATCTTTAGAGCCCAGATCTATCACGATTTGGCCTCAACTTCAAACTCAATTTCTTGCTAAATTCTTTCCAATTACCAAGACCAGTGATCTTAGTAAAGAAATTTCGTCTTTCAAGCAAGCTGATTATGAACTTTTTCCTGAAGCATGGGATAGATATAGGGAACTCCTTAGGAAGTGTCCTCACCATCAATTCCCTCAATGGGCTGTCATAGAGAACTTTTATAATGGCCTTAAAGAGAGACATCAAATGACTATTGATGCCGCATGTGGAGGAGTGTTTATTACGAATCCTCTTGATGATTCGTGGAGGCTTTTTGAGAGGTTAGCGGAGAATTCTCAACATCATGCTTCCTCTTCTAGGAATACCCGAATTCATCCAATCAAGCTAGACCTAGGGGTACCCTGGAATTAAATGAATCTACTCGCTTGGCTCAACAAGTAGATATTCTAAGTAGGAAGCTTGACCAAGTTCTGACGCAGACTACAAACCAAGTAGTATCTTCAAATCCTCCATTGCCACCGCATTCAGGAGATATTTGTTTCTTATGTTCAAATTCTGGTCATGATGTCACGGATTGTCATTTAGCTCTTCAATATCCAGAATTAGTGCAGGAACATGTGAATGCAATTTATAATCAGTCCAAACCAGCTTATGATCCATATTCTAATACTTATAATCCTGGTTTACGGAATCACCCAAATTTCTCTTGGAGAACACATGGTCAACAGTCTGATTCGTTCAATCCTAGGCCACCGATGAATAATCAAAATCCAAATTACCCTCCGAAATTTCAGCCATCATCTCGGCCGTCTAAAAATTATACCTCCCAAGTGCCTTATCAATCTCAACCTTCTCAGTCTTGGGGGTATCAACCTTATGGTTCTCCACACCCTCAAGCAATTCAAAATCAACCATCTCTTCCTCCACCACAACCAAATCAAAGCCCAAATATGGATGAATTAACCAAATTGATCCATTCTCATTCTCGAACGTTAGCTAAGATTGAGGCTCAAATGGGTCAATTGGCTAATTCTATGCATAGGAGAGAAGAAGGTACCTTACCAAGTCAACCCGTTCCTAACCCTACAGGTCAACATTCCGTTGAGACTTCTCATGAACAAGTCCAAGCCGTCACTACTCTGCGAAGTGGAAAGACCTTCGACAATGTTGAGAAACGGAATGAAGAATGTCTAGATCATGATCTTACGTCCCAACCTCTCAATGCAACTCCATCTACTTCTCAAGTTCCATTAGATAGAGACTTGCATGCATCTAATGATGAAGTGTTACCCAAAACTTCAATTCCTGCTCGTCATGATTCCACTTCATCACTGGAACCGAATCCTAGGACCTATGTACCGAAAATTCCTTTTCCTGAGGCCCTAGTAGATCCGACTTCAAAGCCTTACAAATTTCCAAACTTGATGAAATTATGGAAGTTTTTAAGAAAGTTCATATTAATTTTCCTCTTTTAGATGCGATTAAACAAGTTCCTTCTTATGCGAAATTCTTAAAAGATTTATGTACTCAGAAGCGTCGATCTCGATCGCATGTTTCTAAAAAGATTTTCCTAACCGAACAAGTAAGTTCTATTCTTCGAAGTGATATTCCTCCTAAGCTTAAAGATCCAGGTACTCCTATGATATCCTGCATCATAGGAAGTCATTTGATAGAAGGAGCGTTGCTTGATTTGGGATCCAGTGTGAATCTCATGCCATATTCATTATACTCCAAATTCGGTATAGGAGAATTAAAACCCACCGCTATGACTCTACAGTTAGCCGATCGGTCAATCAAAACTCCACGGGGTATCCTTGAGGATGTCTTAGTTAGGGTTGATCAATGTGTATTTCCTGTAGATTTCGTGGTGTTGGATATGGAACCAAGCGTGCAAACTAAGAAAACCGTTCCTATAATTTTAGGCCGACCCTTCTTAGCTACGGCCAATGCATGTATTAATTCTAGGGATGGAATCATGACGGTTACTTTTGGAAACATTGAGTTGAAATTGAATATTTTTCATACATCGAAGAACCATGCATATGATGATGATTGTTTCATGATAAACACAATGATAAATGATGATGATATCGATAGGTGTGTGGATGAGGAGATGAATAAAATAGTGCATGATGATGATGGTGATGATGTGTTTAGTGGAAGTTATAAACGTCCATGTGATGTTGCTGTCTTGGATGATGATGAGATAGTAGTTAAAAATGCTTTACCGGATCTTATTGTTGATTTTTCAGAGTCGAAAGATGAAGTTGTAGATGTGAAGGATGATTCACCTATTTGTGATGTTAATAATCTTAATCTTGTTGAGGATGCGAGAAATGATGGTTTATACGAGGAGGTATGTAAGATTTCTTGGAGGGAAATTCCGATTGATCCTGGACCTCATATTTCTTCAACTCTAGCGTTACCATCTTTGAGTATGCCACCTAAATTCATTCATCGGAGAGTTGTGAAAGTTTACGATAAAGTTTGGTTATTCAAGGCTAGACCTAGACTCTCTTCGGGCAAACCTAGGTCTAGGTGGACCGGCCCATTCCTCGTACAACAGATTCTTCCCCACATGGCAATTAAAATCCGTCATATTAAGTCCGGCTCAATTTTTAAAGTAAAGGGTCATAGATTAAAACTTTATATTGAAAATCCTCTACAACTTGATCCAACAATGACCTTGGCGGAGCCACATTATAAATGATTGGTCGTTAACTTCGTCGGGCTAGCGACGTTAAACCGAGCGCTTGATGGGAGGCAACCCATCGGTTTCTAGTAGTTACTTGCTCTTAATTTATTTATTTGCTTTTTGTAAGTTTTGTCGTTTATTTTTATCATTGTGTGCATGGTTGCTATATGTTTATGCCTCGGGGGTAGTGTTGGTAGATACAGCTTGTGGGCAGAGTCTAGTGTAATCGCCCTGTTTCTGCAGTCCTGGAGAAAAGGGATCGATCTCAAGGACCTTAGAGATCGATCCTCTTTGACCAAACACGTACCTAGGTGATAGACTAAGCCGGATCGATATCATGCGGACTTGAGATCGATCTCGATTGGGATCGATCTGCTTTCCAAGCAAGATCGATCCGGATCGGGTGTCTGGGCCCCTATTTTGCCAGCGTCATTTTTCCCTCTTCCTTGGACATCGCTCCGCTCCATTGCTCTTTCATCTTCTCTGACGATGCCCTGCCTCTTCGTTTGCGACCTCCGTCCGACCTAAGTCCGGCCAACCTCCGGCGATCACACTCATCCATTGTCGTCCCTTCCCACCATATCTTCCTCATCGCCATAAACCCATACCCCCTCAAAACCCCAAACCCTCTTTTTAACTATTCCTTCCTTCTTCACCGCCGGCCGCCACTCTTCCCGTTTCGAGCCATGCCGCCCAAGAGAGCCAAAAAGTTTGCTATCAAAGCAAGGGCTTCTACTTCTGGTAAAGTGCGGGTTCCCACACCCTCTCCTTCGTCTTCCTCCTCCGATCCGGCATATGTACTGATAAGTCACTAATTATTCCTAATTAAACTCCTTAAATTACCTTTGTTATGCCTAGAGCAGGTGTATTTGATGATTTATTAGTTGATTTCAGGTTTAATCATGGTTTGAGAAGAGATACAAGAAATTCGGCTAAAATGAAGAAAAATACAGCTTCGTCGACCATTGGGAAAATATTCACCAGATATTCTCTGAAACTCCAAATATTCTGAAATTTTGGGACATTGTAGAAGACTCAGAGATCTATAATGTTTCTGTTGGACACATTGTGAGATTCCTGATTGCGTGATAGCAGAATTGAGGAATACATGAAGATACATAAGCTGGAAAGCTGCACCGTCGATGCTGAAGAGAATATTCGCTAAATATTCTAAATTAATTAGAATATTCTGAAATTTTTGGAGATAAAAGAAGACTTCCAGATCTAGAACTTTCTTGTTGAAGACTTTCTCAGATTCCGAACAGATTAGTTTCAGAATTGATTACAAATCGAAATTCCGAGTAGGAATTGAAGAATAAGGAAGCTGATGACGTGGCAGTTATTAACCCAGTCAAACTGGGAAGTCCGATCGATCGCTCAGATGACATCAGCGATCCGGAAATTAGGGAAATTAGAGTTTAACACTCCTAATTCACAGGTTTAGGGTTTCTAATATATAAAGGGGTCTTCCAACCGAAAAATATCATCTTTTGGAGCACTTTTGGAGGAGAAGGTGAGGGTTTTGAAGACGGTGATCTTTCCGCGGGGATCGACAGCTTCATCTTCTACACCTATGGCTGATTTCCAAGAGATGAGTGGCTAGTTTTCTTGTTCTTAGGAATACGATGAAACCCTAGTGTAACTTTTGATCTTTCTTAGTTGGATTTTTGTGAACTTCTTTAAGTATAATCTCATGAATATGATTTTAATGATTATAGAGTTGAAGGAACAGAGTTCCGTTGACGTATTATTAGTCCTACATGATGGTTGTACTTGAGTGTAGAGATTCATGAGATAGTTTGCATGTGGTTTGTGATTTACCTTTGAGATAATCTATGCTACGTGAAGATAAGTCATGCTAAGGTCATTAGAAGTAGAATAACTTAAGATAATGGTAGGACCAAAGATGATTTATCCCAAACAAAGATAGGTTATGCCGTAGGGAATATAAAACCTTCTTTTAGGGATTCGTGTGAGCTTGTAGCCATACAATCCATAATGCTTAGAGAAGTGATCAAGATGATAACTATGGAAGATTAAGGGTGAAACTAGGGTGGATTGTGTATTTCCTAAGACATCTTTTTCCATCTGATTAAAACCTTAATATTTTCCTTTGCTTTCTTAGATAATTTCAGTTATATCAATCTGTCATTGAAGTGTTTGGCTTAGATCAAGAGTTTTGAGAATCGATTTTGGTTTTCCAAGTAATTCCCTGTGGATCGACTCCGGATTTCACCACTAGTCTATGTAGTAGTATTAGTGATTGAATAAGGATATAAATTTAAGATTTGATTGAGGTTAGCAACATTTTAACGACGACGTTCGTGAGCGATCAATTTTTGGCGCCGTTGCCGGGGATTTTCGACGGTTAACCAATTGATTTTCTCTTAACTCATTTTCTTTGCTTCATTAGGTTTTTATCTTTCTTATTTTTCCCTTTCGTTATTCTACATTTTTTTAGGAATTTTCTGACAATTTTCTGGAATTTTTGCAGCATTGGAACGGATTTTTCTTGAAGAAGAACACAACTCGGCAGACACCTGTAGCGATCGGTCGGACTTGAATCCGATCGATCGGATTGCGTCATCTGCTTTGAAGTGGATTTCGAGTGAAGGAGCTTGCAGCCTGGAGCGACCGATCGGACTGGAAACCGATCGATCGGAACTGCGCAGTCAGCTAAGCCTTTTTACTTCAAATTTTTTGTCGTTTCAATTCTTGTTTTCCGGGTTTTGTCCTCTCCTCCGAATCTTCTATTTTCTTTTTCTCTGTTTGTGTGTGATCCTGCATGCAAGGTAGACGATCCTTAAATATCCCGTTGGAACCTTTGGATCTAGAACTAGAAACCACACTCCGAAAAGCTAGAGTCTTAGGTCAACAATCTTTGAGTAACTTGCAATCTATTCACGAGACCTTTGTTACCATGGCTGAAAATGAGGGACATGTCATCAACTCTCATGTTAATATGGGAAGGGAGGGTAATAATAATAACAATGGGGGGGTACAACGTGTTCTTTTGAGAAATCACTTCTTGCCCACTGCCTACACTTACACTTCTTCCATTGATCCTCCTGCAATCACAGCCTCACACTATGAGATTAGATCTCAAGCGATTCAAATGTTACCACACTTTCATGGTTTAAGTAATGAGGACCCATATGACCACATTCACAATTTTATCGATACCATCGCTACACTGAAAATGGAAAATTTTAATGATGATGCCTTTAAGTTAAAACTCTTCCCCTTCTCTCTGAAAGATAAAGCTAAACACTGGCTTCAATGTTTACCTCCACGCTTTATCACAACTTGGGACCAACTTCAAGAGGCATTTTTAAGGAAATTCTTTCCCATAATTAAAACTGAGAAATTTCGGACTGAAATCCTTACCTTTGTTCAATATGATGATGAGTCTTTTCATGATGCCTGGGATAGATTTAAAGACCTTTTGAGAAAATGTCATCATCATGATATTCATAAGTGGGAATTAACTCATAAGTTTTATAGAGGCCTTAATGAAAGATGTAAAACTAGGGTTGAAGCTTGTTGTGGGGGTATTCCTTTAGATAAAGATGATGATGAGTTTTGGAACCTTTATGAACAAATTTCCATTGATTCCCAACAACAATACACAACCCCTAGAAGTCGGCCTACAACTAAGGGAACCTTTGAACTTTCTGGATTAGAAGCCATTACTGCCCAAATAGCCCTCCTTAACAAACGGTTTGATAAATTGGAAGTGAGTCAAGTACCTGACCTTCCCCCGTTCCAAAATCAACCTCAAACTTGTGCACTATGCTCTAGCCTTGAACATCACATTACCGACTGTCCCCTGGCTCCATCAATTCCTGAATTTGTTCAGGAGCAAGCAAACACGGCGTATGGTTTCACTAAACCTGAAAATAATCCGTATTCAAATACGTATAATCCAGGTTGGCGAAACCATCCCAACTTTAGCTGGAGACCACCCCAACAGTCTAGTACTTTTCAAGGACAGAGTAGTTCTTCTAGTGCTTCCACAAATCGGTACCCACCTAGACCTTCTGCAAATCCCAACCCAGGGTACTCTACACAATATCAACAAGCTGCACCTCAACCTCCTCCACAAGCATCCTCTGAGCCGGCTTTGGACACGATCATAAGTACACTTGCCAACATGAATGCTAATATGAATAGCATGAATGCTAATATGGATAAAATTGGAAGAACTGTAGCCTCACATTCACAAGCCATATCCAAAATAGAAACACATCTAGGACAACTGGCTAACACTATGTCAAAGAGAGAAGAGGGTCACTTACCGAGTCAACCCATGACCAATCCTAGAGCCCTGCACCATATTGATAATCAGAACTTTGAAAGTGCACAAGCTGTAGTAACCTTAAGGAATGGTAAGCAAGTGGATACACTTCCTAGCACTGCCCAGAGCGACGGATCGCTCTCAGGTCCGACCGATCGGAACTATTCCGATCGATCGGATACTGGTCCGACCGATCGGTCTCTGCCCCCACAGCAACCTGATGGTACTCCTAATCAAGTGGATCTAAATCCAATTGATGAAAATGAGCCTGACGCACGCACATACACACCTAAAGTGCCTTTTCCTGAAGCTCTTAAGGATCCTTCCTCCACATACCCCAAGAAGAAAGCTGTAGAGGAAATCTTAGAGACCTTTAAACAAGTTAACATCAACATACCCTTATTAGATGCCATCCGACAGATTCCTTCTTATGCCAAATTTCTTAAGGATCTGTGTACGCACAAACGTCAATCAAAAGCTAAGGTATCCAAAAAAATATTCCTCACTGAGCAAGTCAGTTCGATTCTTAGACATGACACTCCGCCAAAACTCAAAGACCCTGGTACCCCCACAATACCTTGCTGCATAGGAGACTATCATATTGATGGTGCTCTCCTAGATTTAGGTGCCAGTGTGAATCTTTTACCATACTCACTTTATAAACAATTCGGTATGGGGGAGCTTAAACCTACACATGTGACTCTGCAATTAGCTGATAGATCTATCAAGACACCGAGAGGTGTCTTGGAGGATGTAATAGTTAAAGTGAATAATTTCTTCTTTCCTGTTGACTTTATTGTCTTGGAAATGGAGCCTGCTATTCACTGTAGAAAATCTGTGCCAATCATCTTAGGTCGACCCTTCTTAGCCACGGCGAATGCATGCATTAATTGTAGAACTGGTGTCATGGATGTGTCTTTTGGAAACATGCGTATGCGTTTGAATATTTTTAAAACAGCAAATATGCCTGAGCCAGATGATGACTGCTATGCTATTGATATGTTGACTGATTGTGTTGATACATCTTCACATGCTATGATTGCTGATAATATAGATGACATGCTGAATGAATATTATGATATTCAGAATGATATTGCACAATCAATTGATGACATTGGAACACACATGCTGTCTGGACCGATCCATCACTCCTCCGAGCGATCGATCGCACCAGTTCTGACCGATCGGACTCTGGTCCGATCGCTCGGTATGCTTGCAGAGGGCTGCAACGAGGCTGTGCCTTGGGTGGTTGAGTCGCTTCCACCTCTCTCTTCCAGTCCTGCACCTACTTCACTAGACGCACCACCTGAACTTGAACTTAAACCATTTCCAACAACACTAAAATACATTTTCCTGGGATCAAACTCTACTCTTCCCGTTATCATCTCTTCAACATTATCTGCCGATCAGGAGAGTCAACTTGTTATGATTTTAAAAGATCATAGGAAAGCCATAGGTTGGACAGTTGCTGATTTAAAAGGTATCGACCCATCGATTTGCATGCATAGAATCCATTTAGAAGATGAGTCTAAAACCGTTAGAGAGATGCAACATCGCCTTAATCCTAACATGAAAGAGGTAGTTAAGAAAGAAGTGGTGAAGCTTTTAGATGCAGGTATCATATACCCGATTTCTGACAGTAAGTGGGTCAGCCCTACCCAAGTAGTTCCCAAGAATTCAGGACTCACAGTTGTGGAGAATGAGAAAGGAGAGCAGGTCCCGACTCGCCAAACTACGGGATGGCGAGTTTGCATTGATTATAGAAAACTCAACGCCATCACTAGGAAAGATCACTTCCCTTTACCATTCATTGATCAAATTCTTGAACGCCTTTCTGGTCAAAGCTTTTATTGTTTTCTCGATGGCTATTCAGGGTACAATCAAGTTGCGGTTGATCCTAAGGATCAAGAGAAGACAACTTTCACTTGCCCTTTTGGTACCTTTGCGTACCGAAGGATGCCGTTCGGCCTATGTAATGCACCTGTGACTTTTCAAAGGTGTATGATGGCCATCTTCTCTGATATGCTTGATAAATTCTTAGAGGTCTTTATGGATGATTTTTTAGTGTTCGGCCCTTCTTTTGAGACTTGCCTTGCCAATCTGACAAAAGTCCTTGACCGATGCATTGAAACTAATTTGGTTTTAAGTTGAGAAAAGAGTCATTTTATGGTTCAAGAGGGAATAGTGCTTGGACACATTGTTTCTAAAAGAGGTATTGAAGTTGATAAAGCCAAAGTGGATTTAATTGAAAAATTGCCCCCACCTTCTTCTGTGCGTCAAATTTGGTCCTTTTTAGGTCATGCAGGATTCTATCGTCGATTTATCAAAGATTTTTCAAAAATTTCAAAACCCTTGTGTGAACTTCTTGCCAAGGATGCTCCTTTTGTCTTTGATGATGCTTGTTTAAATGCTTTCAAAACAATCCGTGACTTTTTAGCTTCTGCTCCCATAGTTCACGCCCCTGATTACTCCTTACCTTTCGAACTCATGTGTGACGCTTCTGATTCGGCACTAGGAGCTGTTCTTGGACAGCGGGTGAATAAAAGTCCTCATGTGATTTATTATGCTAGTAAGACTCTTTCTGACTCACAATTGAATTACACTACAACGGAAAAGGAATTATTAGTTGTAATATTCGCATTAGAGAAGTTCAGACCCTATCTCTTAGGTTCCAAAATCCTGATATACACTGATCACGCCGCGTTGCGGTATCTTTTAGCTAAAAAGGATGCGAAACCTAGATTGATTAGATGGATCTTGCTTTTGCAAGAGTTTGACAAAGAGATAAGGGATAAGAAGGGTTTTGAGAATGTTGTTGCTGATCACCTTTCACGCCTTCCTTTGGAACACATCACTGATAGGGTCCCTGTTAGTGCTTCTTTCCCAGACGAGGATCTTTTTCAGATAACTCGCATCTCGCAGCCCTGGTACGCACATATCGTCAATTATCTTGTTTCGGGAAAAATCCCAGACTCTTGGTCTAAAGACAAGAAAGATAGATTCTTCTCTCAGATTCGATATTATATTTGGGAAGATCCTGAGTTTTTTAAATATTGTTCCGATCAGATTTTTCGACGATGTGTTCCAGAACCTGAAATCCATGCTATTTTAATGTTCTGTCACACGCTTGCGTGTGGTGGTCACTTCTCTGCAAGGAAAACTGCTGCAAAAGTGTTACAGTGCGGCTTTTACTGGCCTTCTATAATCAAAGATTCCTATGCCTTCTGTAAATCCTGTCTTCGATGCCAACAAACTGGAAACCTATCACGCCGTGATCAAATGCCACAAACTCCGATTTTAGTTGCCGAAATTTTTGATGTCTGGGGTATTGACTTCATGGGTCCCTTTCCAATTTCTTTTGGCTTTCAATACATTTTAGTTGCGGTTGACTATGTTTCAAAATGGGTTGAAGCCATAGCAACCAAATCGAATGATCATAAGGTTGTGATTCAATTCCTTCAACGTAACATTTTTTCTCGATTTGGTTTTCCTCGTGCGATCATAAGTGATGGTGGCTCTCATTTCTTAAATCAACACTTTAAGTCCCTTCTTACAAAGTATTCTATCACTCATAAGGTAGCCACCCCATATCATTTGCAGACTAGTGGCTAGGTAGAACTTTCTAATAGGGAAATTAAGAGTATTCTTGAAAAGACTGTCCGTCTAGACCGAAAGGATTGGGCAAACAAGCTTGATGATGCACTCTGGGCGTATAGAACGGCTTATAAAACACCGATTGGTATGTCACCGTATCGAATAGTGTTTGGTAAAGCTTGTCATCTGCCTGTGGAATGGGAACATCGTGCTTTGTGGGCTATTAAGAAATTAAACTTTGATTCAAACGAGATAACTGCACACAGAAAATTGAGCATAGTTGAACTCGAGGAAATTCGCAATGATGCATATATAAACTCCAAGATTTACAAAGATAGGACAAAGGCTTTTCATGATAAGCATATTTCAAGGAAAACCCTTGTCGTCGGACAGAAAGTTTGGTTGTTTAATGCAAAATTGCGTCTTTTTCCGGGTAAATTTGATACGAGGTCGAACCGAGCCATTCCAAGAAGGGGCCCACGTCCTTGCTTGGATGGGCCCACGCCAAGGAGTTGGCTGCACCCAAGTCCCTTTGGGCGTTCTAAGCTCAGCCGGTCAAAGGAATCCTATTCCTAGCTGGTTTGCTTACTTAGATGATTTCCTAATTAGTAGTTATCTTGATTGGGTCAGTTTCCTAATTTGAGTTCAGTTTATGATTTGCTTTATTAGTTCCTATTAAGAGTCCTAGTAATCAGGAAGTTTGAGTTGTGATTGAGTCTTAGTAGGAAAGTATGTTTACTTGCTGATTAAAGCAAGGTAGTTCTCTAGTTGTAGTAGAACTCTCTTGAGGCCTCTATAAAAGGACCTCCATAGCTTGTAATTATGCATGGACGAATTATGAGAATAATATAGAGTTATTAGTAGAATAATTATAGGAGTAGCTGTAACCCTAGGAGTAGCCATAACTTAATACCCCCATAGCCACCAGCCACCTTCATCTCTCTCCTGCCGGATTCTTTCTCCACCAGCCGGCCACCATCCATTGCCGTCCACCGCTGCCATCTACAGTGCACGTCCCCATCACCGGCGTCCCCTTGGCTGCCGTGCTTCCCTCCACCACGTTCTCCAAGGCTTGGATCTCCAAGAGAAGCCAGCCAACCCTAGAGGAGCTGCAAGGTATCCCTCTTCTCATCCGTCTCCTCCTCTAGTCTTCGTCTTCCTCGTCGAATACCTAGGGTCCTTCTCCTAAAACCCTAAAGGTATCTCTCGACCTAGCCATAGATTTGGCTAAAGAGGATCTGAGATAAGGCAAGAGACCCGGTACGAAAGCCCTTGAGTAGGTGCATCGTATCAACTTGGTATCAGAGCTCCGTTCCGACGACTGTGCCGCCCAAGGCCTTCTAGAAGCTTCTCTGATGGCAGGAGTACCAGGCCCACATCATTATCCCTTACCTTCATCATCATCCCTACGGAACCCTAACCCTAACCAACCTCCTGTCCCTACCTATAATCTAGCCTATCACCCCCTATACACTCAGCCTGCCTATGAAGTGAGCCAGTATCCAAACCTTGAGCCCTCTATCCATCCCTCACCCATACCTGGTCCCACTACCCTTTCTCCGCCACCATACCAGCAGCCTATGCCACCTCCCTACGCACCGTACAACCCTATTCCTCCCTACAATCCATTACCACCGTATCAGCCATTACCTACTCCCTACAAACACCAATGGCTATTTGAGTACAACTTGGACTTTGAATCCTACTGGAACTAGGATTACAAATCCTGCTCCAACTAGGAATCTGAGTCAAACTCAGAGTACGACTTGGACTCAAAATCCTACTGGAACTAGGATTACAAATCCTACTCCAACTAGGAATCCTAGTCAAACTTGGAGTACTGCTTACCCTACCGTTGAACAATGGAAGGAAGCTGTACAAAGTTGGAGCCCTCTACCTTACTCTTCTGTAGAACAGTGGGAAGCAATGATCAAATGATATTCTCCTACAAATCTGTCAAGCCCTACCAGAGTTCAGATTTCCAGAGAAAATCCCATTCTAGCTACAACTTGGATTGCAGAATCTCAACCTAGCTCTACCTGGATTAGGACTCCTTATACTCCACCTACCCCCGAGCTTTCCCTTGACCCAACCCATGAACAACACTCGCTGCCCCCTCACCCAACCACACCACATCCCACGACCAGCAACTCTCCCTACTCCTCCCCGGCAGCCCCCACCACTAATAAAGGCCACCCTCTTTCCCCCTACAAACCCACGGCCCCCCGTTCTCCAGCCCTACAGCCGATTGTCATCTCCGGCAATCCACCTGAAGTCCACAAAACTGCAGCCACCGACCTTACCTCAGTTCATGCCCTCCCCGTACCATGTAACCCCCACCAAGGCCCTCCTCATTCCTACCCCGTTCCATCCCCAAACCAGCCGGCTCCCAAATCCATCTCCTTCAACTCCGGCAGCGATTAGCAACCCCCAAGGTAATCGCTGCCTACCTGCCCCTGATCCTACCATAACCTCCTTCCATGGCCCACTGAAGGATCTCTCAAGCCAACAAAGGCCGTCCCCTAAACCCCTTGACCCTTCCCGTATCCTTACTGAGGCCGACTCCAAACCCCAACCAGCATATCATGGTCGGTTCCATCTCCTCACCCTTGACCAACGTGGACCCCCTCCAGATCCACCACCTGAACTGACCCCTGGCCAGATTCAGTCCGTTGGATCGAACCCCCATCCTCTCACTACCTCTTCCCCATGGGATGTAAACTCCGACGAGCTTCCCTCACAAGCAATTGAGTTCCGGCCACCTCCACCTGCCAGATCTCAATCCAATCCCAAGCTTCTTCAAGCACTGGACAGATCTCAACCATCAGATCAGATCAGATCAAATCACCACCGTTTGAACCTGATCGTCCGACTCCATCTTCCACACTCGATCGAGTCAGACTCCAGCTTACAATACTTGGATAGATTCAATCCAGGCACAGCCAGATTTGGCTACACCAAACAAATCCGATCAAGCCCAGATCCAGACCAGTTCAAGCTAAGTCAGGATCATTTGGATTTAACCAAATTCAGACAAGTCAGATCTGATCCAAGCCCACCACCAAGTCCAAACAAGCTCAGCCAATCTGACTTGATCAAGCTTGATTTCAGACATCCACCATATCAGATCCAGATGTTCCCTACGCATCTTCAGTTGATCAGGCATCCCACAACCGAGCTGAGCTATCCAAGGAGCTACCCTCCTTATTCGGTTGCCATCTTCCAGCTGATCAGATCCAAGAGCATCGCCCAGCATCCATCAACCACTCAAAGTTTCAGAACGACTTTGTCGACTCTGACTATGAGGACTGATGCTGAAGCCAGAGCCCTAATGTTCCCTTTCGAGCAAAGCAGAGAGATATCCAAGCTCAACTGTACTCGACTGAATTCAGCTGCCACATTGGGTCTACTTCCACCTTGGAAGGACTCGATTCGAGTTGATCTAGTCTTTGACCCAGGAAGCCAACTACTAAGGACACACCACCGCCGATCTATGGCCGTCCTTTACTTCAAGGAGTTCCAGCGACCCCCGGATATGCCTAAGTTTCAGCTCCCTCCTTCTAGACCGGCAGCATGGCTCTTTGATTCACTGATCCGGTTACCACCTGATCCACCATGGGTGCGACCAGGGTTCTCACCAGCTGCATGGCCCCCTGATTCAATGGCCCAGTTACCATTAGATCCACCATGGGCCAGACCGGGATTCTCACCGCCGAGTACAGAGCAACAGTTGTGGTCCAGCCACATCACTCCGGTTCGAGAAGAGAAGAGCCCTCTTTCCTCATCACATTCAGGCCTTGAGGACAAGGCCAATTTCGAAGGGAGGAGGGATGATACGAGGTCGAACCGAGCCATTCCAACAAGGGACCCACGTCCTTGCTTGGATGGGCCCACGCCAAGGAGTTGGTTGCACCCAAGTCCCTTTGGGCGTTCTAAGCTCAGCCGGTCAAAGGAATCCTATTCCTAGCTGGTTTGCTTACTTAGATGATTTCCTAGTTATTAGTTATCTTGATTGAGTCAGTTTCCTAATTTGAGTTCCGTTTATGATTTGCTTTATTAGTTCCTATTAAGAGTCCTAGTAATCAGGAAGTTTGAGTTATGATTGTGTCTTAGTAGGAAAGTATGGTTACTTGCTGATTAAAGCAAGGTAGTTATCTAGTTGTAGTAGAACTCTCTTGAGGCCTATATAAAAGGACCTCCATAGCTTGTAATTATGCATGGACGAATTATGAGAATAATATAGAGTTATTAGTAGAATAATTATAGGAGTAGCTGTAACCCTAGGAGTAGCCATAACTTAATACCCCCATAGCCACCAGCCACCTTCATCTCTCTCCTGCCGGATTCTTTCTCCACCAGCCGGCCACCATCCATTGCCGTCCACCGCTACCATCTACAGTGCACGTCCCCATCACCGGCGTCCCCTTGGCTGCCGTGCTTCCCTCCACCACGTTCTCCAAGGCTTGGATCTCCAAGAGAAGCCAGCCAACCCTAGAGGAGCTGCAAGGTATCCCTCTTCTCATCCGTCTCCTCCTCTAGTCTTCGTCTTCCTCGTCGAATACCTAGGGTCCTTCTCCTAAAACCCTAAAGGTATCTCTCGACCTAGCCATAGATTTGGCTAAAGAGGATTTGATATAAGGCAAGAGACCCGGTACGAAAGCCCTTGAGAAGGTGCATCGTATCAACTTGGTATCAGAGCTCCGTTCCGACGACTGTGCCGCCCAAGGCCTTCTAGAAGCTTCTCTGATGGCAGGAGTACCAGGTCCACATCATTATCCCTTACCTTCATCATCATCCCTACGGAACCCTAACCCTAACCAACCTCCTGTCCCTACCTATAATCCGGCCTATCACCCACCTTACACTCCGCCTGCCTATGAACCGAGCCAGTATCCAAACCTTGAGCCCTCTATCCACCCCTCACCCATACCTGGTCCCACTACCCTTTCTCCGCCACCATACCAGCAGCCTATGCCACCTCCCTACGCACCGTACAACCCTATTCCTCCTTACAATCCATCACCACCGTATCAGCCATTACCTCCTTACAATCCTCATACCCACCCGTTCTCCTTCCCTCGGCCTTGTCCTCCTCCCGCTGAAGCGGCGGATCCCTGCTTTGCCACGGATTCTGACCACGTCGCCGGCGGCCTATGCCGGCGTCCTCCTTGCGTCACCTCCCTCACTATTTCCCCTTTCCGGACACCCATTCTTACCGAAACTGGCCTTAGCCATTTCCTCTCCGGCCTCTGTTCTCCTGTCGCCACCACCTTCCCCATTAGCAGCCAGCAACTTCCTCGCCGCCGGTGAGCAGCTGCCTAGGTGGTTGGCTGTCCTTCTATCTCTCTACGACCACCCTCAACCTAGCCTGACACCAAGCTATCGCTAGTGCTTTGCCACCGGCGCGCACCCTCTGTTTTCCCCTTCCAACCTACCCTGGCATCTATCCAACCTGTCCTTCTCTTAAAAATTCGATTTTTATCGGGTTTCCTCACCAGGGGCACCCCTAATTTGTGCAGGATTGGCGGCCATGTCTGGTTCCGACGCGCCGCAGGAGTCTCCTGCTTCTGTCCAGCAGCGCAGACGAACCTCTTCCCGCCCAGTTACTAGATCGTTGAGTAGTCATCCACCACCGGCCGTGTCTGCCTCTGCTGAGAGTCGGTTGAGCGATGAGTTGGGTCCGCAGTGGCGCACTCGTGGTTTTGATCTCGAGCAGCGGTTTGATTTGGAAATTTTTCGCGACATTGACGGTACCCAACCCGGGGTTGAGCTCTTGGAGCAGCGGGGGTGGCAGTGTTTAGCTGGACCTTGGCATCATATTTTTCCTACCCTAGTTCGCCATTTTTATGAGACGGCAACATCTCATAGTAGAGAGCCACCATATTTGTCTGCCACTTAGGGATGGCAGCGGGGCGGGTTTGAGGCGGGTTAGCATAATCCCAAACCCATCCCATATAAAAAAATGCACCCTCAAATTCGTCCCAAACCCATGTGGGTTTGTATGCCTCATTCCATCCCCGTTTAAAATCCAACCCACATAACCCATCCTCGCCCAACCCCATATAATGTCACCGGAAACACAACAAAATGTAATATGAAAATTGAAAAATCACATTATATATAGAAAAAAGAAAATCCTCCTCTTCGTCTCCCACATGTAGAAAGAGTTTTAATTTTAAGAAAAGAAATATAGGTAGAGTCTAAAAGGGAAAGGGATCGAAAAGTTGGAATATTTATATGATGCATTCCTACAATACTTAATTGTACATATATATTGCACAAGTATTTAAGTAAATATATATATAATCGGGGCGGGTTCGGCTTTTTTAAGCCTAAACCCAAACCCGTCCCAAATCCATTCGGTTTTAACTTGATTTCCCCGTACCCGTTCTAAACTCATTTAGGCTTACCCCAAACCCATACTATTAGGGGCGGGTCGGGACAGGAACCTGCTTAACCTGCCCCATTGCCATCCCTACTGCCACTCTTGCTGGCTTTTCGGTCCGAGTTGATAGAGCCTGGATTGCTGAGATCCTTGAGCTTGCTGATGATGTCGATCTTCCTGAGAACCCCGAGCCTGTGCAGTTATCGAGCATCGATATATCCCATTCTATCTGTCGTGAGCCGCATGCTGATGTCATCCACAGGGCGCACCTGCATCCTGATCTGCGGTTCGTTGATATGGTCCTGCGGGCTAATGTGTTTCAGACTACACATTCCCAGGAGAGGCGCGGACCTATGTTGTGTACTCTTTATTGCCTCCAACTTGGGTATGCCGTAGACTTGCCTGGACTTCTGTTTGATGACATCCGCCAGTTTCAGCGCTCGGTAGCTAGAGGTCGACAAACCCAGTCGACCAGAGCCGCTCTACCTCATCTGAGTCTCCTTTCGACTGTCCTTGCCCACCAGATTCCGGACGCGTTGGCCACTTTTCGGAGTGAGCCGAACGTTTCCGTTTTGACTGCTGCTACTTGGACCCGGTCATTGAGCCAGATTAGTCGCCCCCATGCACCTGCTCCTCCACCTTCTGTCGCTGACCCTGACTCTGAGGGTGCCTCCTTCAGGACCTTTGTACGATCTCAGTTTCGACGTCTGCACCGACGCCTTGACCATATAGAAAACTTTATTCGTCATAGATCAGGAGTTGCTGGGTCATCTTCTGCGCCTCATCCTGAGCCCTCAGTTGAGTGGGATGATGAAGATGATACTTAGGTTGTGTTGCGTGGATGGTTGTTTCGATGCTATGACCTTGATGCATGTTTACTGGCTTGTGTGGTTGCTTAGTGCTTTGATGTTGGCCAGTTGTTTATGTTTTGTTTACTTTGATTTATATTTCTCGGTCCTAGTATCATGTATGGTGTGGATGGCATGTTTGTACAGGTTCGATATGCTACGAATTATAAAGGAGACTCTGTCAAAATTTTCATTAATTTGATGCCTTTCTTTGCTATTTGTCTTGATCTTTCGGAAAGGTACTTCCTTTATTGGCAGGGGTAACTATATTTGGCTTTCGATCAAAGGTGGGTGATGTCTACTTGTTGAGGGTATAATTCATTGTTATTGGTGGCGGAACGTTGACCTTAAATGGGACGTGCGAGAAATCTATTTTTGGGGCGTTCATTATGGTTATCTCTACCATTTACTTCTTGATTTATTTTTATGACTTAGTGTAATTGGGGACAATTACATTTAAGTTGGGGGTAGAATTCTAGGAATTCATGCTTATTGTTTTAAAATTACATATTATATATCCCTTGAATTATGTCAAAAGAATGAAATTATGATATGATTTGACAAAGGTGCATGTTTTAGAAATTTATCTTATGAATTGTTCTGAGACTTGTATGTCATATAAGGGATAGTAAATTTTGCTATGCATGATATTATTTCTATACTTTAACACTTTTACCATGATCTAAGGATAGCTTGACATATCCTAATGCACATGTTCACTTCCACATGTTAAGGGGTTGATATTAGATTCTGAGCATGATACTGGGTTAGATTTATAATTTTATGTCATGACACAGAAAATACATGAACACATGCAGTTATCTGAGTATGCGAAAAAAAAAGAAAAAAAGAAGAAGGGATTTTCAACTTAGTAACCGGGCAGTGTGCCTAGCCAGCGTGGTGTTCGCGTAAAACGGTTGAATTTCCTGAAAAAAATGACTAGTTATGATTTGTAGCCTTCATGGTTTGAGCAGTAGAGTCTGAAGAGTATTCTACACTTAGTGCCCTAAAACCGTTTGGTTTGGGAGTCACTGGCTTGAACCTCGTTACATGGACCATGAAGAAAGCTTAAGAAATCATAACATTGCACATGTCATACATGAAAAAAAAAGAAGAACAAAAAAAAAAACAGATATTGCTATGTGATAAGTGAAAGATATGTGCTTGGATAAGATTGTGATCTTGAATAGTTGAAGCGTTTAGATATAATTGATGCTCTGAAGCATGTGGAACCCCATTCACACACGAGAGTGTTAAAGTTATTTTTAATCATGATTAAATATGTTGAAGTGTTGGAAATATTTAATGACATGTTTTGATTTACTATGTTTTTATGTGACTATGAGTTGAAGGGTATAGTTATGGATATTATTTCTATTTCATGCATTAGAGTTGACGTTGACAAATATTGTGATTGATTTCTAATGGTATATTCAAGGGAATGTATAGATATTTGTGGGTGTCATCCCTGAAAACCCTCAGGAGACTATAACTCCTCCACTGGGGTAACCCAGGGGTTTAAAGGCTTGTTGCACATGCTAAGTGCAATCGTGAGACCTACGAAAGTGGCTAGTTAGATTTATTGCTTTCTTTTTATCATTTCTTTGCTCGAGGACTAGCAAAGTGTAAGTTGGGGGGTGTGATAAGTCACTAATTATTCCTAATTAAACCCCTTAAATTACCTTTGTTATGCCTAGAGCAGGTGTATTTGATGATTTATTAGTTGATTTCAGGTTTAATCATGGTTTGAGAAGAGATACAAGAAATTCGGCTAAAATCAAGAAAAATACAGCTTCGTCGACCATTGGAAACATATTCGTCAAATATTCTCTGAAAATCCAAATATTTTGAAATTTTGGGAAATTATAGAAGACTCAAAGATCTACAATGTTGCTGTTGGACACATTGCGAGATTCCAGATGGTGTGATAGCAGAATTGAGGAATACATGAAGATACATAAGCTGGAAAGCTGCACCGTCGATGCTGAAGAGAATATTCGCCAAATATTCTACATTAATTCGAATATTCTGAAATTTAGGGATATAAATGAAGACTTCCAGATATAGAACTTTCCTGTCTAAGACTTTCTCAGATTCCGAACAGATTAGCTTCAGAATTGATTACAAATCAGAATTCTGAGTAGGAATTGAAGAATAAGGAAGCTGATGACGTGGCAGTTATTAACCCAGTCAAACTGGGAAGTCCGATCGATCGTTTTGAGTCCGATCGATCGCTCAGATGACGTCAGCGATCCGGAAATTAGGGAAATTAGAGTTTAACACTCCTAATTCGCAGGTTTAGGGTTTCTAATATATAAAGGGGTCTTGTCACACCCCGACCCAGAAAACCCATCCAGGACGAGGCGTGAGGGTCCTAACACTATTCATCATCAACCGGCGCGATACAAAGCGGAAAAGATAATTAAATTACACAATTGCATTCCAGAGGCGAAACAAATTCAATCTATAATATATCATCAAGTTGTACAATGTCTAAGTTCCAATATACAGATTTATACAAAATCCCAAAGGTTCTCCAAAATGTTTACAATATATCCATATATATCAAAAAGTGTACAACAGATCATCCTCCAGCAACCTCAAACACTGATCAGAGTCAACTAGCGTGAATCCTCAAAGACGTGAGACTTGATCAACAATCACACCCTACTCCTGACTACCCATCCACGGTCCTAAGGCTAGATCCCAGCTACCCGAGAGCCTCGGATCGGCGACCTAAACCATCGCCCGCCTAACCTCAAATGCCTCTAATGCATACAATGTATGAACCTAGGCAAACATCTATCCTAGATGTCTCTACATGCCACATCAACAGATTATAAGTTCAACAGATATACAATAGCCCTCGGCACTCGCCGGCAAGAGGCTAAGGTTCGACGATTTCTCATTAACTAGCATTCATAGCTAGCTAATGGCTAAGCAATCAATAAGCACTTAACTACAATCAATCATGTATTAATTGCAAGCAGAACCATAGGTTTTCTAAAAAGGAGAGGACAATGGAATCAATCTCAAACCAAATGGAAAATCCTTTGAAAACCTCATCAAATCCCCTTACATGCTTCCCAACATGTTTAGATACTAATTCCCCATCAAAATCAACCAAGAAATACCAAAAAACCGAGTTTAAAGGATCACGGATGATGTCACGGTTGATCCGGGGATCGACCGTGAGGCCACGGACGATGCCACGGTCGATCCGGAGATCGACCGTGAGACCCATGCGAAGAAAACCAAGGGCGACGGTCGATCCACCCATCGACCCTGAGAAGCCCAAAACCAAACAGCGCCTGACGGTCGATGCGACGGTCGATCCGACGGTCGACTGTCAGGTAAAAGGCGAAAAGGAGAAGATCCCACGGTCGATCGATCCATCGATCGTGGGAGTCCAAAATCCCGACAGAGCCCGACGGTCGATGCGACGGTCGACCGTCAGGCCCAGGAAGGGTAAACCAACACTTGACGGTCGATGCACCGATCGACCGTCGAGCCTTGGCACAGTTCATCAGAACAGTGCCGGAAATCCATTTCTTTGGATTTTAAGAATCAAAACACGTTGGAATAAGATGAAATCTTGCAAGCACGTATAATTAGCAGAGGGGAAGCTAATGGGGTGAAGAAATCCAGTTTTCTACGGTTAAATCTCTTAGCTAGGTCCAAATGGACAAGAACTGACAAAACGGCGATAATACGGAAACCAACCATTCAAATACTGAAATCTCAACGTAGGAATACAGGAAAAGAGTTACTCTACACAAACAAAGAGTTACAAACCATTCTAACATGTATTCCTACAGCGAAAGTGCATAAAACCTATCTAGGAGAACCCGATCCAAGGATCGAGGTAGAAACACCTACTTGAGCAAGTAGGGGAGTTCCTCCACGCGTGCCACCAGTCGAGCCGCCAAGATCCAAGCTCTGAAAGCCGAATCTCCAAACCCTACCTCAGCCGAAGGAGAGAGAGAGAAGGGAAGAGAACGACAGGTGAAGGAGAGAAGGAAAGAGAGAAAGAGACAGGCCTTATATAGAAAATCCAAATCTATCTCAGCCGTCCAAATCGATCTTTCCCGATCGAGCTCCGATCCTCCGATCGGACGCACCCTAGGGATTCTAATCAAACACATACATCAATCAAAGTCAGTGTGTGGAACGCGGGTGTGAAACCGACCACCAGAGGGCATATTTACCAAAATGCCCCCGGTGTCCAAAACCGCCACACGATCGCCCGATCGTGCCCGACGCGGAACTAAACCAACAGGAAACCGGCTCTCGACCCACGTGGTCGAGTCAGGTCTGAGGGACGGGCCCTCACAACCTAAACACCTTAAAAAGAATTTCGTCCCGAAATTCAAGGTTGAAGCCGGGGAAAAAGAGAAACAACTAAGCCTACCTGCACAAGCAAGGCTACAGCTAGGGGCACCAACGCCCACAACAAGGAACTACCTGAAGAGGTGAACAGTCGGGGAAACTCCCGACGCATGCGATCCTCTCGCTCCCAAGTCAAGCTCTATGCACTGCCATGTCTCCACCTGACCATGACCAACGGTAATGATCTGCCTCTCAGCACCTGATCCCGTCTGTCCATGATCTGTACTGGCTGCTCTATGTAGGTGGCGTCCTCCTCCACCTCAAGGTCGTCGTGTCTGATCATGTGAGAAGGATCTGGAATGTACTTCCTCAGCATAGACACGTGGAAGGTGGGGTGAACTGCTGACATGTGCGGAGGTAGAGCTAACTGGTAGGCGACTGCTCCCACGCGTCTGACGATTTCAAAAGGACCCGTGAACCTCGGAGCTAGCTTGCCCTTGCTACCAAACCTGATCGACCCTCTGCGCGGGGACACCTTCAGTAGCACTCTGTCACCAACTGCGAACTCCAGGGGTCGTCGCCTGCGGTCTGCGTAGCTCTTCTGCCTGCTCTGTGCAGTCAGAAGCCTCTGCCTGATCTGAGCCAACCTCTCTGACGACTGTCTGATGATGTGCGGACCGGTAAGGGACGCCTCCCCAACCTCAGTCCAACACACCGGTGAGCGACACAGTCTGTCGTACAACGCCTCAAAGGGTGCAAAACCCAAACTGGCCTGGAAACTATTGTTGTAGGCAAACTCCACCAAAGTCACGTGCTGCTCCCAAGTACCTCCAGCGTCTAGAACACATGCTCTGAGCATGTCCTCCAAGATCTGGATAGTCCGCTCCGACTGCTCGTCTGTCTGAGGGTGGAAGGCTGTGCTAAACGTCAGCGCTGTCCCCAAGGAGTCCTGGAAGCTGCTCCAGAACCTGCCGGTGAATCTGGGATCTTTGTCTGACACTATCGACACTGGGATGCCGTGCAGTCGTACTACCTCGTCAATGTACCTCTGGCTCAGTCTGGCAACTGGATCTGTAGTCCTCATGGGGAGAAAATGAGCCGATTTGGTCAGTCGATCGAGAATGACCCAAATCGCATCATTCCCCCTCGGTGACCTGGGTAGCCCGGCGACGAAGTCCATAGCTATATGTTCCCACTTCCACTCTGGCACGGGAAGTGGCTGCAACAAACCTGGGGTCCGCCTGTGCTCTGCCTTCACCCTCTGACAGGTGAGGCATCTGGAGACGAACTCAGCTACTGACCTCTTCATCCCGCACCACCAGAACTGTCAGCGAAGGTCGTGGTACATCTTGGTGCTCCCGGGGTGAACGGCGAAGCAGGAGTGGTGGAACTCGTGAAGGATCTCCTCTCGCAACGCCGGGTCTGCTGGAACTGCAAATCTGCCTCTGAAGAGTAGACCGCTGTCTGCCGACTCTGTCCAGCCCTCAACCGCGTGCTCGGTGCCGACCGCCGCACGGGTCTCCACGAGCTCTGGGTCCCCAGCCTGTGCCTCGATCACTCTGGCCAAAAGAACTGGAATGCTGCGAACAACATACAGGAAACCACCTGTCGCCCGGTCCTCAAAGTCCAGCCCAAACTGACTGACTGTCTCCAGCATCTGCCACTGCCGAGCTGACACTGCTGCCAAGGTCACCCGACTGTCTCTGGTCTGCCTGCTGAGAGCGTCTGCTACGACGTTTGCCTTACCAGGGTGGTAATGCAACTCGAAGTCGTAGTCCTCTAGAAGCTCCATCCACCGCCGCTGCCTGAGGTTGAGGTCACGCTGGGTAAACACGTGCCTCAAGCTCTTATGATCAGAGTACACCGAGAACCGCTCACTGTAGAGGTAGTGCCGCAACGTCTTCAGAGCGAAGACAACCGCCGCGAGCTCGAGATCATGGACTGGATAGTTCCTCTCATGGGCCTTCAGCTGCCTGGAACCATAGGCCACCACATGGCCCTCCTGCATAAGAACACAGCCTAGACCCTCCCCACTGGCGTCGCAGTATACACTGTAGCCGACGCCTCGCTCTGGAACTACAAGGATCGGTGCACTCGTCAGTCTGGTCCTCAACTGGATGAAAGCATGCTCACAAGCCTCGTCCCAAACAAATGGGACCGCCTTCTGTGTCAACCTGGTCAGCGGCCCTGCAACCCTGGAGAAGTCCCGCACGAACCTCCGGTAGTAACCCGCCAAGCCGAGGAAGCTGCGGACCTCGAACACTGTCGCCGGTCTCTGCCACTGTAACACTGCCTCGATCTTGGCTGGATCAACTGAAATACCTGCCGTTGACACCACGTGCCCCAGAAACTGCACCTCAGGAAGCCAAAACACACATTTGGAGGCCTTGGCATACAGCCTATGCCCCCTCAACAACTGCAGCACTGTCCTAAGATGCTGCCCGTGCTCATCCGCGGTACGTGAGTAGACTAGGATGTCGTCGACGAAAACCACCACGAACTGATCTAAGTACGGTCGGAAGACCCTCTGCATCAGATCCATGAACGCCGCCGGTGCGTTCGTCAAGCCGAACGGCATCACCGTGAACTCGTACAACCCGTAACTCGTACGGAAAGCCGTCTTCGGGATGTCGCAATCCCGAATCCGCAACTGGTGATAGCCGGTACGGAGATCGATCTTCGAAAAGACCGAAGAGCCTCGGAGCTGGTCGAACAAGTCATCGATCCTCGGCATCGGATACTTGTTCTTCACCGTCACCCTGTTCAGCTTCCTGTAATCAATGTAAAGACGAAGCGTACCGTCCTTCTTCTTTGCGAACAAGAAAGGAGCTGCCCAAGGTGACGTGCTGGGACGGATGAAACCTCTGCCGATCAACCCGTCCAGCTGGACCCTCAGCACCCTCTGCTCTGCTGGTGCCATCTTGAAAGCTGGCAGAGAGATCGGCCCGGTACCTGGTACAAGATCTATCTGAAAGTCTACTGCTCTGGAAGGAGGAAGGCCCGGTAGCTCGTCTGGGAAGACGTCAGTAAACTCACAAACAACTGCAGGTAAACTGCCCTCTCGACTACCCTCTGCAGCAAACAAGGAAAGGCGTGCCAGTAAAGCTGACAGCTGGCCCTCGCGCCTGGGAAGACAAGCACACAAGAGGGAATCGGTCGACTGGCGATCTCCCAACAGAACGAAACGAGAGCCGTCAGGTGTCCAAGCAGTCACCCTACGATGGCCACAGTCGATGACGGCTCGGTATGAAGTCAGCCAATCCATACCGAGAATCACGTCGAACCCGACAATGTCTAGCACCCGAAGGTCTAGAAAGACACGGAGGCCCCCACCGTTCAACTCGCAAGAACGGCAGATCAGCTCAACACGAGCTCCTCCGCCGACGGGTGTGTCTAAGTGTAGTGTGACTCCAAGTGGCTCAGTCTCTAGCCCTAGCGATGCCACACAGTCGCTAGCTACAAAGGAATGAGACGCCCCAGAATCTATCAGAACATCTACAAATGAACTGAAAAGCTGGAAGGTACCTCTGAGAATAGGAGGGTCAACTGGACCTGGTGGAAGTGCTAGAGTCTGCTGGGGTGGCTGGTACTGGTAAGGATGAAAGGATGGTTGAACAAAGTCTGGGTACTCGCGGTCTGGAAGTGCGTACACTCCCCCTCTGGGTCCGCCTCGACCTCCGCCGCGACCTCTGCCTCTCCCGGCGCCTGGTGTCCGCCAACCTCCGCCTGCTCCGCCACGGGCGAACTGTGCCCTCAACGTCGGACAGTCTCTGCGAAAGTGCCCCGTCTGCCGGCACTCAAAGCACACAGGAGGACCAAGCGCTAGCTGCTGGCTCTGGCCTCCTCCGGACGTCTGCCCCTGAGGCCCAGCCGGAAGAAGTGGCTGGCCTCCCTGCCTGGGCTGCTGCTGGTGCTGGGGTGGGTAACGCTGGTACGGCTGCTGGCGTCGTGGGTACCTCCGCTGCCTCCACGAACCTCCTCTGCCACTGGTGCTCGCAGACGACGCAGGCTGGACTGGCCTGGGCCCCGGCTCCTGCAACGGAGCCTCAACTGCCAAGGCGCAGTCCAACACCTCTGCGTACGTGCTAGATCGCTGAGCCGCGATCAGATGCCTGAGCTCGGGCCTAAGCCCCCACTGGAACTGCTCAGCTCTGGCAAGAGGATCCGCCGACACCGCCCCGGCAAATCTGGCAAGTCTCGTGAACCTAGCTGCGTACTGAACAACCGACTGAGTACCCTGAGAAAGGGTCTGGTACTCACGGACAAGGGCCGAGCGCGCACTGCGGGGAAAGTACGCGCCGAGAAACGAAGAACGGAACACGGCCCACGATGGGTCACTCCCGTCCCTGGCGGCCTGGAAAGAGCGCCACCAGTCCAAAGTGTCCCCGTCGAGCTGGAACGCGGCAAATCTGACCCGAACTCGGTCATCCTGGACGAACATAGTGTCAAGGACGCGACTGACTCCCTCCAGCCAGTCGTCCGCCACCGCTGGGTCGCCTCCAGTACCGCTGAACCTAGGAGGGTTCAGCCTCTGGAAGTCGACCACTGCTGTCGCAATAGCACGCTGGTCGAGTGGAGGAGAGACCTCCTCGGCGATGAACGAAGCATCCTCTTCCAGCACGACCTCAATCCTCGGCTCTGGCTCTCGTGCAGGTACATGGGGCACGGCTGTGTTGGCCCCTAAGGCCCGTCGGGCAGCGCGCTGGTCGCGCTCGGTACCCTGACCCAACACTGGACAGCTAGCCCTGCTCCCTGGCATCTGCACGTTCAACAGAGACGATAAGTGTCCACCCGTAAGAAAACAAAACACAACAGCAATCAATAAAATAAAAGCATAACACATATGAGCGCAGTCAAGCACACATGGATGCTCTACTCCTAGAACTATCCCAAACCGCGCTCAAAACCTTAACTGCAAGCCTAATCCTATCCCTGGGACCTACAGCCTGCCCTGATACCAAGTTGCCACACCCCGACCCAGAAAACCCATCCAGGATGAGGCGTGAGGGTCCTAACACTATTCATCATCAACCGGCGCGATACAAAGCGGAAAAGATAATTAAATTACACAATTGTATTCCAGAGGCGAAGCAAATTCAATCTATAATATATCATCAAGTTGTACAATGTCTCAGTTCCAATATACAGATTTATACAAAATCCCAAAGGTTCTCCAAAATGTTTACAACATATCCATATATATCAAAAAGTGTACAACAGATCATCCTCCAGCAACCTCAAGCGCCTCTGGATGTACTCGCGCCGCCAAAAGCCGATCCTGCTGGCTCCACTGAGGAAGAACTGCCGCCTGCACCTGCAAACGCAGCCCGGGTAGGAGTGAGCGATAAGCTCAGTAGGGTTCTACTCTACGGCACACTGAAAGGAGGAAAACAACAACAGTGTTGTCTCCCAGCCTAAGTCTAACGGATGCCACGGGTCCCATAACCCAGTTGATGTCCCAAGGGCTCTTGTCATGAAACCTCTCTCCTGAGCAAGTTACCAGGAGGCCAAGAAACAGTAACATGCAAGATCACCCTTCCCAAGCTGGAATACCAAGCCTTGGGGAACCACGTCGGGAACGCATCAACATCCATCCTTAGCACTTGGCTTTGGAAGACAACGCGACCTCTAAACCTCAAACACTGATCAGAGTCAACTAGCGTGAATCCTCAAAGACGTGAGACTTGATCAACAATCACACCCTACTCCTGACTACCCATCCACGGTCCTAAGGCTAGATCCCAGCTACCCGAGAGCCTCGGATCGGCGACCTAAACCATCGCCCGCCTAACCTCAAATGCCTCTAATGCATACAATGTATGAACCTAGGCAAACATCTATCCTAGATGTCTCTACATGCCACATCAACAGATTATAAGTTCAACAGATATACAATAGCCCTCGGCACTCGCCGGCAAGAGGCTAAGGTTCGACGATTCCTCATTAACTAGCATTCATAGCTAGCTAATGGCTAAGCAATCAATAAGCACTTAACTACAATCAATCATGTATTAATTGCAAGCAGAACCATAGGTTTTCTAAAAAGGAGAGGACAATGGAATCAATCTCAAACCAAATGGAAAATCCTTTGAAAACCTCATCAAATCCCCTTACATGCTTCCCAACATGTTTAGATACTAATTCCCCATCAAAACCAACCAAGAAATACCAAAAAACCGAGTTTAAAGGATCACGGATGATGTCACAGTCGATCCGGGGATCGACCGTGAGGCCACGGACGATGCTACGGTCGATCCGGAGATCGACCGTGAGACCCGTCCGTGGCCTCACGGTCGATCCCCGGATCGACCGTGAGACCCATGCGAAGAAAACCAAGGGCGACGGTCGATCCACCCATCGACCCTGAGAAGCCCAAAACCAAACAGCGCCTGACGGTCGATGCGACGGTCGACTGTCAGGTAAAAGGCGAAAAGGAGAAGATCCCACGGTCGATCGATCCATCGATCGTGGGAGTCCAAAATCCCGACAGAGCCCGACGGTCGATGCGACGGTCGACCGTCAGGCCCAGGAAGGGTAAACCAACACTTGACGGTCGATGCACCGATCGACCGTCGAGCCTTGGCACAGTTCATCAGAACAGTGCCGGAAATTCATTTCTTTGGATTTTAAGAATCAAAACACGTTGGAATAAGATGAAATCTTGCAAGCAAGTATAATTAGCAGAGGGGAAGCTAATGGGGTGAAGAAATCTAGTTTTCTACGGTTAAATCTCTTAGCTAGGTCCAAATGGACAAAAACTGACAAAACGGCGATAATACGGAAACCAACCATTCAAATACTGAAATCTCAACGTAGGAATACAGGAAAAGAGTTACTCTACACAAACAAAGAGTTACAAACCATTCTAACATGTATTCCTACAGCGAAAGTGCATAAAACCTATCTAGGAGAACCCGATCCAAGGATCGAGGTAGAAACACCTACTTGAGCAAGTAGGGGAGTTCCTCCACGCGTGCCACCAGCCGAGCCGCCAAGATCCAAGCTCCAAGCTCCGAAAGCCGAATCTCCAAACCCTACCTCAGCCGAAGGAGAGAGAGAGAAGGGAAGAGAACGACAGGTGAAGGAGAGAAGGAAAGAGAGAAAGAGACAGGCCTTATATAGAAAATCCAAATCTATCTCAGCCGTCCAAATCGATCTTTCCCGATCGAGCTCCGATCCTCTGATCGGACGCACCCTAGGGATTCTAATCAAACACATACATCAATCAAAGTCAGTGTGTGGAACGCGGGTGTGAAACTGACCACCAGAGGGCATATTTACCAAAATGCCCCCGGTGTCCAAAACCGCCACACGATCGCCCGATCGTGCCCGACGCGGAACCAAACCAACAGGAAACCGGCTCTCGACCCACGTGGTCGAGTCAAGTCTGAGGGACCGTCCCTCACAGGTCTTTCAGCCGAAAAATATCATCTTTTGGAGCAGTTTTGGAGGAGAATGTGAGGGTTTTGAAGACGGTGATCTTTCCGCGGGGATCGACAGCTTAATCTTCTACATCTATGGCTGATTTCCAAGAGATGAGTGGCTAGTTTTCTTGTTCTTAGGAATACCATGAAACCCTAGTGTAACTTTTGATCTTTTTTAGTTCGATTTTTGTGAACTTCTTTAAGTATAATCTCATGAATATGATTTTAATGATTATAGAGTTGAAGGAACAGAGTTCCGTTGACGTATTATTAGTCCTACATGATGGTTGTACTTGAGTGTAGAGATTCATGAGATAGTTTGCATGTGGTTTGTGATTTACCTTTGAGATAATCTATGCTACGTGAAGATAAGTCATGCTAAGGTTATTAGGAGTAGAATAACTTAAGATAATGGTAGGACCAAAGATGATTTATGCCAAACAAAGATAGGTTATGCCGTAGGGAACATAAAACCTTCTTTTAGGGATTCGTGTGAGCTTGTAGTCATACGATCCATAATGCTTAGAGAAGTGATCAAGATGATAACTATGGAAGATTAAGGGTGAAACTAGGGTGGATTGTGTATTTCCTAAGACATCTTTTTCCATCTGATTAAAACCTTAATATTTTCCTTTGCTTTGTAAGATAATTTCAATTACATCAATCTGTCATTGAAGTGTTTGGCTTAGATCAAGAGTTTTGAGAATCGATTTTGGTTTTCCAAGTAATTCCCTGTGGATCGACTCCGGATTTCACCACTAGTCTACGTAGTAGTATTAGTGATTGAATAAGGATATAAATTTAAGATTTGATTGAGGTTAGCAACGTTTTAACGACGACGTTCGCGACCAGCCAGTGAGCATGACCACAACCCCTGCACTTGCCTTCCGGACGACCATTGAAGGCCACGAGATCATTTTTAACGCCGAGATCATCAGTGAGATTCTGGGCATTCCAGACCATGCTCCTGGTTTACATCGTCTGGCCGCCGATGAGGAGATACCGTCAGACGCCGATATTGGAGCGTTCCTTCATCCGGAGAGGACTGGTGGACCAATGTTTTCTCGAGCTGAGCTGCATCCGTCCCTCTGGTTTGTTGATGATGTGCTGAGCCGGAACGTCTTCCAGCGCAGCCATGATCAATATAGGACTGGACTTTGGTTATCAGTGGCTGATCGCCAAAGGGTGGTCCTTGGACGTCTCCCAGTTGATCCTTGAGGATATGGCGGTGTATTACCGGGGCGCCGTGCGCGATTGTTTGTACAGCTACAAGACCAAAGCTGCCCCGCATCCGTGCCTGATCTCCGCGTTTCTGTCAGCCCGTGGGTTTGTACCGGAGGATGAACCGACTGTCACCACTGAAGCTTTAGCTTATGCCCGATTTAGTCGTACCACTTGGGCTAAAGTCGTCGGGCATATGAACAAAGTCGGCGCACCACAGAGACGGCGGCGCCGCCAGCAGCCTGTTCCACCCCAGACGGAACAAGACCCCACATCAGCCCCCACGTTTGGACCTAAGCAGCTCACGCTGAGTGACATCTACAACGAACTGCTTGTCGTTAGTAGACGACAGAATGCACTTCAGCGGGATGTCGCTCGGATTTACGAGCACTTGGGTATTTCTCCTACAGCCCCATCCGACGGCCAGTCTCATGGACTGACCGATCCTCACCCTGGAGTTTAGTGGACATGTTCCTAGACCTTGTAGTCCCTGAAAATCTGTTAGCTTCCTTATACCTAGGTTCATGACTTTTGTGGATAAGCACTTTGGGTATGGTCGTTTGTACGACATTTTAGTACTTAGCTCATCTCTGTTTCTGGCTTGACATTTTGACGTATATACTTGCTTGGTATTGATTTCATGGGTCCCTTTCCACCTTCCTTTGGTTTTCAGTATATCCTTGTAGCCGTTGACTATGTTTCTAAATGGGTAGAAGGTATAACAATCAAATCGAATGATCATAAAGTTATGGTTAAATTTCTTTAAAGTAATATCATTTCTCGATTTGGTTGTCTTCGTGCGATTATTAGCGATAGTGGTTCTCATTTTAATCATCAACATTTTGCTTCCCTTCTTAAAAAGTACTCTATTACACACAAGGTCGCCACTCCCTATCATCCTCAGACTAGTGGCCAGGTAGAGCTCTCTAACAGGGAAATAAAACGTATTTTAGAGAAAACGTTTCGCATAGACCGCACAGATTGGGCCATAAAGCTAGATGATGCACTTTGGGCATATAGGACAGCTTATAAAATACCTATTGGTATGCCCCCATATCGATTAGTGTTTGGTAAACCGTGCCATCTACCAGTTGAATTAGAACATTGTGCTATGTGGGCCATTAAAAGCTTAATACTGATACCAATGCCGTCACATCACATAGGAAGCTTAGTTTATGTGAAATTGACACGATCCAGGTGTTCCAGACCTTCAATTTCCGATCGGATGGTACGGATCTTCAATCTGGACGATATTATCGATGTTGGTTATGTTGGGTGCTTTGCATGGATAGTTCCATGTATTTTAATATTTTTATGCTTATATTTTTTTAATTTATGTGGTTGAATGATTGTACAGAGCCACATATTCTATATATACAAAGGAGACTCTGCAGAAATTTTTAATAATTCTTATGCCTTTTTGCTATTACTGGTATATTTTCCATGCTATTATATTTGATCTTATGGAAAGGTATTTTTATAGCAGTGTTTCTCTGGAAATCATTAAGGGACAAATTATGCAGAACTTATATAGATTGATCAGGGGGTTATTCTAATTTCTTTATATATGTCTCTCAGGTTTTATTGCAATTTTTATGGCTTTATTCTTTTAGTATTTTGTAGAGACATGAATTTCGTAGGTGGTGATGTTCGATTGTGTGGGAGATGTGATGATCGTTATGCGGGAGACGTCTATTTATGTCAAGATATTATGGTTATCTTTACCCTATTTTCTTTGCTTTATTTTTATGACTTAGTGTAATTAGGGACAATTACATTTAAATTGGGGGTAGAATTCTAGGAATTCTATGTTTATTTATTTTTTTTAGAATAAAATATTATACGTGCCTTGAATTATGTCAAAAGAATGAAATTATGATATGATTTAATGAAGATGCTTGTTTTAGTAATTTATCTTCTGAATTATTCTAACACTTGTATGTTATATAAGGGATAGTAAATTGTTGCTATGCATGGCATTATTTCTACACTTTAACACTTTTACCATGATTTAAGGATAGCCTGACATATCCTAATGCACATGTTCACTTTCACATCTTGATGAGTTGAGATTAGATTATAAGCATGATACTATGATAGATTTACAATTTTATGTCATGTCACAGAAAATACATGAACACATGCAATTATCTGAATATTCAAAATATATGTATGAAAAAAAAGGGAATTTTCAACTTAGTAACCGGACAATGTGCCTAACCGGCATGGCATTTGCGTAAAATGGTTGAATTTCTTGAAAAAAGAAGAAGAGGATTTTCAACCTACTAACCAGGCAGTGTGCCTAACAAGGTGTGTTATTCGCGTAAAACGGTTGAAATTCTTGAAAAAGAAGAAGAAGAAGGGTTTCATACTTAGTAACCGGGCAAGGTGCCTAAAGAGGTGTGTTGTATGCGTAAAGCGGTTGAAATCTTTGGAAAAAAAAAGAGAGAAATAAAGACAGAGATTGCTATGTGATAAATGGAAGATATGTGCTTGGTTATGATTGTGATCTTGAATAGTTGAAATGTTTAGATATAATTGATGCTCTGAAGCAAGTGGAACTCTGTTCAGACATAGGAGTGTTAAAGTTGTTCTTAATCATAATTAAATATGTTGAAGTGTTGGAAATATGTTATGACATGTTTTGGCGTACTATATTTTTATGTGACTATAAGTTGAAGGGTATATTTATGAATATTATTTCTATTTCATCCATTGGAGTTAATGAGTATTATGATTGAAATCTAACGACATAATCAAGGGATTGTATAGATGTTTGTCGGTGTCATCCTTGAAAACCCTCAGGAGACTATAAATCCTCCACTGGGGTAACCCAGGGGTTTAAAGGCTTGTTGCACATGCTAAGTGCAATCATGAGACCTACGAAAGTGGCTAGTTAGATTTATTACTTTTTTTTTATCTTTTCTTTGCTCGAGGACTAGCAAAGTGTAAGTTGGTGGGTGTGATGAGTCACTAAATATCGGTAATTAAACCCCTTAAATTACCCTTGTTAGGCCTAGAGTGTTTGTATTTGTTAGTTTGTTAATTGATTTCAGGTTTAATAAAGATTCAAGTTAGAAATTATAGAAAAGGGTTAATTTGCTGAAAATACACTACTTCATCGACTGTCAGGAGAATATTCGTCAGAAATTATTCATAAGTCTAAATATTATGAAATTTGGAGGACATCTAGGACACTGCAAGAGCTACAACTTTGATGTTGGATATTTTGCGAGACACCTGATGGATTGATACCAGGTTTGAAGAAGATAAAGCTATATAGCTGCTGGAAAACTGGTCCGTCGATGTTTAGAATAATATTCTCAAAATATTCCATATAACTCTGAATATTACGAAATATTTAGGATCTAACAGAAACCTTCCTAATCTGCAACGTTCGTGTTGAACACATTTTCAAATTCATGCTTGGTTCGACCCAGTTGCGATCGGAATAAGACAGTTAGAAAAAATTCAGGGATTCCGAGTTGTAGTAGGAGTCCAACTTAGCCAAAACACTAATTCCGGGAATTAACATATAAAAAGTTTTTTGCTGGCCAAAAACCAGGAGCCTCCATAGAGAGAAAAGAGAAAATTATGGTTGCTGAAGAAGACGGAGACGCGGCTTGGATCTTAGGATCTCTTCATCAACTATATGGCGTTCATCCAAAAGATGAGTTGCTAATTATTATACTTAGAATTATTCATAAAACCCTAGCATAGTTTTCTATTTTGTTTGGTTTGACTCTTGCAATATTCTCAAGACATGATCTTATGGATTTGATTTTATCTTATAAAGAGTTGCAAGAACTGAGTTCCATTGACGTATATTCAGACCTACTTGATTGCTGTGCTTGATGGTAGAGATTCGTAGGATGGTTTTTATGTTGCTTTTGTATGTACCTTTGAGATAATCTATGCTAGATGAAGATAGGTTGTATTCAGATTAAGTTCGAAGACAATCTATGCTAAGTATAGATAGGTTATGTCTTAGGAAAGCAATAGCATTATTTTTGGGATTCATGCAAGATTAAGAAGCTGTGAATCTATAATGTTTTGAAAGAGAACAAGAGGGTAATTAGAAAATTCAGGAAGTGAAGTTAAAGTGGATTGAATAAACCCTAGGAATTTTCTCTCATTGATAACTTTTAAGTCTTTTTATTTGCTTTCATAATTATTTTAATAAAAATCCATAAAATCCTTTTTCGCTTTAGAATTAGAGTACCTAAGATTTGATATTGATTCATTTGCCCTAAAAGATACGATATTCCCTGTTGTTCGACTCTAAATTTCATCACTTTATTACGTTTGAATTTAGCATTGAATGAAGGATTTATAAATTTCTAAATTGTGTGAGTTCCCACGACCTAACAACATCGTTCGTGAGCCATCAGATGTTGCCCAGCTGATGAACACCATCCAAGCTATTTCTATTTCTTGGCACGCCTTGATATCGACCAGGAAAACTGCTATTGATCCTGAAGTTGTTCAAGGGGGTCAACATGAAGAATTGAGACGAGCTTTGGCTCAGTGCCTGGTGATTTTGGATAAACTACCCGAAGAGGAGTTCACCAAATCAGACAGCGAAGCTCTTGACAAAGCGACAACTCTCTTCCTTACTGTTGACCCAACAACCTTGGGTCTTTCGTCCAATGAGATGGACGACATCCGTAGTATAAGGATTAAGATTGAGAGCCTGGACGCCGAGAGGAAAAATTTGATGAATGAGATCATCCTCATAGGGGAATGTCAAGAGCGACGGACTTACATGAAGGAACTCTATAAAGCTGCTAGTGCTATTGGCAAGAAGGAATCAAGGACTAACAAATTATACGTCAAGTACTCCTGATACTCTTCCTTTGTTAAATCATTCTGCCCTAACACTCTTGGCGATAAGGTATTTATCTCAGCGGGTAAAACTACTTCTTGGCCATATACCAATTGAAAAGGTGCGACTTTAGTGCTAGACTTAGGTGTAGTCCTATATGCCCATAGAGCTCTTAATAACCCTTCATGCCACTGCCTTGGGTTATCGTCCATCATTTTCCTTATGATAGACTTAATCGTTTTATTGGACGCCTCAGCATGTTCATTTGATTGGGCATAATATGGTGTAGAATTTACCATACTGATTTGGTACTCAACCAAAATTTTTTTTACTCTAGTACTAACATTGTCCCTTGATCGGACACTATTTTTTGTGGAATGCCAACTCTACATATAATATTTTCCCAAATAAATTTTATGACATGATCATCGGATACTGTTTTTAATGGAATGGTTTCTACCCATTTGGTAAAATAATCTGTCACTACAATAACAAACTTGTGCAATATGGACAATGGTGGATGTATTTTACCAATTATGTCCATCGCCAAACATCTAAATGGCCAAGGCTTTATAATGAGCGATAGCCTGGTGCTTGTTGTAATGGGCCATGCTTTTGACATGCTTCACATCCTCTTGCAAATCTGGCACATTGCTCCCCCATGTGCGGCCAATAATCGCCACTGTGCATTATTAGCCAGTGAATCTTTACGCCAGACTGATGTGCACCGAAAACTCCGTTATGTATCTCGGCCATTATTATTTTTAGCTCATCAGGCCCTAAACATCTTAATAACACTCCATCTGCCCGACACTTATACAAAATATCATTGCGCAAGAAATAGTGAATTGCTTTAAGGCAAAGCTTTCTATCCACTTTGGACGATAAGTTTTGTAAAAAATTAATGATAGCACTACGCCAATCAATTTGGGTGTCCACTTGGTTCATCTCAAGTAATTTATGTGTTCGTACCAAGGCAGAACAAATAGTGTCATGCTTAAAGTCAACCATGCCCCCCAAGTTTTTTAAAAGTTTATACCCATAGGCTATTTGGGCATATGTATTAGCTTCATCATTTTGTAATCTTGGTACAAACTCAATGTCAAAATCGTTAAAGCGATTTAATAGCCGTAGAGCGATTGATGAAAAGGTATTAAAATATCGCTCTGACACTTTTAAGAACGGAGGACATGATTAACCACTAATTGAGAATCCCCCTTGATTCGAACATTACGTATGCCTAAATACAACAATATTTCTAAGCCGATGATCAACGCCTCATACTCGGCCTGATTGTTTGTGCATAATTGCGCTAATGTATAAGCAAATTTATATTGATGGCCAATGGGCGATATACTTGTAATACCTAAGCCGGCACCATCTATTGTTTTAGAACCATTAAAATACATTGTCCAAGGGGTTATCGCCACTAAATTAATTTCGTGCTCTAACTCCTTCGGGATATTTAAACAAGGATGAGCAGCCAAAAAATCGGCCAAAACTTGACCTTTGACAGTCATAGGCTAACGTTAGTACCCAATATCCAATACGTTGATGCAAGATTGGCCGAGAGAATAAAAATTTCATTACATTAAACTTGGATACAAGATAGACAGTCATAGGCTTTAAATAAGCTTGAAGTTTAGTACACATAAAGTATAAGGCCAAACATAATTTCTCTATGGCCGAATATTTTTGCTCATAAGGCAACAACTGTCTACTTAAGTAATACACTGCTCTCTCCATGCCATCTTTACCATCTTGCGCCAAGAGACCGCCTATTGACCGGTCTTCTACAGCGATGTACAGCTTCATAGACTCGCCCATTCTTGGTTGCGCCATCACTGGTAGCGTTTCAAGATATTGCTTCAAGCATTCAAATGCTCGCTGATGTTGATCTTCCAAGACGAAATCGTCCTCATTTTTCAACCGCAACAGCGAAGAAAACACTTGTGTTTTGCCTGCACAATTGGAAATAAACCGTATTAAGAAATTTATTTGGCCGAGATACTTTTGCAGATCCTTCTTGGTAGTTGGAGGTTTAGCTTCAATAATTGATTTAGCTTTATTGGCATCTATCTCAATGCCACGTTGATGGACGAGCATCAACGAGGAAACCTAAGAAATTTCCTACTTGGACTCCAAGTGCACATTTTAAGGTATTGAGTTTCAAGTTATATTCTCCCATTCTTTCAAAAACCTTCACTAATTGGGCAAAAAGATCAGTCACAACAGGTGATTTAATGACGATATCATTAGCATAAACCTTAATGAACTGACCGATCATATCATGGAAAATCATGTTCATCGCCCTTTGGTATGTAGCTCCAGCATTTGTTAATCCAAATGACATAACTATCCATTCATAACATCCTAATGCCCCTGGACATCTAAATGTTGTTTTATGGACGTCTTCCTTGGTGATAAAACTTTGGTTATAACCGGAATAACCGTCTAGAAAAGAATAAATCTCATTTCCACCTGTAGAATCAACCAAGTTGTCAACGGATGGCATAGGATATTCATCCTTTGGTGTTGCTAAGTTTAAATTTCTAAAATCAATACATACTCTAAGTTTCCCATTTTTCTTCAAAACTGGCACAATATTTGAAAGCCACTCAACATATCTGGCCGTCCTAATAAACTTAGCATTTAGCAATCGTTCAATTTCCTTTTATATTTCAGGGATTACGTTTGGGGCAAAATGCCTTGGCGCTTGCTTATAAGGCTTAAAATTTGACCGAGTAGGAAGTTCATGTTTTACAACATTCCTATCGAGACCAGGTATTTCCTCATAATCCCAAGCAAAACAATCTTTATATGAACAAAAAATAGAAAGGAGTTCATACCTCATGTTTTGGTCGAGAAGTTTGCTTATGAAAGTTGGCCGATGATTGCCATCATCGGCAATGTCCACTTCCTCCAATGGGTCTTGGGCTTGCATATTTCCACGTTTGCCATAGGAAACCTCTTCTTCTTCTTCTTGGGGGAGTTCTTTCAAGCAATCAATATCGTTCATATTTTGAATCATGAACGTTTCCACCTGATAAGCCATTAACTTGGCTTTCAAGGCCGTAACTGCGGCCTGATCTCTCTCAGGTTGAGTAGTCATTATTTGAAGTTTTTGGCCGCTGATCGGCCATCTTTTGGGGCAAAGACCACAGAGTTTGGTCTTGCGGGGTCAAACAGTTCACCAACACAATCCTTCATTACAGCTCCATTTTCCGACACAACTATCAAAACATCGTTCACTTCCATGAACTGCAGGGGTCCATAATTGCAATCATAAAACGATGCCTCCACTGCATGAGTTTTGGCACTATAGGACATGTTATCGGCCATAATGGATTCCACATTCCCTTATGCATTCCACAGAAACAAACATTGATATAAGGATGACGGAACACACTTACTGCCGTGAATCCAATCGCGACCAAGCAACACATTGTAACTGGTCAACGAGTCCATTACAAGAACGCTGTCGTTCTTATTACACTGCCCACCTTAACATCTAAAGGGAGATTCCCTTTGGCAGGAGCTGGTACCCCACTAAAGCCTGTTAGAGTAATATATGTGGGAATCAAGTCACTATATGCTTTGCCCAACTTCTTCATCATCTTGGCAGGGATGATATTAATTGCAGCCCCTGTGTCAATCAAAACCCGAGTCACAGGAACACCATTGATCTCGGCCTTAATATGTAAAGGTCGAAGATGGCGCGTCATGGCTTCTGGCGGCCTGTCAAATACAACCTTGCTTTCTAGCTGTTGATCCTCAGTCTGAAACTTGGCCGATGACCCAGCCAAATCTTGAACTGCTTTGCCCTTGGACTTTGCGTCGACCTGGATGACCTCCGGGTTCTCTTGCCCAACCCACGATGGCCAAACTTGCCAATTAGCATCCTTTTGCTCTCGCTGAACCTCTGTGTCTTCCACATCCCAACCAGTTGGGATTATTGGTGCTTCTTCGGTTTGCTGAACATACTTTGTCACATCGCCTTTGGGAACCCATTTCTTTACCACTGGGTTTCTGTAGCAAATTAAGTAATCAAATTTCCCACTAGGCTCGCCCTGAGTGCTCACAGCTGGGTTGCCTGCCTTGTACAGCTCCATGATGAGTTTCTTTTGGGAGATGTTTCTTCGTGTCACTTCTTCTTCGACCTTAATGGGGACTTCAATCTCCACCCATTCAGTGTCCTCGACCATTGGTTCTTCTGCATCGCCCCAACCAGTTGGGACAATAGGATGGGCACAGCTAGTGTTATCTGGGCAACGACTTGAGTCTTCTTTACTCAGTGTTTAACTGTCACCTCGCCATATGTCCTTAAGTAGTCATACTTACCACTGGGACAACCACCTGGTGCCACATTAGGGTTACCCGGTTCATATAGTTCCCTTAACAATCTTTCAGTAGACATTCCCCTTCTCCTTGCCTCTGCCGTGACATCTATTTTCTCCTCCACTTCGACGTATTCATCCTCGTCATCAGGTATTAAACTGCCTGACGTTTGTCCCACAGTCTCATCGACCAATGCAGCTGACGCCTCCTCATCATCGGCCATATCAAAGATATCAGATTCGCTCTCCTGTGGACACTACTGTCCGAGGTGACTAGGCAGTATATAATAGTTGGCGATGACCGGAGGCATTGTTCCAAACTGGATCATCTGGTTTTCCTCTTCATCTTCCTCGTCCTTCTTGGGACGATAAAATTTGCTATTTGTTTCTCCTGTTTTAGAAGCAGCATCGTTCACTTCCTTCTCCGCAGTGTCGTTATTCTGTTCTTGACTGCTTTCCTAAGCTTGTGTGGCCTTCATCATTTGGCCATACTTCTTCTGATGTCGCCGGTATTGAGTCCTCGTCATCTCCTCCACTAGAACTAGGGGTGTCCATCCGGGCCGGCCCGGTCTGGCCCGACCCCGGGTAAACCGAGCCGGGTTGGAGGCAATACCCGGTCCGGTACGGGTAATCATCCGGACGGGTCGGGCCAGTACCGGGTCCAACAAGCCTCCCACCCGGTCCGGCCCAGGTTTGACCCAGCCCGGCTTGAAAACCGAGCTAGGCTGGACCGGCCGGGCTGAACTCGCCCGCTAGCCCCTTTCTCCTGTCCAATCTTTCTTCCTCCATTCTCCTTCTCTCTCGCCGTGGCTCACCAAGCTCGATGCCCACCTCGCCGGAGCCGCCCGGTGCCAAGCCCTATGCTCTTGATCATCCATCTCCGCCACCCTGAGCTTATCCATGGCGTCGCTCCCTGAGCTGGCGTCGAGCTCCACCACCACAGATCGGACACCCAAGGCGTTGATCTCTTCACATAGGGATCAGAGGCGGTCAATGCGGCGCGCAGCGGTGACAACGCAGCAACCAGCTCGGGCGAGGTCGAGGCACAGCTCGCGGCTTATCCCGAGGCTCCACCACCACGGATCGGACGCCCGAGGCATTGATGATCGGAGGCGTTGATCTCTTCGCACAGGGATTGGAGGCGGTCAATGCGGCGCGCAGCGGCGATGACGCGGCAATCGGCTTGGGAGAGGTCGAGGCACAGCTCGCGGCTGATCCCGGAGGCTCCACCACCATGGATCGGACGCTCGACGCGTTGATGATCGGAGGGGTTGATCTCTTCGCACGGGGATCGGAGGCGTTGATCGCTTCACACAGGGATTAGAGGCGGTCGAAGCGGCGACGATGTGGCAACCGGCTCAGGCGAGGTCGAGCCACAGCTTGCGGCTAATCCCGGAGGGTCCACCACCACGGATCGGGCGCCCGAGGCGTTGATGATCGAAGGCGTTGATCTCTTCGGGCGGTGTGGAAGCCGGTGGAGGTTGGAGGAGAGACGGAGCGCCGATCAAGGGTAGTGCGGTGACGGCGATGACGGCGATGGAGCTCTCCGGCGAGGGTTGATCGGGTAGAGTCGTGACACGATAGAGACAAGGGAGGAGGAGATCGCGTGAGGATTGGGATTGGTCGTGGGTTTTCTTTAAAACCCGGACCGGGCTGGGCCGAACCGGGTCTTAGAGTAATGGGCCCTGGTCCGGCCCTGAACCCAAATCAGCCCGGTCCAGCAGGGCCAACACCCGGGCCGGACCGGGCAACGGCCCTGGCGGGCCCGGGCCGGACATGTACCGGGCCGGGCCATTTGGGCTTTTTCGACACCCCTAACTGGAACTGACCGGCGAGTGTAACAGTTATAATTGTACCACCTGCCAGGCCGATAGGGTTAAGGCAGAAAACTCTTGGGGTTGGTATGCGGTTGGCCGCGATTCCATTGCCAGGGTTGTGGCCGATAAAACTTCGTCCTGTCAAATGGAGTAATTGGGCGACTGAGGTCCCAATGACACCTTGGGCATATCTGCTGAGACATTGGTTCCTTTCCCTTATCTTGGCTAAGTCGGGCGAACACATCTGGACGACTGTCGTCCTGAGTCTCATCGATCACAATTTTAAATTTTGGCAACTTAAAATTTGCCACATCAGTTAGCTCCATTCCTACTGGAGCAGTCTTGGGAAATGGGTTAGCATCAACTCCCATGTCCTTGGAAGGAAAAGCGATTCTGTCGGAGTCAATAGCATCCTACAAAACATTCTGAAAGACCAAACAATTATGCCACTTACAATATTTTTTACCCTTAATCCGTTCAGGGCCTGACATAACACGTCCATCATTCAATTTAATTTGTTTGTCCTTCAAAAGCTGATCAAAAATTTGGTCAGCCTTAGAAATGTCAAACGTAAATTTCCTCATTTGACGCTTGCCATCATTGGCAATCTCTTTATTTTTAAGTTCTTGCTCAAGTCTAGCAAGAGCCTTACATGCATATGGCCGACCTTTTATCAATTCAGCCAAACATACATCCATTGCACACTCACAGCCATCATCGACTTCATCAACCTGATTGAGTCTATAATTAACGTCTTTATAATAATATCATCGAGAAGAGGCTTTCATTTGATCTTCCTCCCTTAACAACTGCTCATAGCGTACAACACTAGTTTGCAATTGGAACAAGTCTACAAAATCTCTATCTTGGAATTTTTTCTTAAGTTCAAATGATAAACCACTTTCAGCGATGTTTACAAACTCTTCCTCAGGAAGCGGAATAAAACATTTACTCCTCGCTCTTTTAAATCATTGTAAGAAATTCTCCGAGTTCTCATTAGGCCGTTGTCTTAATTGAGCTAAATCGACCATAGTAATCTCTGGTTCAGTTTTATAAAACTGCGAATGGAAAGCATGTACCATTTGTTGCCAATTTTGTATAGAATTGGGATGCAGCTTAATGAGCCATGAATAGGCCACTGCAGCTAAAGAGCTTGGGAAAAGCCTTAACTTTACATAATCGTTCACTTCTCCACATTGCATAGAAAATTTTCCAATGTGCTCAATGGTGAACGTCTCGTCTACACTAGTGAACATAGTGAATTCAAGAACTTTATAATTCCTAGGGAACAAATACATTTGATCAATCTAGGCAGGATATGGTGTCCTATAAGTTGGAGGAGTAGCGGATTTCCATAATTCTTGAGGAAAAAGCGCCGGTCTTTACACTGCTTTGAAAGAACCTTGTATTCCTATCCCCATCAGCCACCCACGCCATACGTCGATGCTGAGTAGCAAAAGATTCATGCCTGACTTCCAAGGCAACAATCTGGTTCTCCAAACTCCGCATCCTTTGTTCATCCTGACTTGAAAGAGGCCCGTTCTCTTCCTCGAGATAGAGACTGTGCAAGTGATGAAGGATATGTTGCTTAGAATTGAGCAGATCAAACTCATCTTCCTTGTTCCAACTCTTCACAAACTTCTTCATTTCTTTCACTCTACCCTTGAATATATATTGTAGAGATCCATGTCTCTTACGGCTCCAAGCTCTCAGTACTCCTTGCTTAAACGCCTGCTGACCAATCCACATTTGTTAAAACCTAAACACCGTAGGACCAGAGAGTTCTATCTTAGGCGAGAGATCCAATAACAGTGGCCGATGATCGGAGCCCAGTCTATGGAGATGAGTAATCTCTACCTTTGCAAACCATTTGCGCCAAGAAGGATTACAGAGACCCCTATCCAGTCTCTCAAGGATCCTAGCGGACCCCAATTTCTGATTCGACCACGTGAAAGAAGGCCCTTTGAATCCCAGATCAATTAGATCGTCTGCAACTATAAAGGAAAGGAAATCAAACATAGAGCTGTTGTATTTGAAAACATTACCTCCCCTCTTCTCCTCTGAGCATGTGAGGACATTGAAGTCACAAATCAACAGATGAGGCCACCCGCAACAATTCAGCTTTTTTAGAGTATTCCAAAGTTGCTTTCTCTCCCATCGATTACGAGCTGCATACACCACCGAGATGAACCATTGTCCTTCTCATTCCGATGTTAACACCCCATGAATTGCTTGATTAGTGAAATGGCGAAAAGAGACCCTCCCCATCTCAGCTTTCTAGATAGCTAGAATTCCACCATGCTTTCCTTTAGAAGGTAGAAGATAGGTTTTTCACCTGGGCCTAGCTTCCTTGACATATATCTCAGCTGTTCCTCCACTACAACTGTCTCCAAAAGAAACAAAAAATCCAACGTTTTCACTTTCAATAGTTCCTTGGCCACACATCTCGCCCTTATTTTGCCCAGCCCATGGCAATTCCATATGAGGAACCTTGTCATCCTCCATCGATTGTGAGGGGATGCTCGTCCCCAGAGCCTGCCCACTTGAGACGCTTGGTCGTGCTACCCTCCACGCTTGGTATCTCTTCCATCATCTGGTCTTCTCCCTCCAGTTCATATCTCTTCGGGGTAAAGCCAAGAGGTATCATTCTGCTCTCCATCTCCTCTATGGGCTGCTGTTAGCCAAAATAATGGCTAATCCATTAATGATGGACACGTAAGCAAAACAACAGTGACCGATGGACGATAACTACATAGTCTCATCGTCCAGATAGAACCCATCGACCAAATGGACGATAAGATGTCTATAACTAAGGAAGATGTATCGTCCATAAAGCTAAGGACGATGATCACCCAAAGATCACAGAGGAACATGTCAGTTGAAGCCATCATCAAAAAGCAATTAACACATGTGCCAATTAAGATTATAAAAAATATACAGGTATGACGTGGACAAGAAACAATAAGTAATCTAGCATAATCATGACGTGCGCAACGAAGGGGCGTCGACCACGTGCACTATCCAAACCAGAATCGAACGTGGGAGAAGCCGTTGAGGCGCAATTAACGCACGATCTCCTACATTTGCGCCATCAACACTCTCAAGGCGGGAGCAGTTATTTAGTTCCTTAGATATATATAGTTTCTTTTCACTATTGTAACCCCCCCCCCCCCCCCCCCCGACACTCTGTAACCAGGCTCTAAGCATGGCTTTCGTTTCTTTCGTACCTGTAAGTTGTTAGATTCATCAATGAAGCTTCTAGTTCGATTAATGCTTTCTTTTACTGCTTTCTTATTATAATCTAGTTAATGTAGTCGATATTTAATGGTTTTCAATCTCTTATTTCTTTTCTTTAGTTCAACTTAAGTTTATGGGTTTCCGTTCTCTGTTTTCCAGATAGTTTTACTTAGATTTAATATAGGTTAATTAGTTTAGATTAATCTTAGAATTAGTTAAACTAGTTTATTTATTTAGTTTCTGTTCTTTTCCATTTTAGGATTAACTTAGGATTAATCTAGATTTAATTAGGGTTATAATAAGCAGTTTCTGTTCTTCAGTTTTTAGTTTAATGTTCTTAGTTTCCTAATTTAGTTAGTTAATTCAGATAATCTTAGATTAAATTAGGTTTCATTAAGAGTATAAATTTGGTTTACTTTTATTCCTCTTTACCGTCATTCCATTTAATTTAATTTAATTAGGTTTGATCATCTTTTCCATTTAATTTGACACCTCTGTTCGAACTGAGTTTGAAGGAGTTTGAACCTTAGCACGTCCCTGATTTTATTAAGACTAAGTTTGATTATTTGCCGATCTACGGCAAGATTTCCTCGTCAACAGCTGCACCTCTTCCAGATGAGCTGGAGAATCCTGGAGCAGGGCCTCCTACATCACAAGCTCCCCATATTGATGATGGCGATCCAGAGTTTCCTCATCCATCCTCTGCACATCTGAACCCTACTGCACAGTCACCTTCCCGGAGATATCCAAGGACTCCGCAGACTGATAACCACGAGGAACGACCAACGGTCCAGGTCGAGAGCCGCGATTCTGCTCCCTGGCGTACCAACCAATCTTATGCAACGACATATCAGCTAGCTCCTCATCATCCAGCTCCGACAGTGTATTCACGATTGGGCTAAATTTGTTAGTTGTAGCCCACCCCTTCCTATTCGGCCCACTTCCTTTGCTTCCTCCATGCCCAAGCCCAGGTTTGCCAGATGGGCCAGCCAGTTGCCCTTTAAATACTCCCACCGTACCCAGCTCTCTACTAACCCTAACATTGTCGCCGCCGCTCCCACTGAGATGCCTGTCCTCTCTTGCCGTTGTCGCCATCCCGCCGCTGTCTGACACCCGACCATTCTCTGCCACAACCCTCTCCTGCCCTCGGTCAGTGCCATGTTGATGAGTGCATGAAAGTGCACTCTAAATAGTCTTATAACCATCTCAATTGCTGAATTATTATCCTTAATCAACATCTTTATTACTAGTTCTATATTTATATGTTGATTCACATAGTTGTTTGAATAATGCATGAAATTGGAGCTAAAAGAAGCTGAAAAGATTACATGGGTCAACTTGGAAGATTAAACTGTACCTATTCATGAAGAACCAGATGATGTGTCATATATGGTTGGAAAGCTCTTGAAGTCTAATTTCTGTAGAATTTTACGGTTTGTGATTCCAAATTTCCTAGAGGAAGTTACTGTATTTTTAGTACTAATGGCACAGTCAGAATGCCAAAAGAGAAAATACTCGGACAAATGATCAATCTTCATCCCCTATAATGATCGATCATTTTATGCAGCCAGAAATGACAGAGAGCCATGTTTTAAATGATCGATAATCTCCTTTTAAATGATCAATCATCTTCAGGGCGTGACAATTCTATGGGATAAAATGATCGATCATTTTATAGCAGTTAAGCAAAATCAAGGGTGCAGATCTAATCTGGGTTGAATACCTTTGGAGCCTATAAATAGGAAACTTAGGGCTATTCAAGAGGCATTTTTTGGGGACTTTTGGAAGACTTCTTGGAGACCTTTTGGAGATTTCTTCATCATCCATGGACGAGTAGATCCTTTTGGCAAGGTGGAAGGGTGATCAAACTTGAATAAGAGTTTTTCGACTCATCTAAAATCATTTTTTGGTTTTATTGTTGACACAACTCTCGTATGGATCTATTTTCTTATTTGTTTTAGATCTTTTGAATGTGCCTAAGTTGGGATTTGATTCTTCTCATATATAATCAGTGATGTTCTTGGGCATGGTTTAATTTGTTGTTCCTTTGTTAATCAGATTTTCTGCTACGTTATTGTTTAAGCATATCGTCGTCTTAGGGTTTAATATCTTTGATGCGTTATTGCTTAAATATATTGTCGTCTTTGAATCTAATTGAACAAGGTGATAGTTGCGTGATTCATAAAGGGAGAATGACCCATGAGAGTTACCATTGTTGCTTGCTATGATTTGTAGTTCAATATATTCCGATTGGCGAGATTGGAATGTGAATCCGCCAATTGTGTATCTAACAGGATAGATGGTGAGAGAAATACTCGAGTTCAAGTGACAGATCTCCAATGCCATGCCACATTAATCTTTATGAAACTTCTCTAATAACACTCAACTTTTGCTAGTTTTCGGTTCTAACATAATCGACTTTTTACTATTTTACTTTTATCCTCTCATAATTGCGTAATCCTAGCAACTGTCTCTCTGTGGATACGACCGCCCTCTTAGGCTATACTGCTGCGACCGCTGTGATATCTTTTCGGACGTAATCACACGTCCCCCACTACCCACGGAAACCGACGCGTTGGCAGGCCTGTCCCCTGCCGAGCTGGCATCCGTACATCATCCCTCACTGGGTGCCATTGAGTCGCCGGAGCTCCAGGTCGAGGCTTACCCCGACGATCGCCCCCCGTCGGTGATTTTGCACTGTATGCCACTCTCCAGGCCCCCCAGCGGGAGCCTTGTTTCCCTCATAGGTAACAATCTCTTCACTCCTTTCCTTCCCATCTCTTGATGCACTAGGGTTTGGGCACCCCCATCCCCCATCACTTGCTTACCTTTGGCCATTGCCTGCTCCGCCATCAAGGCTTTCTCCTTCGCTACCACTGGACAACATTCCTCCTTGTGTCCAAAGCCTCCGCACCTAGCACAGAGAGAAATGTTCTCATACACAAATGGCTGCATGAAAACCTCCCCATTCTCCTTCGTCAGCTCCGTAGCAATGCACGCCGGTTGAGTGATATCAACTTCAACGCACACCCTGGCATAGTTGTAGCGATCCATGTACTTCGTAACCACATCAATGGCGAAGAGGTTCCAGCATCCAAGACCATCTTGAAGATAGCTTTCCAATCAAAGAACTCTTGAGGAAGATCTAGCGGCCGGATCCAGACCGGTGCCTTGGTGAACGCCTCCGCCGTTGGGCGGAAGTAGTTCTGTCATCTAATGAGAGCCAGGGTTAGTCCATCAACCATCCAAGGCCCTCCCGTGAAGATATGCAGCAAGTCCTTCTCGGAATCAAACTTGAAAGAAAAAACTCCTTTCGCCATATAAGTAACCAGGAACGGGGCATCCATCCTCCAAAGCACCGTCAGGCGACGGCGAAGGAACTCTAGTCCAACTCATCCCCCTACAAACCGTCCGAAAATGGTATGACTCCATTTATCACGAATTCTTTGTAATAGCTACGTTGGCATCACAGTCTTTCCAATTTTGAACTTTCCAGATCCTTTCTTCGCAATTTTCGCAGCAAGGTCGGCTCCAATCAAAGTCTCCGGAGCACTGAGGGTCGTCGCAACAACCCTTGCCCAAGAGGTTGGTGACGATCGAGAAGTTGTATTCCCCGGGGCGTGTGGAATAGAAGAATCAGAGGAAACAGAAAAGCCAAGGTCCTGCGGGCGAGGCGCGCGAGCTCCCAGCTCGCCTGGAGGTCTCTCCATCTATTCTATCACAGATCACCTTCCCCTTTTCTCGTTCACATACCCCACTACTCTGAAGTCATATCTTCCCATCACAAGATGAATCATCACCCACGGCCAGCAAAGTGAAATAAACAACAAACAAGAACCTGATGATGACCTTCTGTACAAGAAGGAAAAATTAAAAAAATAGAGCATGTACACAATATATGTTGTAACTGCACTAATACATTTCATCCACTTGTTAGATTACATACTGTAATTTACCAACCAAATAGCTGAAGCATTAAAGTGGAGGAGGGACATTAGATTATTAAGGAGAATTCATTCATTTGATGCACTTTGTAGCTAGAGATATGTATTACACAGCAAAGCAAAAGGCTTATTTCTACTCACGAAAAAAATCAAATAAAATAAAACAATCAAAGAAAATAAATAAAAATTAGCACTACATGCAACCATGTTTTTCCTAACTCCCAATCTAATCACATTATTGGTTCAATTAATACATGATACAAACGACCTCTTAAATGGAATTGGTACGGGATGTAGGTGATTTTGCACTTTTGCATGAGCTTTTGTTGCTAGGAGGTAAGTTCACTGGATCATATGTAGTAGCTTCAGGCATTCTTAATCCATCTCATCATCCACTTCCATCTCATCAAACGCATCCATCCAATCATCCATCTCATCAAACTCATCCATCCAATCATCCATCTCATCATCCATCTCCTCAACCGCATCACTCCAATCATCCTCATTCTCTGCGAGATGAAGAAAAATCCTAGAATTTGTTAGATTATAGAAATGAAATATACGAAGCAATCATCTGGGGTATTCACTATTCAATCAGTATATAGAGGATGTGCTCAATCACCCACCATAGGTGATATGCTCGATGGTGAAGCGTGGGATATGCTGGATCTTGTGCCAATCCTCGCCATGGCCCCGCTGAACCCTTCTTTTCAACTCATCGGATATCCTCTCAAGACTTCGTAGTCCTTCAGGAAGCATGTTCAGGCTAAGGACATTCCGTCTGGATAACTCGATCAGGCTAGGCATTGCTCCTGGCTCGATCGTCCACTCACTCCTCTAGAGCTTTCAAGTCATAAATAAACATTTCCTGCAGTCTTGGAAATCCACCTGATGAACAAAACATCTTCTTCCCAACGTAAGTGTCTATCATGAAAAGATAGACGAGTTTGGGTAGGTTCTCCAACACTGCCATTGGGTCTTGCTCCAGTTTGGATTCAGACAAACAAAGATGAGCAAGATTAGGTGCGAATTGATTACAAGGTGGGAGCTGCTGCTTCTTTGATAATTGTCCATCCAAAAATACACGATAAAGATGACGGTGTCTCGAAAATATCACAAGGACCTCCGTGGGAATTGTTCCATGTTTTACTTCTGCAAATAGATCCAAGGAGCGAAGGCAACTCAATTTCCCAAGTGATCCGAGAAGCGTCTCATGGTGTACATTTTCAACATCATTTATTGCCAAACTTTCAAGGTGGAGTAGCTTGTTGAAATCACTTTCAATCCATCTCCCGGCCCTTATCCTGCTAAATGTCACTAGGTTTGTCAACCCTTCAATGCTGCGGATAGAAGAGCCTTCGAGTCCAGGAAATACATCCACAACTTGCTAATTTTTAAGATTTTCTATTGATGACTTGCAAATCAATTTTTTTGAGTTAATGCCCTGATAACTCAAGAATTTCAAATTAATCATGCTTTTCATTTCTTTTGGCAACTCCATCCTATCTGACTGAAACGCGAAATCAATTACTCTCAACAATCTTAAAACCACTAAGGAATTGGCCACCCCCCTTAATATTTGTGAAGCATATCAGGGTACGCAAATCAGGTATCTTCCACATGTCCTTGGAGAGGTTAACATATGCCCTCTCGCTACGATCACTAATGGCCAGGCGACGGGTTCCTGCCAAATCTGAAGAGGTGGGCATGCCATCTGCAAGATGGCTTACCACACTTAGCAATCCACTCTCTCTAGTTTCCTGTATGCAAACATCACGTATGAGATCATGAACGCCTACGGAGACAAGTCTGCCACAGTTGAATTTTTTTTCTTGAATCAAGCACCTTTGGATCAATTCATGCAGGAAATCCTCTGACGTGCTCTTCATGGTTTCTCCTGGACTCTTTGGTATGAACCCTTCAGCTATCCATAGTTGAATTAATCTTTCAAAATCGATGAAATAGTCTTCTGGGAAGGCGCCAATGTACAGAAAACATGGTTTCAGGTAGTAAGGCAGCTGTTCGTAACTCAAACGCAAGATATCCATGCATTCTTTCCCTTCTTCCGCCGCTTGCCACTTGACCTTATTTAACATACTCGACCATACATCGGGCCTCTCTACTTTTGTGGATAAAAGACCTCCTACTACCTCCAAGGCAAGTGGCAAACCGTGACAACTTTCTACCAATCTATCCCCGACATGCTTTAAGTCCTCTCTGAAGGTTTGGACATCTCGATATGGGTAAGCTTTTTTAAGGAAGAGCAATCTACTCTCTTCTTTGTCCAGTAACCGCAATTTATAGGGAGGGATAGCTGGGTCAGCAGATCTTGCGACATCTTCAATCCGTGTAGTGAAAATCACCCTGCTTCCGTTTCCAATATCTGGTAGAGCTGTTTCGATCCGCCTCCATACTTCTTTCTTCCATACATCATCCATCACAACAAGATACCTTCCTCTCATCTTAAGCGCTTCACAGAGAATGGACTTAAGCTCCTCTTCATCTTTATTTTCATTATTTGTTGTTTCACCTATTCCTTTCAGTAGTTTCTTTAACAACTCAATCACATTGTAAGTTTCAGAGACGGTCACCCAAACGCGAGCATCCTTGAAGTGTTGTGAGATTTTATTGCTGTGAAACACTTTCTTGGCAAGAGTGGTCTTGCCGAGGCCTCCCATACCAACTATAGAAATCACAAATCGACGTTTCTCCTCGCCAAGCAACTGATCAACTATCATTTTCTTCTCTGCATCAAATCCAACCACACTTCTTTCGTCATAATGGTGAGGAGATAATCGTCTTCGTGCTTGCAAACTCTCTCGCATCACCGCAGCGTAAAATCCTCCATCTTCACCTAAATTAACAATACCAAGTGCACCCCGACGAGTGGAGATCTCGGTGATCCTCGATTTCAAACTTGCAATCTTTTTAGCAGTATCCCTGCGGGCTTTTGTGGAAACAACAAGATCAACAAGATCAACAGAGCTGGCCATCTTCAACCTGGGGGATCTTCTTGTAGGGTGGCTTCTGACTTTAATTAGGAAATTATCAATGATATCTTCCGCCTCATGAGCAACATCTCTGATCTCACGGACCCAATTCTTCACTCTTTCATCGTTTCCCTTCCATTTTGCATCAGCATCAGCTAGAAAGCAGAGCATCCCCCTTAGCTCCCTCTCCAACCACTCTATATCTTCTCGAACTCCAAGAAAGGCAGAAGCTTCTTGGATGATGTGGTCGCCCAGTTTATTCACCACATAAGTAACCACAGGCGATGCCATGCTTCACTCAATTTGGCCTAAAGATGGTTGAGGAATAAGTGCAGGTGAAGACAGAGTCTGCATCCAAAATCTAGAGCGAACAAAGGTATCTATTTTTGAAGGCTAATATTCATTTAACATAGACATCTCAACCAAAGTGATGATTTGTTGTAACGAAAGACAAAAAAAAAGGTGATGGCAGTGGTAATAATCATACATATATGTTAGCTGGTTTTACTTCCAGCCTTAAAATATACTAAGAACAAGTGAAATAAAGAAGCAAACAAAAGGGTGATTTTACACATCCATACTAGTTGTATATTATATAGACATAAAGATCACCATAGTCAAAACCCATCATCCAAAGATCACATCTGCGAGATGTTCATAAAACCCCAAATATTTGTCGTAATAGCAAAATAGGAGTTTCAGATTCATAAATCTATCGAAATCCACAGGAAAAAAGGAAAAGAAAAGGATGCTTTTGCCATGAGAGATATGCGCCAAGAAAAATAGCAAAACTAGGAAATTAGCAGCAAACCAAGAAGAGATTAGAAACCAAAAATAGTGCAATTTTAGATAATTAACAGACCTTTTTGCAGATACAAATTAATATCCAAGGATGTGATCTTCACCAACTCCTCCTCCCTGCCTGGATCTCAATGAAATGGCTTCAAGATTGCATATGCTATGCCAAAGCCTAAAACCACACCAACCTATACAAAAATATTTTAAAGAGCAGAAAAGGAGACCAAAGGAAAGTCATCGGAACATTCTTTATAGTACATAACGATCATTTCTATGTATAAAATATTATTAGGGACGATGCTTGACATTTTATAAGAATAACCTTACCAAAAGATGCTTAGATTCGATGCTAGCTATTAAGTCACTTCTCAGTACAATCCATGTTTGATGTTTGAATCTCATTGCTCGGCTCGGAAAGAGTTTCGTTTACGTCGTATTATCATGGCAACGGTTATCTCATCCGATGACTCATCTCGTTTCAGCACATAATAATGGATAAAGTCTCTGGGTGAGATTCAAAAGATCTAGACGGTAGAATGAGTAGAATGAGATTCAAACTAGTTTTGACTGTTTATATGATGATAGGAGGTAAATAGCTGTAGTACAGCTTCAAATTAGTCTCTAAATATGTTCTCTGGTTTAGAAAGTGACTTGAATATGAGTCAAAATATGGAGCTTCAACTTGAGCAAGGCTTAGTTCGCTCATTCTCTCGGCTCAAATAGCTTGATTAGTTTTAAGAACTATACATAATTTCCAATATACAATACTAATACTCTGATTTTCTGCTAATTTATCACCTGTATCAATAACTTTTAGTACTTGTTATTTTTATGGATGCAACTTGATCACGCATCTCGAAAAAAAAGGACTAAATTTCACATTTGATACCTGTAAAATATGCTAATTACAAATTTAGTATTTGAGTTTGTGATAATTACAAATTTAGTACCTCGAGTATCTTAATTTCTCACATTAGTACCTAGCAGTTGATGGTATTCCGCTCACGTGTAACACATGAGCGGTATTGGTCGGTTCCCACGTCACGGAGGCGGTTTCACCGGGTTTTCCCATCTCATCAACTAACAGCAAAGATACTAGAGTAGATCGAGTAAGTGACCGATGAGCCGGCCGGCAGCACGTCGTCAGCCACGACGTGCTTGGAGTCCTCCGGCACAAACGGGTACACCCGGAGGGTCTCCAACAGCGATGCCTTGAGGTACACCAGCCTGTCGATCTCTTCGAACTCCAGCGACGTCGCCAGCCACTTGGCGGTGTCTTCGCCGCGCATGTCGGTGAGCACCGCGCAGGCCTCCAGGAGTATCTTCCCCTTGGCCTCGGGGTGGCGCGAGACAAGTTAGAAGAACCAGCTGAGCGCGACGGAGGAGGTGTCCCGGCCGGCGAGGACGAAGATGAGCTCGACTTGCTGGAGGAACTCGTCGGAGTAGTCGCCCTTCTTCATGAACCTCGACAGGAGGTTGTCATGGTCGGCGGCGTGGAGCTCGAGCTTCCGGGCTTTGATGACGGCGGAGAGGTACTTGTTTGGCAGCCCGGCGCCAGCGTCTCCGGGTCCTTCCCGAACACCAGCCCATAGATGTTATCGAACGCTCTTGTCGCCGCGGGTGTTGGCGTGGAGTATGGTGGGCAGCAGCCGCAGCTGTATCGCCCTCGACACCCACCTCGACATGGCCTGGCGGAGCGTCCTCGTCGTGAACTCGAGCGCCACGGTGGGAATTATCTGGCGGTGGTGGAGAAGGCACGAGGGGCGGTGGAAAGAATGCAAGAACCAAAGGTGGCGGTTTGACTGGGCTAGGCGGTGGCGGCGAGGGCACGAGAGGTGGTGGCGTGGAGAACACTGGAGGTGGCGGCATCACAGGTGGTGGAGTGGGCGAGCACTTTTCATACTTAGGGTCAGTTGACGATTAAATCTTCCCGTAGGCCGGCAACTGGTCAAACTTAGTCTTAATAAAAATCAGGGACGTAATAAGGTTCAAACTCCTTCAAACACAGTTCTAACAGAGGTGTCTAATTAAATGGAAATGGTAATCAAACTTAATTAAATTAATCTAACTGGAATGGCTGTAAATAGAAATAAGAGAAAACCTAATTTACGTATTGTAAGCACGAATTTTGACTAAGATCAAATTTCAGAGTATTTACAAAATTGCCCTTACTCGCTTCGAACATTACTCGAAGACACATCACCAAGCATACAAACCCGAATGCTCATAAAGCACACGTGCACTGCTCTATATGCGATTTTTCACGGTTTTGATGGTATCCTACACAAATTGGGAGAACAAAGGGCGTTTTGGTAATTTTACCCGCCCAAGAGTGTTTTAGGAATTCAGGGGAAAATACATACCTGGACTCTCTAAAATATCCCATCATAACCCTATATAGCTTTTACGGCATCCTACAAAAGCTAAGAAGATATAGGGGCATTTTGGTAATTTTGCCCACCAGGGGGTATTTTGGGAATTTTGACTAAAATACGTGTTCAGGATTCTACAATATCTAAGAAATATCCCCACATGGTTTTTATAACAAATTGAAAGCATAAAGGGCATTTCGGTAAGTTTTACATTCTAGGGGTATTTTGGTCATTCTAGCCAAATATAGGCTTGACCCAACTACAACATTCCAAAATAGTTCATGATGGTTTTGAAGGCATCCTATACAAACCAAAATATGAAAAAGGGTATTTTAGTCATTTAGCCCCTCGGGGGTATTTTGGTTATTTACTCTAAATGCACATTTTCCACGTACACAGGACAAAATATGTCCTCCGCCCTTTAAAGTATCATCTACTTTAGGGATAATATTGTCCAAAACATATATGGACTCTACGCCAACCAAAGTATCAAAAGGGTATTTTGGTAATTTTACCCTCGAATCAGCCTTCTTAAAGCTTTGATGGCATCCTACACAAGCTATGGGGGCCGAGGGTATTTTGGTCATTTTAAAACCTCCAGGGGTATAATGGTCCAAAAAATATATGTAAAGGCACCTCTACCTGCTTTGGGGGTATTTCGGTCCAAAAACATATATGACCGATAAAAAGGGTATTCTGGTAATTTACCCTTGCCCAAGGGCATTAGGGTAAATTATCTACGACATGTTCAAATATTTAAAAATTCAATAAAATATTCAAAATTTGAACAAATATTTAAAATTTGAAACTCAAATTCATGATTCGAATTCGAATTCAAATAAATTTGATATGCCCAACCCTAAATCTAAACTACCTAAATCCTACCCTCTTAACCACCCAAATCTCAACTCCCAAAATCAAAATTCAAATCTAAAATCAGCCAACCTAAATAAAAGTGTGCATACCTAGTCCAACCTTCCATCAGCATTAAAGGATGTGACATGGCATCATATAATTGGAGACTTGGAGTAGGGTTTAGCTTAAGGAAGAGTTCCGAGGGAGCAACATAAGGTAGGGTGTAGGTTAACAAAAAATTCCGAGGGAACAACATCCATACCTCCAACAAATTGATCTCCCCTCAGCAGCCCTCCTACGCACACGTGTTTCCAAGGATTAAAAAAAGGTAATCAAATGAGAAGATCTCATCTCATCCCAGGTTCTCAGCCGTGAGCTTCTCACGCCTAACAATTTTTCAAATTTTGGAAATCCCATCTAAAGCTCTCCCAACACCTATAAATAGAGGGGGAGGGGGTGAAGGCAAAAGGAGCTAGAGGCATTTGAGAGCAAAGCCACACTCTGAAAGAGAGGAGGCTGAGCTCTGAAAATCTAAAATTTGTTCTTCACGTTCTTCGTGTTCTTGAAAGTTCTTCAAGAGATAGCAAAACCCACGTGGACTTCAATCCACCCGTTGGGAGTGGCTATTGATTCTTGAAGTTCTTTAAGAAATAGCGAGACCCGGTTGAATCCAGATCCACTCGCAGAAGTTAGCTACTGATTCTTGAAGTTTCTTCAACTCTGGAAATCCTTCACCACCTTTTTGAGATCTTAAAGCAACTCCTTCATCAACTCCCAAGGATCCGACACCAAGTCCTTCAGCAGCTCCTGAAGGATCCACAGCAAGCCCACTACCAACTCCTAGAGCAAGTCCTTCATCAAATCGACGAGGTCCTACAACAAATTCTTCAGCTCTTGGGGTTCCCCCAACCGAGCCTCTATCAATTTTGAAGACCTGCAGCAACTCCCAGGAGATTAAGAAGGAAGACCAAGGTAGATCAACACCAACAAGGGTGAGGCCAATACCCCTCTACCTCTTCCTTCCTCTTTTTAGATGATGTAATAGGATCTTAAGTATCGGATCCTTAATCAGGGGTTTTCCTTACGGGGATGTAAATGATGAGTTGCTAGTCTCATCATGGGTATACATGTCCAAAGAGAAAGAGATATGCAGCTTGTGATGATACAGGTAACTTAGGAGTGTTGTTCTCACAATCTCCCCACCACATGTAAATTGATTTTTGATCACAATAAAATGGGCAAACATCTCACCCCGAGATAGCGATTTTATTGTCGAACACGTATTAAATAGAACTTACTTTAATCTAAGATTAGGCAAATTAAATAACTGAATTGGTAAAGCTACGAACTGAAGAACAGAAACTACTTATTGTAGCTGCAATTAAACCTAAATTAATCCTAAAATACTCCTATAATCGGGAAGAAAAGAAACTGTAATTAATAAACAAGTTTAATCTAGTCTAAAACTAATTTAACTTAATTAAACCTACATTAATCTTAGATTAAACTATTCTAAAGAAGAAGAAACCAAACAGAACCTATAGATCTTAAACTACATAAAAGAAATAAAAAGGAAAACGATTAAAACGACTACATTATCTAAATTATACTAAGAGAACAGTGAAAGAAGCCATTAATCGAACTAAAAGCTTTATTAATCAACTTACAGGTACAAATGAAATGAAACGAAAGCCATGCTTCAGAGCAGGTTACAGAGTGTCGGGGGGGTTTACAGTGGTGAAGTGAAGCTATTTATATAAGGAACTAAAATAACCGCTCCCGCCTTTAGAGTTGGTGGCGTAGAAAGAGGAGATCGTGCGCTAACCGTGCCACAACAGCTTCTCCCACGTTCGTTTTTGGTTTAGAGAGTACACGTGGTCGATGCTACTTCGTTGCGTACGTCATGATTACGCTGGCTTATTTATCGTTTCTTATCCACGTCATACCTGCATGTGTTTTTTAACTTTATTCGGTACATGTGTTAATTGCTTTTGGACGATAACTTCGTCTAGTATGCTCTATTGTGATCTTTGGGCGATCATCATTCCGAGTTCTACGGACGACGTTTGATTTATGGACGATAAGTCATCCTTAATCATAAGAACCTGATTGTCCATTTAGTCGATGAGTTTTATCTGGACGATGAGATTATATAGTTATCGTCCATTTGGTCGATGGATTTATTTGGACGATAAGATTATATAGTTATCGTCCATTTGGTCAATGGATTCTTTTGGACGATAAGATTATATAGTCACTGGTTTTTTGCTTACGTGTCCGTCATTAATGATTTAGCCATTATTTTGGCTAACACCTATCACATCAAAATACAAAAGAATTCGCTGCCCAGTTAAATCGAGTATTTTACTCGCATTTGGGGTGCCATGTCAGGTTGAAAAAGAGCTGACCCACTTCCCTCGTTTGGTTGATGGATGGTGGGGGGGGGGGGGTAATCACTTTATCCCTTTATTTTTATTTTTTATCTAAACATCAAAGTAATGATTACCAGGTTATCATTATTTCACCTATCTCATTTCTCTCTATTTTTCATTACCCTCATTCCTTAACTCCACTTTTTCTAACCCCATCTAACCCCAACCCCCCTTAACCCTATTCCCCTTAACCCTGAATCAAACGGAGCGCTGGCGTCGACATAGTATCGTTTCTATGTATAATACACGGTACATCATGAGATTTGGTATGTTAGCCAACGTATCCAAACCTATCCTTGTGTGCCTGCTCCTGACATCTTTTCTTACAACCACCGTCGCTACCTAATTAAGAAGGAGATGGGGTAATCTAGGAATTAATTAAAAATATAATGTACCTAGTAACCTGTGGGGTGGTGCATATAGAATCACCTCTCAATTATTTTTGCGGATTGTGATCAGTTACATCTATAAAAATAACAACTACTAAAACTGGTGATGAATTAGCAAATTATCATAGTGCTCGTATTTTCCATTGGAAAATATGTATAATCCTTAAAATTAATCAAGCTATTCGAGCCAAATTTCTAGCTGACAAGTGAGGCTTACTAGCATGGAATCCAAGCATGTTTGGCTACCATGGGAATTGGAATGAAAATGAGAATGGAAACAGAATTGAAAATGGGAACTGAAACTCAAAAGGAATTGTGGTTGTTTGGTACATCAATGAACTTCAATGGGAATGAAACTTGCAAATGTTTCGTATACATAATAAATATGGAAACTTGAATAGGAATATAAATTAAAGACCAAAATACCGCTTAGTCTAATAGCATATATTTACGAATATATTTATGTATGTAGATGTATTTGCATTACCTTGGCTTATTTGGATGAAAGATTATTAATAATGAGAGAAAGAAATAAGATTATTATTTGAAATATTATGAATAAATAAGATAAAGAAATGAGATTATTAATATGAGAGTTCCTAATATTATTAATAAATAAGAGAAAGAAATAAGATTATTAATATTATTAATAAATAAGAGAGAAATAATATTATTTTAAATATTATTAATAAATAAGAGAGATAAGATTATTAATATTATTTGAAATATTATTAATATGTAAGAGAAAGAAATAAGATTATTAATATTCTTTGAAATATTATTAATAAATAAAAGAAAGAAATAAGACTATTAATATTATTTGAAATATTATTAATAAATAAGAAAAAGAAATAAGATTATTAATATTATTTGAAATACTATTAATAAATAAGAGAAAGAAATAAGATTATTAATATTATTTGAAATATTATTAATAAATAAGAGAGAGGAATAAGATTATTAATATTATTTAAAATATTATTAATAAATAATAGAAAGAAATAAGATTATTAATAAATAAGAAATAAGAAATAAGAAATAAGATTTTTAATAAGTAAGATTATTTTTAAGATTGATTCTAGTCGTTTGATCAGTTTATTTACAGAAAGATGAAGGATATTTATATACATTCCATGAATATGAAAGTTCCTACGTTCGAAGGAACTCTGGATTCCCATATCAAATTTGGGACTCCAAAACTCCCTCAAACGGGGGAACTTCAATCTGGTTTCTAAATAAATGCTGCAGCCAAACACGTTGAACTCTCATTCTGATTCTTAGATGAATAGTGCAACCAGAAGTCGCCTTAGTCTATACGACATGCAATAATGTCTCATGCATAGAAATAATGATCGTTAGGTGCTATAAAGAATGTTATCACTTTGCTTTGGTCCTTTTCTACTCTTTAAAATATTTCTATAGGTGGGGTTGGCGCAATCTTGAAGCCAATCTCATTGAGATCCACCTTCGAAAGGACATCACCACAAGAGAGGAGGAGGAGGAGAAGAAAGCTCACGTCCTTGAATACCTTTTTTCTTCGAAAAGGTCTGTTAATTATCTGAAATTGCACTGTTTGTGGTTTCTAATTTCTTCTTGATTTTGCTGCTTCTTTTCCTTGTTTTCCTATTAATCTTGGTGCATATCTCTCATGGCAAAAGCTGTTCTTTTTCTTCTTCTTCCTTTTTTATTTTGTGGGATTTCGATAGATATATGAATCTCACACTCTATTTTGCTATTACTGCAAATATCTGGGGTTTTTTGAACATCTCCTAGCAGAGGATGTTGGGTTTTGAGCTATAGGATATGCAATCTTGAAGCCAATCTCATTGAGATCCACCTTCGAAAGGACATCACCACCAGAGAGGAGGAGGAGAAGAAAGATCACGTCCTTGAATACCTTTTTTCTGCGAAAAGGTCTGTTAATTATCTGAAATTGCACTGTTTGTGGTTTCTAATTTCTTCTTGATTTTGCTGCTTCTTTTCCTTGTTTCCTATTAATCTTGGTGCACATCTCTCATGGCAAAAGCTGTTCTTTTTCTTGTTCTTTTTTTTTTTGTGGGATTTCGATAGATATATGAAGGTCACACTCCTATTTTTGCTATTACTGCTAATATTTGGGGTTTTTTGAACATCTGCTCGCAGAGGATGATGGGTTTTGACTGCGGTGATCTAGCTTCTTTTCTGAATAACTAGTATGGATGAGTAAATGCCCAAATTAGAATCACCCTTTTGTTTTCTGAATAACTAGTATGTAATGATAATTGCAATACTTGCAATTTTATGTCTTTGAATTTTTTTTTCTTACAGAGTATTCGTAAGTTTGAATTCTCTGAACTCGAGTAGCATAACAAGATAAACAAGTTGATCTGTAAGCGAGTTTAAGCTGTTTCAAGTTGTCTTGTTTTCACTTACTTGAGCTTGTTGACAATCGTCTCCTTCATGAGCTCGATTATTATTATTTTTTCTCCAGATTTGTGATCAAGTTACATCCATAAAAATAACAAGTACTAAAAGTTATTGATACAGGTGATAAATTAGCAGAAAATCAGAGTATTAGTATTGTATATTGGAAATTATGTATAGTTCTTAAAACTAATCAAGCTATTTGAGCCGAGAGAATGAGCGAACTAGGCCTTGCTCATGTTGGAGCTCCATATTTTGACTCATATTTAGGTCACTTTCTAAGCGAGGGAACAGATAATCTGGAGCCAAAATTTGAGTTAAACTGCAGCTATTAGTTTACCTCACACCATTATATCAACGGTCTAGATCTTTTGAATCTCACCCAAAGACTTTATCCATTATTATGTGCTGAAAAGACATGAACCACCGGATGAGATTCAAACTAATATGAACCGTTGACATTGTTAGAATAGAAATCATGACCGTTGACATGGTCCTACCGGGCGTGCAAAAAATGTTAGAATCGAAATCATGACCGTTGATCGGGACTGAAATCAAGGTCAAAATCAATTCCACATTCGAATATCAGGAGATTGTGGTTTTTAGTTCTACTCTTTCGAATGATCGAATCAGAGGTGTTGAAGTGTACAAAGAAGTAATTTTGGTTGGATGATGGTGGATTTGAGGTGGAAAATGGAAAATGAGAAGTGGAAGATGGAAAATGGAATTCTATGTTAAATCTACTCCTATGAGTAATAGATCTACTCCTAGAAATGAAGAATTATGGTAGCACTACTCTTAGGAAATTATGGTAATTCTACTCCTATGGAAGAAATTAATGTAGCACTACTCCTAAAAATGAAGGACATTGCAGGAATTTAAAGGAAAGATAAGCTTCATTGCTGAATTTAAAAGGTTACATGGTAGATAAATCTAAGCCTATTGATACATGATAAAAGATAAATAAAGTGGCATTTTTGCTCTTGATTTGGGGAGAGGGTTTTTCTTCATCCCTTTGGCCTTTTATAGAGCTTCTGGTAACCACCTTGAAACCACTGCTCACTGCAACTGTCAGAAACTGAATCTGAAACCGTCATAAATGCATATCTGGGCGATATCTTCAACTATTTACGAAACTGCCATCAGGTAAGTTTCTTGTCTTCCACTGCGATTTGGCCGATGATGACCTTGAAATTTGATGAAACTCTAAACATGAAAGTTGTAGGTCTTCGAATTATCTTTCTATCGGTCCAAAAATCAAGTCATTTGGATATCGTATGAGAAAGTTATCGTCAAAACAGTCAACACATGTCGATGTCTTATTAAAATAATCAGCCAAAATATGGCCGATAGACTTTTGGCCGATGGAGAATCTGGCCGATTGAATTTGGGACATTTGGTCTTATTTACCAGTTTGCCACTAAACCCTTTGACCATTAATTTGATATATCAAATGACCGAATTTGGAGATGACGTCAACAGCAAAGTTGTAGATCTTTTCGTTCTCTTTCCAACGGTTCAAGAATTGGTCAGTTTGGACACTTGGTGTAAAAGTTATGGCTAAAATACTCGATTGACAATATTTACGAAATTGCCATTGATTTCGCCAATCGCCCAAATGGCTATATTCATATTTAACAGACATAATAGCAGGAGGTAAACAAAACTCTTTCCCAAGCCAAGCCAATAAGATTCAAACATGAAACATGGATTGTACTGAGAAGTTACTTAATAGCTAGCATCGAATCTAAGCATCTATTGGTAAGGTTATCCTTATAAAATGTCAAGCATCTTCTTGGCATATGCAACAATAATATTTTATACATAGAAATGATCGTTATGTACTATAAAGAATGTTCTGATGACTTTGCTTTGGTCTCCTTTTCTACTCCTTAAAATATTTTTGTATAGGTTGGTGTGGTTTGAGGCTTTGGCCATAGCATATGCAATCTTGAAGTCATTTCATTGAGATCCAGCCAGGGAGGAGGAGGAGAAGATCACATCCTTGAATACTAATTTGTATCTGCAAAAAGGTCAGTTAATTATCTGAAATTGCACTATTTTTGGTTTCTAATCTCTTCTTGGTTTGCTGCTAATATCCTAGTTTTGCTATTTTTCTTGGTGCATATCTCTAATGGCAAAATCATCTTTTCTTTTCCTTTTTTCCTGTGGATTTCGATAGATTTATAAATCTCAAACTCCTATTTTGCTATTACGACAAATATTTGGGGTTTTATGAACATCTCGCAGATGTGATCTTTGGATGATGGGTTTTGACTACGGTGATCTTTTATGTCTATATAATATGCAACTAGTATGGACGTGTAAAATCACCCTTTTGTTTGCTTCTTTATTTCACTTGTTCTTAGTATATTTTAAGGCTGGAAGTATATGTATGATTATTACTACTGCCATCACCTTTTTTTTGCCTTTCGTTACAGCAAATCATCACTTTGGTTGAGATGTCTATGTAAAATGAACTATTAGACTTCAAAAATAGATACCTTTGTTTGCTCTTGATTTTGGATGCAGACTCTGTCTTCATCTGCACTAATTTTTCAACCATCATTAGGCCAAATTGAGTGAAGCATGGCATCGCCTGTGGTTACTTATGTGGTGAATAAACTGGGCGACTACATCATCCAAGAAGCTTATGCCTTTCTTGGAGTTCAAGAAGATATAGAGTGGTTGGAGAGGGAGCTAAGGGGAATGCTCTGCTTTCTAGCTGATGCTGATGCAAAACGGAAGGGAAACGATGAAAGAGTGAAGAATTGGGTCCATGAGATCAGAGATGTTGCTCATGAGGCGGAAGATGTCATTGATAATTTCCTAATTAAAGCCAGAAGCCACCCTACAAGAAGATCTCCCATGTTGAAGATGTCCAGCAGCATTGATCTTGTTGTGTCCACTAAAGCCCGCAGGGCTACTGCTAAAAAGATTGCAAGTTTGAAATCGAGGATCACTGAGATCTCCACTCGTCGGGGTGCACTTGGTATTGTTAATTTAGGTGAAGATGGAGGATTTGACGCTGCGGTGATGCGAGAGAGTTTGCAAGCACGAAGACGATTATCTCCTCACCATTATGACGAAAGCCGCGTGGTTGGATTTGATTCAGACAAGAAAATGATAGTTGATCAGTTGCTTGGCGAGGAGAAACGTCGATTTGTGATTTCTATAGTTGGCATGGGCGGCCTCGGCAAGACCACTCTTGCCAAGAAAGTGTTTCACAGCAGTGAAATCTCACAACGCTTCGAGACGGCTCGTGTTTGGGTGACCGTCTCTGAAACTTACAATGTGATTGAGCTGTTAAAGAAACTACTGAAAGGAATAGGTGAAACAACAAATAATGAAAATAAAGATGAAGAGGAGCTTAAGTCCAATCTCTGTGAAGCGCTTAAGATGAGAGGAAGGTATCTTGTTGTGATGGATGATGTATGGAAGAAAGAAGTATGGAGGCGGATCGAAACAGCTCTACCAGATATCGGAAACGGAAGCAGGGTCATTTTCACTACGCGGATTGAAGATGTCGCAAGATCTGCCGACCCATCTATCCCTCCTTATAAATTGCGATTATTGGACAAAGAAGAGAGTAGATTGCTCTTCCTTAAAAAAGCTTACCCGTATCGAGATGTCCAAACCTTCAGAGAGGATTTGAAGCATGTCGGGGAGAGATTGGTAGAAAGTTGTCATGGTTTGCCGCTTGCCTTGGAGGTAGTAGGAGGCCTTTTATCCACCAAAGTTGAGAGGCCCGATGTATGGTCGAGTATGTTAAATAAGGTCAAGTGGCAAGCGGCGGAAGAAGGGAAAGAATGCATGGATATCTTGCGTTTGAGTTACGAACAACTGCCTTATTATCTGAAACCATGTTTTCTATACATTGGCGCCTTCCCGGAAGACTATGAAATTCGTATCCAAAGATTAATTCAACTATGGATAGCTGAAGGGTTCATACCAAAGAGACTAGGAGAAACTAGGAAGAGCACAGCAGAGGATTTCCTGCATGAATTGATCCAGAGGTGCATGATTCAAGAAAAAAGATACCGTTGTGGCAGAATTGAGTCCGTAGGCAGTCATGATCTCATACGTGATGTTTGCATAGAGGAAGCTAGAGAGAGTGGATTGCTAAATGTGGTAAGCCATCTTGCAGATGAATTGCCCACCTCTTCAGATTTGGCAGGAACCCGTCGGCTGGCCATTAGTGATCGTAACGAGGACGCATATGTTAACCTCTCCGAGGACATGTGGAAGATACCTAATTTGCGTAGCCTGATGTGCTTCACAAATATTAAGGGGGGTGGCCAATTCCTTAGTGGTTTAAGATTGTTGAGAGTAATTGATATCACTTGTCAGTCAGATGGTATGGAGTTGCCAAAAGAAATGAAAAGCATGATTAATTTGAAATACTTGAGATATTGGAGCAGTAATTCAAAAAAATTGATTTGCAAGTCATCAATAAAAAATCTTCATAATTTGCAAGTTGTGGATGTATTTCCTGAACTTGAAGGCTCTTCTATCTGCAGCATTGAAGGGTTGACAAACCTAATGACATTTACCGGGATAAGGGCCGGGAGATGGCTTGAAAGTGATTTCAGCAAGCTACTCCACCTTGAAAGTTTGAAAATAACTGGTGTTGAAAATGTACACCATAAGATGCTTCTCGGATCACTTGGGAAATTAAATTGCCTACACTCCTTGTCGCTACGGACAGAAGCTGAACATGGAACAATTCCCACGGAGGTCCTTGCTATATTTTCGAGACACCGCCATCTTTGTCGTATAAATTTGGCAGGACTACTATCAAAGAAGCAGCAGCTCTTACCCTGCAATCAATTCGCACCTAATCTTACTCATCTTTCTTTGGTTTCCTCCACACTGGAGCAAGACCCGATGGTCGTGTTGGAGAACCTACCCAACCTTGTCTATCTTTACCTGCACAACGCTTACGTTGGGAAGAAGATGTTTTGTTCATCAGGTGGATTTCCAGCACTGCAGGAAATGTATATCGAAAACTTGGAAGCTCTAGAGGTGTGGACGATGGAGCCTGGAGCAATGCCTTGCCTCATCAAGTTATCCATATGGAATGTTCGTACCCTGAACATGCTTCCTGAAGGACTACGAAGTGTGACAACCATTAGCCATTTGGATTTAAGTGGGATATCCGATGAGTTGCTAAGAAGGGTTCAGCGAGGCCGTGGCGAGGATTGGCACAAGATCCAGCATATCCCACACCTCGACATCCCTTCTATAGTTTACGGTGGGTGATTGAATAGTGAATACCCCATATGATTGCTTCAAAGATTTCGATCTATAATCTAACAAATTCTAGGATTTTTCTTCTTCTTGCAGGGTATGATGATGAGATGGATTAAAGAATCCGCGAAGCTAGATATGATCCCGTGGATGCGCTTACCCTCCTCGCAACAGCTCATGCAAATGTGCGATGTCAAACTTAAGTAACAACCCAAATCCCCTACAAGTTCCATTTGAGAGGTTTGATGTGTTGCGAATGTGTCGTTAAAACGTTATAAATTTAATCAAATATTAAATTTAGGGGATTAGCTTTTGATACCCTCTATTTTCAAACTTTTACAATCTGATATCCTCTAGTTAGAAAATGTAACTTTAGTACCCTGAGATTTTCAAACCGTGACAAATCCTAGATGGTGTTAGTCGTCGTTCATAGAAAACCGCTTACGTGTATGGTGTTTACACGTGGCGGCATGTGATGAGGAGAGAGAGAGAGAGAGAGATAGAGAGAACTAGAGAGAGTGAGAAGATGACAGCCACCATCTCCGGCGAACTCGACCACATCTCCAGTCATCCTCTACCACCGAACCCCGTCACCTCCGGCCATCTCCCTTAGGTAGTCACCCTGCCACCGCTTCATCCTCATCGTCTCCCTCTGAACCCAGTCTTCCCCAAGCAACAAACCTCGCTCGTCGTCTGGACCAATCTGGTAAAACACATGAGAGGAGTTGGACACGAGAAGCGGAGATGGCGTTGACACCGTCGAGCTCGGTGCGACGGGTCGGACATGATTCTGGACAAAGTAGATGATATCATTGTAGAGCCACTGCGTGTGCGCTAGCTCTGACATCAATGCCAAATTGCTCCGCCGCATCCTCTCATTCTCCTCCATCAACGTATGCCACCGCTCCTCCGCCTCCACCACCACCATCATTACCATTTCCTCCATGGATTCCAATGTAGTAGCTCTCATTCTTAGTACTGTTATTATTGTTACTAGTATTAGTGCTGCAGAGTAGTAGTCTCGGACCTCTCGGTGGCGAGAGCAATGGCTCATGATCATGGTGAGTTGGGAAGTGGTGATGGTGCATAGGAAACGGCGGCAGCGAGCGCGGCGACAACGTTGACGACCCCGACGATGTCTTATGGCGGTGGATCTCAAACAACAAGTGCTTCTCACCCTTTGTGAAGAACTCATTAGCTCAGGCAGGTGCCGTCGAGGAGGAGGGTTGTGGTGAGGCTGGTCGAGGTTTGAGGCAGCAAGGGAGGTAGGGGATGGAGGGTTAGGCGACAAGTGGAGCTTGGGGGCGCCGAGAATGGAGGAGATGGTGGATTTCATTGGTTGTGGCTTGCTGCCGGGATTGCAGGTAGGTGCGGCGGTGATAGAGAAGACGGTGATGCTAGGAGAGTGGTGACTGCGATGGTGTTGGGAGCTTGGATGGAGAGAGAGGTTGGTGGAGAGATGAGGAGGTTGGCGGTGAAGTGGAGGGATGACTGGTGGTGCAGTACGTACGGCTGCCGACGAGGTCGTCGGGATGGGTAGATGGATGAACGGCTGGCGAGCACCACCTCTCTCTCTCTCTCTCTCTCGTTCTCTCTCTCTCTCTCTCCTCATCACGTGTTGCCACGTGTAAACACCATGTATGTGAGCGGTTTTCTATTAACGGGGACTAATGCCGTCTGGGATTTGTTGCGGTTTGAAAATCTCAGGGTACTAAAGTTACATTTTCTTACTAGAGGGTACCAGATCGTAAAAGTTTGAAAATAGAGGGTATCAAAAGCTAATTTCCCCTTAAATTTATAATCCTTATTCAATCACTACACTACTAGGAAGAATAACGGTTAAGTACTTTTTACTACCATCAACTTTGGGTAATACGCAATTTGCTACCCTATATTTTAAAAAGGTACTTTTTGGTACCATAACGTTTTGAAAAGGTACACAATGATGTCAAGTCTGCTACCTTATATTTTAAAAAGGTATGGTTTGGTACCCTAACGTTTTGAAAATGTACACAATGATGCTAAAACTCTAACGCCGTTACATGTACTAACGGCAAACCTTATTTGACTAATTTTGACTTTTATTGACGAATACATTAATGACACGTGGCAAGAGAGAGAGAACATGAGAATGAGAGAGAGGGGGGCAGGTAGAGAGAGAATCAAAGAGAGAACCTAATCCATCGAGAACTCGACGACGCTTTCTGCATGGCCGGTGGCGACGGTGGCAGAAGGAAGATAGCTGCATGGACGAGATGACGAGGGCTCGATGACGATGATGACCACGAAGAGAGAGAGGGGGGGAGAGTGTGGCGACCCTTTTTTTCAACGCGCCCTTCTTTTCCACATGCCGCCATGACCGCTACCATCGCCACCTCCCCAGGATCGGAGGAAGGAGATTGGCGACGAGTTCATCGAGGGAGGGGATTGGAGGAAGGAGATCGCAATAAGTCCATCAAGGGAGCGGATCGGAGGAGGGAGATCGCAATAAGTCCACGTGTCATTAATGTATTCGTAAATAAAAGTCAAAATGAGTCAAATAAGGTTTGTCGTTAGTACATGTGATGGCGTTAGGGTTTTGGCATCATTTTGTACATTTTGAAAACATTAGGGTACCAAAACGTACCTTTATAAAATATAGGGTAGCAAATTACGTATTAGCCAAAGTTGAGGGTAGTAAAAAGTACTTAACCCTTATCTAAACTAACAAAGTTTAGAAATTAAAGGTTGATCGATTCGAATCAATGAAGTAGTTACTTAGGAATTACTCAATCCGCCCTAGTTTCGTTATTAAACTTTTCTAGTTATCATCATATTCCATTTTCTCAACATTATGAATTATATGGCTATAAGCTGACCTGAATCCCTAAAAGAAAGTTAATATTCCCAACGGTATAACCTATCTTTGCTTGGTATAGATTGTCTTCAGTCCTACGATTACCTTAAATTTACTACAATAAATGTTAGTTTATGTGACTAGTTGTTTTGCGACCAAGCATCTGTAGTCACTCCTTTTGGTGACTAAATTTGTATTTGGTCGCACCATATAGACCAGGTGGTGATGAGGTGAGTAATTGCGACCATATAAACATTGTCACAAAAACGTAGTTGCCAAAACTACTATTTGGTCTTTACAAAGCCTTTTGTGACCAATCTAATGTAGTTTCACCGACGAATTTTTCATTGGTCGCAATAAGTTTGCTAATTAAGAGCTATTGTGACTAACAGCGTTGGTTGTAGTAGGATAATTTGTGGCGACCAAAGTTTCATCGTAATAAATTACTGAAGTTCCAATAGTATACTTTACGTGACCAACTTTGTGCAACCAAGTAAAGAGATGCAAAATAATTGGTACCTACGACCAATGTTAAGGTAGACACAAAAAAAGTGAATGAAGAGAGTTTAGGCGACCAAAGCCAATGCGTCGCTAAAACGTGTTTGCCAAAAGCTAATTTTGTACCATGTTTGAAAGTTCTCGCAACCACAATAATGGTGTTTCCGCGACAAACCTGTACTGGTCACTATAAGCTTGTTTATTAATGATTTTGTGACTAACTATGTTCATTCTAAAATAATATTAAAATTTTAGCAAAATTATGTAAAACTATATTAAAATCTTATCGAAATTATGTGAAATTTACTATTAAAATTTTTAGATAATTGGTGTTTACACCAATTCTGTGAAACATGTTGATGGGTACACCACTATCTATAGATTTAAGCTATAAACACCAATTTACGTAAGTTACAGGTGGTTATAGATTTCTGATGACCATTATAGCCCTGTGACGTCATTTGTTATCAACCCGACCATTATACAGCTGGGGGCCTCTGTTTTGGCGACTTCCGATGCGTCGTTATCGCCATTCGAAGCGTCGTTACTGCCATCGTCGTTCTCGGCATACGAAGCGTCTCAATGTTCTCCATTGATCGTGGCATCGCCTCCTCCTCAGAAAATATGTGATTGAACCCGGCATCATCTCCTTCTCGTGTTCTTTGGGAAACTTAGCTAGCAACAAGGCTCCCATTGGTCGTTTGTTTTCTCATCTATCTTGTATTGGAGGTAAGTGTGTTAGTAATCTTCGTCGTATCTTTTTACTTTCTTTTGTTTTCTCTGTTGTATCTCGACAATTTCCTGCGATCACTGTCGATGTCTTGGTGGTAACTGTTATGTTCGTAGCAAAGATGGTGTTTTATGTTTGTTTACTCATTGGATCATATATTTTCTCATATTTTTCTTTATTTGTTAATTGATTGGGAGGTCGTTGTTTGTAAATTTGTAGTGATGTAAACTTTCTATGAGATTGTATGACCTGATAAAGATGAACTTATGGGTATTCTCTTTTCTCTGTTGGAACATTTCTCTTTTCTCTTTTATGTTTTCCCTTTTGTATTTGTTGTTCGTGTTTCATCTATTTTAATTAGATTATGATGAGTATGCTGTGTTTGTTTTTCATCTTAATTTGTAGACATCTAATGATATTATGAGAGTGTATGAACTGAAATACATCTTACACCAGAATTCTCTTTTCTCTGTTACACGTTTCTCTTTTCTCTTTTCTGTTTTTAGTTTTCTATTTCTTGTTCGTGTTTCAACTATTGTAATTAGATTATGATGAGTATGTTGTGTTTGTTTTTCATCTTAATTTGTAGACATCTAATGCTATTATGATAGTGTATGAACTTAAATACATCTTACACCAGAATTCTCTTTTCTCTGTTACACGTTTCTCTTTTCTCTTTTCTGTTTTCAGTTTTCTATTTCTTGTTCGTGTTTCAACTATTGTAATTAGATTATGATGAGTATGCTGTGTTTGTTTTTCATCTTATTTTGTAGACATCTAATGCTATTATGAGAGTGTATGAACTTAAATACGTTTTACAGCCAGAATTCTCTTTTCTCTGTTGCACGTTTCTCTTTTCTCTTTTCTGTTTTCACTTTTCTATTTCTTGTTCGTGTTTCAACTATTGTAATTAGATTATGATGAGTATGCTGTGGTGTAGAACATCTTAATTTGTAGACATTTAATGCTATTATGAGAGTGTATGAACTTAAATACGTTTTACAGCCAGAATTCTATTTTCTCTGTTGCACGTTTCTCTTTTCTCTTTTCTGTTTTCACATTTGTATTTGTTGTTCATGTTTCTAATTATTGTATGCTTTGATGATGTGTTTGTGGACAGGAATAGTAATGGGTGATAATTTGCTGCTGCTATGCAAGTACGGTGTGGAGACTACCATTTGGAGAGTACGAAGTGGGTGTTCTTATGACGGGTTTGTGAGATATCTTTGCGGGAAATGGCCTAATTTATCAAGGGACAACATAGAAATGCATTATTCAATTCCTCAGCATTCGAAATGCATCCTTGCTTCAAATGATGACTTTGAGGGTATGGTTTCGGTTGCATGCTCGTTATTTATTGAACGTATTGAAGTTGATGTTTTGGATAGTAATGGTACGACGGATGGTTGTTTAACCGATGAGGGAAGTTCATATTCTGCTGATTTTTCTCGTGACATCGAGTGTGATCTTCTAGCTAATTTTTGTCATCATGAGAAGAAGTCATTGATGACTGTTGGGTGGGATCAAGCTATCTCTGAAGTTGGACAAAAATTTGAAGGTGGTGTGAATGAGTTTCGATTATGTTTGCAAAAGTACACTATAGAGTCTGGTTATGATTTTAAATTTGTTAGGAACCAATCTACACGAGTCACAGCGGTGTGCTTTAAGAAGGATGAGACTGGTTGTGCTTGGATGGTTCATGCGACTCGTGAACCTATTAATGGTTGGTTTTATGTCAGAAAGTTCTTTAATGTTCATAGTTGTGGTGCTGCTTCTCGCACGATGAAGCATAGGTGGATGAACTCAAATTTGGTTGCTAGTTTGATCAGAGATAAGGTACGTGGTAATGCGACAATACGTCCTATTGATGTTGTACGTATGTTTCACTCGGATTATGGTCTGTCAATATCCTATGATCATGCATGGTATGGTGTTGAGAAGGCAAAGAAGGGGGTTTTGGTGATCTAAATGAATCATTTGGAGATTTATCTTGGTATGTTCAGGCTGCTGTTTCTAGGAATCCTGGATCTCATTTTGTGCTTGATGTTGATGAGCGTACAGGTCGTTTTAGGAGGTTGTTTGTTTCATTCAAAGCATGCATTGATGGCTTCAATTATTGTCGTCCATTACTATTTCTTGACGGTACTCATTTGAAGGCTAAGTTCAAAGGGCAATTGTTGGCTGCAACAAGCAAGGATGGTAATAGAGGTAGGAGTATCTACTTTGTTAGCTGTCACATCTCAAATTTTCATTTTTTGACTACAAGTCTATTTTCTCTTTTTTGTTTTCTCTTTTCTGATCATACAAGGAATTGATTGTTTAAATTAATGTTGTAGGTTTGTATCCGCTAGCATTTGCAATTGTTGATTCTGAGAATGAAGAGAATTGGTTGTGGTTCTTGGAGTGTCTGAAGGCAATCTTATCTCCGGATCGTATTATTACATTTGTTTCGGATAGGAATATTGGGCTCTTAAATGCTATGCCTATTGTTTTTCCAAGGTATTGTCATGCTTATTGCTACTATCACTTGAAGAATAATTTGAGGGATGCTTTCAGCCGTAAACGTTGCAGTAAAAACTTGAAGGATAAAATGTTATACAAATTTGCCGAATGTGCATATGCTCCTACTATTGAACTCTATGATACAAAGGTTGCTGAATCCTTAACGGAGTGCGGGCACGTTGCGGAGAGGTTTTTGAAGAACCTTCCGAATGAGAATTGGGCAAATGCATTCTTCAAGGGCAAACGATATGGCGAGATGAGCTCTGCTGCTGCTGAATCTTTTAATTCATGGATTGTTGATGAAAGGCATCTTCCTTTCACCAATTTAGTTGACTTGATAAGGCTCAAACTGATGCAACAGTTGGCTGGTGTGTGTGTTTGTATTGATTTTTTTTTGTTAAAGGTTTCAGTGAATACTTGTTGTTAATGTCATTTTGTTTTAATTGCATATAGGAGGGCAGCTTGCAAGAAATGTGATTCTGTGATATGTCCGGAAATAGATCGCAGGTTGAATGCTTCAATTGATGAAGCAAGGTCTTGGTTTGTCAAGAATTCCACCTCTACTTTGTTTGAAGTTGAATCAGTTCCTTCTGTTTCAGTTGATCTGAGAAGGCAGACGTGCTCTTGTCATCAATGGCAGTTGAATGGGCTGCCATGTTCCCATGCAGTTGCTTGTATACTTTACACTGGAGGAGATCTTAATTCATATGTGGATGTTTTTTTGCACTCATTGACGTACGCAATGTGTTATTCATTTCCAATATGCCCTATTCCAACATTAGACAAGCCGGTGAATGCATCTAAGGATGAAGCCATACTTCCTCTATTATCTAGAAGACCTCTAGGCAGGCCGTCATAATAGGAGAACTTTGAAGCATTGTCGTCATAATCTAAGGGTGAGTCTGTCAGGAGCATAACTTGTACGCGGTGTGGTTGCGAAGGCCGTCATAATAGGAGAACTTGTACTGAACCATTGGATGGAAGAAATTTGAATTAATTGTGTTAGCCAGATATTGTTGCTGTTGTTGCTGTTGCAATTTTTGATTGGCTGTATTGAAGCATTGTCGTTGTTGTTGCAAAGTTTGATGTACTTGAATTCTAGGATTTTAGAAAATCAAGAGCATTCTCTTTTCTCTTTTATCTTTTCTGTTTTCTGTTTTCTCTTTTATATCTTATCTTTTCAATCCCCTCTTCTCACGTCCATCTTCTCTTTTCTATCTTCTGTCTACACTTTTCTCTTTTCTCTTTACCCTTTTCTCTCTTCTATTGTCTTCTCTGGTAAAATTCTCTCCCTTTCTCTTTTCTCTTTTATATTTTCTCTTTTCACTATTCTCTTTTCTCTTTTTTATTTTCTCTTTTCTCTCTTATCTATTCAATCCCATCTTCTCACGTCCATCTTCTCTTTTCTCTTTTTCTCTTTTCACTATTATCTTTTCACGTTTGCGTTTTCTCTCTTCTTTTGTCTTCTCCGTTAAAATCCTCTCCCTTTCTCTTTTCTCTTTTCACTATTATCTTTTCACATTTGTTTTTTCTCTCTTCTTTTGTCTTCTCTGTTAAAATCCTCTCCCTTTCTCTTTTCTCTTTTCTATATTCTCTTTTCTCTTTTCACTATTCTCTTTTTTCTTTTCACTATTCTCTTTTCTCTTTTCACGTTTGTCTTTTCTCTTTCACGCTTCTCTTTTCTCTTTCCATTCTTCTGTCTACACTTTTCTCTTTTCACTATTCTCTTTTCTCTTTTCACTATTCTTTTTTTTTTCTTTTCACTATTCTCTTTTCACGTTTGTCTTTTCTCTTTCACGCTTCTCTTTTCTCTTTCCAATATTCTCTTTGCTATGTCTTCTCTATTAAAATCCTCTTTTTCTCTTTTCTCTTTTCTGTTTTCTGTTTTCTCTTTTCACTATTCTCTTTTCTCTTTTCACTATTCTCTTTTCACGTTTGTCCTTTCTCTTTCATGCTTCTCTTTCCTCTTTCCAATCTTGTCTTTGCTATGGTACATTCAATGTAATACACATACACTCTGCTTACGTAAGGTAGATTTGCTAACATTTTCATTTCAACCAAAATATGAGATTACAATTTGTACTATTATAGTCAGTACAAAAATATCAATTCAATATGTACACTTTGTCTGTGTAACTATGTAGTTTCAATTTGGGTTTGTCACATAAAGTACAAGCTTCAGAATGATAATGTGTCAGTGACATTGTACAAAGCCTTCAATTAACTCAGCTTTGAACCTCCTGATGTCCTGTTGACTAATTTCCTTGCCTATTGGTCGATGTAGTACCAGCTGCCTCATATAGTAGCAGACATACACTCCACAGTCGTTCCTGTTTATTTTGGAAAATATGGGGTTAGAAACATCTTCAAAAAGCAGTAGTGAGTGGTTAAAAATGCAACTCTAATGTGTATTTCATACTCACGTATATTCACCCTGTTGGGGGATATCCTTGACGCTTACGATGGGACGATCAAAATCTTGAGTGGAGAAGGCGGGGTCATTTGGTCGATCATAAGCATTTTCAATGATATGCTTCTGCATTTACAGGATATTAGTAAACATCGTGTCAAAAGTTCATTCATTGTAAGTATTTCTTATATGGAGATAAACTTTCAAGTATTGAACTCCTTAGACTTACTAGTTGTATTGCATCCCTAAGATAATCGTCTTGATGACCATCTCTTGGCTGCAACGAGTTGTAAAAATACCAGACGCCGTCTCCTGTATCTAGCACAAGTAGTGTCCAGTGGTTTGGCTAATCCTAGTAGGAAGGTGCAAAATACAGATATGCTGTAATAAGCAAATATGTCATTTTAAGCAGAATATCTTACAGACTAGCAATCGTCCAAGTACTTGATGGTTCTAGCACCTAATCACATAATGTTAAAAAAATACTACCTTGTCATAGGTTAGTGACAGAATAACAACCTAGCATAAATCATCTATAGCAATGTTCCAAGTTAGTCGCATCAGGGGATAAATCTAATGTCCCAAAGTGCAGGATCTAACCCAACTCAAAGTCTGACAGTTACAGGCATGGCTTTTAAGTGCCCTGACACGTGTCATGCTGATTTCCGTTGCATAATCCTTTCAACTGTAAGCAAGGACCGTGCCAACACTAGATGTGTCGTTCCTGACTTCCTACGGGCACAGTCCATGCCAAGGGCCCTAAAAAAACTATGATTACCAGAAATAAATTGGATTAAAACAAATCAGCTTCTAGTCTACGCAAATTCAACTCAATTACCTCAGCAGAAACCAGAGAATACAAAATGAGTTCATTTCAATGTGAACTCAAGTAAGAAAGCATAAGAAATGCAATTTATAGCTCAAGAATGGTACATGCCCCCATATAAGCTAGTAGGGAAAAACAGAACACAGATTGTAACAAATTGACTGCTTTTGGGAGAAAAGCAGATGATCCAACATCATGCTCCAGATCTGAATCTCGGAACTTTAAACCTTGCTGCAGTTAGACTCACAAGGAAACTTAAATGTTTATGTCATTTTCTTGATGTGTTCTATATAAGCCATCGAGTAGTTTTCAGCCTCACCTCTGGAATATAATGGGTCAAGGACATTGTCCTTTTAACGGCATAAATAGGCTCTAGTCAAAGTACTTAATCCCATCCATCAATGTTCAGACTCTATTGTGTTTCCATCCATTTCGTTTTTGAGGCTCTATCCTCCAATAATGATTGTTGCAATGATCCAGATCCTTCCACAGAACACCATTTGAAGTTCTCTCAAAAGTTCCATTTCTTTTAACAGCCATGCAGACTCAACCAATCTCCCACGAAATTGTACACCTAAACCATTGAATTGTATCCGAGTTAGGTTCCATGTCTCTATTGGAATTATTCTTCATCCTCTCCTGAATGGCATCACATGTGGAACACATCATCAATGCCCCATGTCAAATAGTCTGAAAGAAGCATCTCAATGAAGCTTTTAAGTTTCTACAGGCCATTTAGATCATTATCATGCCAAGATCATGCCTACATTCAACAAAATCCTTCGTCAGACTCAACAAATTCGTGCAAAATTGTTCTTGCACATAATTGAAAACTGTGATGAAAAAGAACATAATCGGATCTACAATGTAGCAGTTCTAGAATGCTTATGCAAGCATCTGACATCTTTTTTTCCTAGTTCCAAAACAAACCATGAGGTGAATAAAATCAATCCAGAGTCAAATCCTAAAATAATGTTTAGTACGTAACCATTTAGGTGCACCAAAATTGCAGATCAACATCCTAAGAATTTCATTATGTTAAGTACAACACAGAAGTCTAAATTTAAGAGCATACTTATTGTGATGTAGACATGAAGCTCCGCGATGTCGAGCTGGAATTCCTCAGTGGTAAAGAATCCATCGAGGATGAAGTGGCCATGACCCTAAGGAGACCAAGCTTTAAGCTTCTCCTGGTGACAAAAGGAGAACAGGGATGCAACTACTACACCAAGGTAAACTATGCATCTCTAAGAAACTATTAATCCTTGGCTTTGCATCACAAATATATGATAAATGGTCAAGCAATGTGTTAGATTCAAATGAACATCAAGATAGGAAACTAGAGTTTACTCAAGAACAATCATACCTCAATTCTTCTGAGCCACAGCGCTTTGGCATCACGATGCAGTGTTTGCCTTTGGAAGAAGACTCCCCATCGCCTGCTGTTGTCGGCTTCTTCTCCTTCTGAGTACCGACACTTCTCAGATGATAGCAGGAGCGATGCTACAGCTCATCTGGGCTTCGCCATGGCTTAACCCTCCGCCGCCGCCGCCTCCTCTGCCGTCTCTTCCTCCTCCCTCCCCTCCTCGCTATCAGGCAAAGGAATGGACGGAAGACGAAGACAAAGTCTTCCGGGCCTTCTTGACATCTGAGAAGTGTTGGTACTCCGAAGGAGAAGAAGCCGACAGGAGGCGATGGGAGTCTTCTTCCAAAGGCAAACGCTGCATCGTGATGCCGATGCGCTGGAGCTAATAAGAAAAGAGGTATGATTGCTCTTGAGTAAACTCTAGTTTCCTATCTCGGTAAACCCTAGGTTTCTTTGTTGACGGCGCTCTTCTGGTACCGTCGTTTGATGCACAGCGTGAGCACCATCGGCGTTGGTAATTGGGCGAAAATACATGAGTATCACCTAAACCGGACGTCCGACCAGATCTGAAAGCACGCGAAGGCTTGGCGGCGGTTGCGGCAGCGGCGGGAGAGGCCTACAGCTGGCCAGTGGTGGGGATCAAGCCTTCGCGCATTCTAATCTGTTCGAACATCCGGTTTAGGTGATACTTATCCCGTATTTTCGCCCAATTACCAACGCCGATGGTGCTCACGCCCTCCACGCGCCGTCAAAAAAGAAACCTAGGGTTTATCAAGACAGGAAACTAAAGTTTACTCAAGAACAATACCTCTTTTCTTCTGAGGTCCAACGCATCGGCATCGCGATGCAGCGTTTGCCTTTGGAAGAAGACTCCCCATCGCCTCCTGTCAGCTTCTTCTCCTTCGGAGTACCAACACTTCTCAGATGACAGCAGGAGCGATGCTGCAGCTCATCTGGGCTTCGCCACGGTAGCGTCTCGTTCCCCTATCCCAAGCTCTCACTCCTTCGACCACCACCCAACCATCTCCATCTCTTCCCCAACAATTCCCACCACTGACTGAACCCCCAACCACCATTAACTCCGGCAAAGTCCTTTTCCAACTCCGGTGACCTCCACCCCTCTCTCGTCTATCTATTCAGGCGGCCCTTCCCTACCAGCCACTTCCCTCGCTGCCAACCACCTCCTCCAACCCCGACTCAAGCCTCCCAACCGTTCTCTCCATTTCCGGCGACCCACTCACCCTCGCGGGAGCCCTTCATCTCCGGTGGCCTTTGGATGGGCTCGGGGTGGTGAACAACGAGAAGGAGAGCCCGACAGGAGGTGAGATCACCAACGGAAGGCTTGGAGGGACATTGCGCGTGGTCCTGGGCTTCTAGGCGGGCTCGCTGGGGCCGGATGAAGTGGTTCATGGCCGTGAGGATGGCGTCGAAGCTCCTGATGCAAGACCAAGACCAGATGCAGACATGGCTGTATCCGATCTGGAGAGACTTCCTTGGCGTTCTGGTCATGTTCGAACTCCCTCAGTCTAACTTAGATCTCCGTATGACCGTGACCGTCGGATGGGCATAAGTTTTGACCCCGATGTCCGATCGGGGCGTGCGACCAGCCGTTTCGACCGGCTCGACGAGTCCCACAAGATGCATTGGAGATCAAAGATCTCTACATGACCTGGGCCTCCAAAAATCCAGATTCCTTTTCTTATGGCCTAAAAATCCGTTTTTGTGTAAAACTTCCCTTTTTAAGCAGGTTATCGGTCTTTACTATTTTTAGCAGGTTTTCCTACTTCTAGCCATTTCTTCTTTCTTAATTTCTGATTGCTTCATTAGTTATTGGGTTTGAGTTTAATTCATGATTTGAGTCCATATGTAAGTTGGTCTCTCCTTATCCTTTTGATTTGAGTTTTAGGGTTTGTAATTACGCAGCTTTTTTATTTGTAAAATTCGAGTAGCTTTCTCCTCTTTGAGAATTCTTGTTGTCTCTTCCATAGAGAGGACGGTTGTCTCTCCGAACGAGAGGCTTTCACGTTTACCCTGCGCCAGCTCCGAGGGAGGGGGAGGTCGTCCGGTTCGGTGGCGAGGCGAGGTCGGAATGGGGCGAGCTCGCCGTAGGTAACGGGGATCGGATGCGGGGTCACCCGGTTCGATCGAGGTGATGGGTTCCCAGCGATCCACCCATGCGCTTGAACACGTAGGGGAAGCCAAGGAGCCCGCCCCAACGATCGCTATGAACATGTTGGCGAACATCCTGGGTTGCGAGGAGAGATGGGGGGGTTTGTTGTGTTCTCTTACGAGGCAGGACGGGCGTGGTGTGGCATCACTGCTGGCGCCGGGGAGGGAGTGCTGCTAGATTTAATGGCGGGAAGAACATGAGCTTCAGTAGGTTCGTCGGAAGACCATAGGGAAGTTCATGGTTAAGCTCGGGTTGGACTGAACGTTGAGGAGCCTATTGGTAGTAAAACAATTCATATAGAAAGTAACTAGTAATTTTTTATCAATTTTTAAAAAGTAACTACCAAAAATAACAATCGATCCGCAATGGAAAGTGACAATCAATTTTATACCATTTTGCAAAATGTAACTACAAAAAACACAATTGACATACAATTTTATTTGGTAGTTACTATCAATTTACTAATTTGAAAAAAAATTATAGGTATTTTCCAATATTTGTAGTTACTTTTCAATTTTTATTGTTACTTTTCAACTTTTGTGGTTACTTTTCAATTTTTTTTTAAATATTTGTGTGGAAAAATTCACTTTCCAAAAATTGTAGTTACTTTCCAATATTTGTAGTTACTTTTCAAAAAACAAAATTCAATTTTTTGGATGAAATTCATTTTCCAATACTTGTAGTTGCTTTTCAATAGTTGTGGTTACTTTTCAACTTTTTTTTTCAATTTTGTAGGGGAATTCACTCTCCAATATTTGCAGTTACTTTTTAATATTTCTAATTACATTCCAATATTTGTAGTAACTTTTCAATTTTGAGAAAATATGTGCAAAAATTAGCTAAAATAATGCTGGTAGTCACTTTTCAATATTTGTAGTTATTTTTCAGTATTTGTAATTACATTCCACTATTCGTAGTCACTTTTCAATTTTGAAAAAATATGTGCAAAAATTAGCTAAAATAATGTTGGTGGTTACTTTTCAATATTTGTAGTTACTTTCCAATATTCGTAGTCACTTTTCAATTTTGGGAAAGGGTTAATAACATTTTACTCCTCTATAGTTTGGAAATATGTCAATTTGCCCCATATATTTTAAAACGTGACAAAACACACCCTAAACTTATCAATGTGGTCATTTTGGACCCAACCGTCTAACTCTGTTAGCCAAGCTGACGGCAAACCGGCTAAATTGGTCTGTTTGACCGGTTTTTGAGAGAAAAGGTGAGAGAGAGGAAGAGGGGGTGATCGGCCGGTGCCGCCACAACCATGCTACTCCTCCTCGTGGGCGCTGCGACGACATGGTCGGCCATCTCCGATGAAGAGGTCCCCGGGAGAGGGTGTTTGGGAGAAAAGGTGAGAGAGAGGAAGAGGGGGTGATCGGATCCATGTCACATCTAGCTGCTTCTGGACGGCACAAGTGCGCTTGCGGGGACGGCAGCGGGATCCGGTGAGCGAGTAGATGTCCTCCTCAATCTCCTTTTTGTATACAGAACCTAGCTCCTCACTCTCTCCGTCATTGCCGACATGGCCGGCGACAGAGAAGGTCTCGTCCTTTGCTCCAGGGACCTTGTGATACGAGTCGATCCGACTCGACCAACTGGACCCGAACCCAGAAGAGGAACCAAACTGGTTCAGACTCTTTCCTAGTTTGACTTGGTCTTACCTAGTTCAAACTAGAGTATTTGATTAGGATTTATTATTATTCTTTTATTGAGTCCTAATTGATATTTGATTGTTAGGAATTAATTAAGAGTCCCTTTGAGTTAGGAAATTGAGTTGAGTCAGAAAGCCTTATTACTTGCTAATTAAGCAAGAGGGTTTTTAGTTGGATTAGGACTCTGTCAAGGTCTCTATAAAAGGACCTTAGTTGTTTGTATTAGGAAAAGCATGAGATTAATGAATTATAAGTAGTTGATAAATTATCATAGGAGTAGAATATCATAGGATTAGAGATAATATAACTTCCACCAGATATCTACCATAGATCCACCTTCTTCCCCGTCGGTCATCTTCTCCGCAGCCGGCACCGCCTCCACCAGTGTTTCTCTCTCCCCGTCACTTTCTCTCTCCTCCACGTCACCGCCACGTCACCCCCTACTGTTCATCTTCTTCCCCATCTTCTCTCCCGTGCTCAAACCCTAGCTCACCGCCGTTCTCCCCTCTCCGGCCACCCCCGTCGCCATCTAAACCCGCCATCCTCTTCCCCTTGGCACCACGACTCCGGCCATACCCTTCCCTCCGCCCTTCGTCCCCTTCGGCGCCGTTCCCCGTCAACCTCAACTTCACATCTCCGCCGCCGCTTCCGTGTCCGACCCCTAAACCATCCCAGATCCTTCCTAAGCACCTCACGAACCTTTCCCGACTATCTTCCCTACGTCCCAAGCCTCTGCCGAGCTACCCGTCGTCCCCGACGCCGGTTAACCCAAACCGCCGCCGACTACCTCTCCAGATCTCGTCGATCTAGCCACCCTCCGACCAATCCACTCCGGTGGATCTCTTCCCCATCACCCCGCGACCTTCCCTGCCACGATCCCGACCGCCGCCTCCGTCCCAACGCCGGCGATCCACTCCGGCGACTTCTCAACCATCTGATCCCCCAACCAACCCTTGACCAATTTGGCTCAACCAATTCTAACCTGATTCAGCCTAACCAACTGACTCAGCCACATCCATCCAATTGGTCAACCTGATCCAGATCACTTCAGACTTGATCCAGTCAAGTCCCATCCAATCAGGCTCAACCAGATCCGATCCAGCTCAAGCCAAATCCGATCTAGCTAGCCAAATCAGCCCATTGGACTCAAATCAAGTCCGATCAGGGCGATTCTGATCGATTGGAGCAGTAGAGACCCATTACGAGAGGATCACGAGTAGACCGCTCGTAACACCTTGTCGCCAGCTTAGCCCTCAGATTCCACGACCACCCCGGATCCAGCGGCTCCAGAGGCGGTGCCAACTCTTCCCAAACCCTAGGGAGCTCCGTTCGGTCCGCCACCTCGCGGAGGTACGCCATGAGCTTCGCCCGATGACGTCACTGTTGCGGCTGATGTCAGCGCAGCGGAGGAGGCGCTGGGCGCCCCATTTCGTGAGGATCGGGAACGAGAAGCTATGGTGGTGGTGTTGAGAGTTCACGGCCTCCTCAGGACACTGGGAGGCGCCGGCGAAGGGGCGGAGAGGAGGAGCCGCGGGTGGCTGCGCGTCGGTGGAGTGCAGAGGGATGCGGCTGCGGTTGGCCGCGCATTTTCACCAGTGAAGGTGGGAGTGGGATGCGGGGGTCTGCGGAGTTGGAGCTTCACCGGGACGATGACGAGAGGTGGTTGCGATGGTGGAAAGTGAGGTGGGGTTGTGGAGGAGAATGGAGGATGGAAAAGAAGGAGATGGGAAGAGATGAGAGTTAGAGAAGGTCTTGGAGATGGCCGGAGATAGGGGTGGTCGCCGGAGTAGATATCAGTGAGATCGGTGGCCACGTTGGAGACGAGCAAAACCGGGTCACATGCGATGCACGTGACCTATTTAACGGGTTTGCCGTCAGCCCGGCTAACGGAGTTAGACGGTTGAGTCCAAAACAACCACATTGATAAATTAAGGGTGCGTTTTGTCACGTTTTAAAATATAGGGGGTAAATTGACATATTTCCAAACCAGAGGGGAGTAAAATGTTATTAACCCTTTGGGAAAATATGTGCAAAAATAAGCTAAAAAAATGTTGGTAGTTACTTTTTAATATTTGTAGTTAATTTTCAATTTTTGTAATTACTTTTCAATATTTGTATTTACTTTTCGGGATGGCGAGACCGAAGCATAGGCATAGTAGTCGGGATCCCCGCGCCATTCCCGTGCCCCCTCCTTCTCACCTCCAGATCTCACCGTCCATTCCTCGCCGTCCGTTCCTCACCGTCCGTTCCTCACCATCCCGTCTGTCACGGATCATCTCCCTACGTCTTCGTCACCGGGATACGGACATCCGCCGCCCTCTCATCCTCCGAGCTCCTTCGTCGTGGATCCGCACCTCAGAGAGAGAGAGAGAGAGGATGATAGAAGGGCATTTTAGACATTAAAATTTACGGATGTGAGAAAAAGAGACTAAATGGTTTAAGAACTCAGTACGAGGACTAAAGAGCAAACAGGTTATTGGAAAAGGAGTATTCACCAATTAATCCTTAACTCTATGTTCAAACCCCTCATAGTCAACAAAAACCCATAAGAAAGTCCATCCATTCAAATGAGAAGAGCAGTACCTCCTGCTAGCTATTTATAAATTAAGCCAAAGACACATACATATGTCAAGAGAACACAACCCTTATAATGATTAGTTCTCCGGCGAGCCATGTGCAGATGTGCTTTTCCTCGCCATTGTCGTCATTGCAATCATCGTCATTGGAAGCGCGCAGAGGGTCGACGCGGCGAGGCAGCTACCGAGTTCTTCGTTCGATGGCCTGAGCTATATATTAATGGACACGATGCCGGCGTACAAGAAGGCGAGGGTGGCTATGGCGTCATGGATGGCCATGTTGCCGTCTGGGCCGAGCTCTGGAGGCGCCGACCACCAGCTCTTCCTCGGTTTTAGTTTAAGTTTTATGCATGCAAAGAGATATACTGGTGATAAGAGATGCAAGGAAGATGTATCCAGATGCCTAAAAAGTAATTCTCCACACATGAATTTTTATTTCTGTTGGTGTTGCAAGTGTGAAGCAGAGTTTTGGTTGATGTAGCCAGGTAAAAGGTTCAATTTTCAAAAAATAAAAAAAGATAAACTTGATTTTAGCAATTAAGTAAGTTCGACCAAGTTTGCCATGCTGTTCATGATGGTTCCTTACAAGAAAATAGATAATAAGATAAAACTAGTCAAACCCAAACTCCTTTGCGGGACACTCTCCAGTGATCGCCGCCGACGGTCGCGGGCTCTCTGCCAAGGCATCCACCAGGCAAGGCAAGTAGGGAAAAGTGCCCCAGTAGGAGACTCCTTCAGATTCCAGTTCCCCTTGATAATCCCACCACTCATTCTTGCCCAGGCAGAAGGCCAAAACTCTCTTCCCGCTCTCCAAGAACACAACATCCAGTTTCGGATGAAACCCATAGACCAGTGGATCTTCCAGCTTCCTCATCCGCTTCGAATACTTCTTCACCCATCCATGTCCATGTCCATGTTCATCCTGAGATAATTTCACAAGAACCCATATAGCCAACTCGCCATCCTCAGTGATTTCCCCACAGCAAATCTCGTCTTCTAACAGACCAAAACAGTAACATTGATAATCGCTCGTACTCTCCGGCAGCTCTATCAATTCATGACTGTTGTTGTTCATGTCAACTATGAGCAATTCAAAAGGGGGTGCTGGTATATATACTTTCCCATCCAAATATACTTTCTTCACCTCAGTATAGCAGATGGCGTCGATGGTGCCCAGAGTTCGCCAGCTGCCGTCCTCCGAGGAGAAAACTGCGGCCTTTGAGAAGTTATTGATTCCGGAGTTGTCGTAGTGCTCGTGCACGACGAGGGCTTTGTAGTGAGGAGAGATAAACGGATCGAAGATGAGCGAGACGATGTCTTTCTCACAAACGAGCCCAGGAACAGCAGCCCATCTCTTTGTTGCAGGGTTGCAGACGAGATGGACTGGTTGAGTAGTTGTTATGGGGCAATTGGCACAGAGGAGGAGGAGGCCATTGGTGCAGTCCTCGATGTGGTACTGGTCATGGTTGGGCACGAAGCTAAGATCAGTGGAGACGATGTCGGACGATGACGACGACGACGATGAGGTCTTGAGGAAGTCAATGGAGAGCCTGGACTGGGAGAAGAAGCCGACCATGGACCGAGGCAGAGCTCGGCAGCTGAGATGGGTGTCGATGAGTGAGCGCCATGATCTCGACACCGACCTGAACCGGAAGAGGGGCTTGTTTGGAAGGCGAGAGAGGATCTCTAGAACTAAATCTGAGCACAAGTGCGGTGACGGTGACGTGCGTGGTCTTCTCTTGCTGCTGGTGGCCATCATCGCCGGCGTGCGTCTCTTCCTTTTAGCCATCATTGCCGGCTGTGTGGTGGCATCCAAAGACTGATGACAGGGAGAAGGGAGATTTATAAAGCAGCAGAGTGTAGCAGAGTGCGAGTTCTATTCATCGCCGGACGCCGGCCATGTAGTTCATCCAAAAACTGAGACTGAGAGAGGTGATTTATAAAGCAACCAAATCAAATTAAACAGAGTAGGAGTTGGAGTCCGACTTCTAATCCTACTGATTAAGCCCCAAAAAGGTAAGTATCCATACTCAAACAGAGTTATAAGCTTCTAAGATAGTATTCCCATCATGAAAAACCAAAACTCTCTTCGAACTCACCTACACATTTGCTCTAAAATTGCGCATAAGCAACAACAAAAGGCGATCATCCTTATGCCTCTCCTCCATCTCGTGCATAATAAGCAATACAGTAACAAATATCCACTGTGAAATAACATCACCCACATCGATGACCCTACTAACACACCAATTACATGATTCTTCTCACCCTAAACCCAAACAAAAAGAATAGCTAATAGTTCCTCTCGTAACGCCAGCAAAACCTAAACTAGTTCCTCCCGTGAGCCCCTGACATGACCTGGCCCGAGTCATCTGGAGGAGCACGGCCAAGGGCCAGGGCCGGCCATGGGTTTTACTGAGCCCAAGGCAGAAGATAAAAACATGGCCCCGTATCTTCTAAAATACATAAAAAAGAATTTCTAAAAAAACAGGGCCTTAAAGGTACTTAAAGGTTTATTTAGGAAATTTTAAAAACATGGCCTTAAAGTTCTAAAGGTTTACTTAGGAATCATAAAAACAGGACCTTAAAAACAGGGCCTTAAAATTTTAAGAAGAATCATGGGGCTGATGACAATAAAAATAGGGTCTTAAAAACAGGATATGAGAAAGAATCATGGAAGTATTCATAGGTTTACTTAGGAAATTTTAAGACCATGTTTTTACTTAGGTCTACTCAAGTGTTCATAAGAAGTATCATAAAAACAAGGCCTTAAAGATCTACTTAGGAAAAAATTTTCTAGGCCCCCAGTAGGGGCCCAGAATCTTGGGCCCTAGGTATAGGCCTGCTGGGCCTATAGCCAGGGCCGGCCCTGCCAAGGGCTAATGCCATGACGTGGTGGACTTCACCAAGTCATGAGAGGCTCGGCTGGCTCTTAATAGTGAAGCAAAACATGCCAAAATGAGCCAGCAGGCATCTCTCCGAAGATGGCATGGTGAACTTAGCAAATGGCACGACGGACCGAGCCAACAACAAAAGTTGATGCCCCTCGGCACAGCGGCAGCGAGTCATGACGCGCGGCACTTAGCAGGGAGAGTGCCAAGCATGCGTGTGGGGCGCGCGCACATGGAGCGCACGCGCTTGGACGAAAGCTCATTGCGCGACAGGTTTGGCTGGCCGAGTCCGAGTCCCATTAGGACTTGGTGTGCCAAGCTTGACGCGGTTGGCCATTGGGGATAAGTTTGGCCATGTGGACTTGAAGTTCCACTAGGACTTGATCCTAATAAGGCTTTGACGCGGCAAAGCTGAGTTTTGGCACGGAGGAAAGATACTTGGCGGGTAAGAATAGAACCGGAGTCCTATTTCAAGTCATAGCACAACTGTTTTGGATTGAAGCTATCTTTGGCAACTCCTATTCTTGGGAAAGTTCAAGTAAGGTAATGAGCATTCTTGATTGGCGGATTGCTATCCAGATAGGCATGAAGCCTTAGACTCTGAGTTGGAATTGGGGGAGACTCACTTGTAGGGCAAGAGTTGGACTCTTCTCTGTATTAAGATTTGGCCGACCAAGATGAAGGTCATATGGGCAACATTTTCCTAAGCTCTATGTTGTAGGAAACATGCAACCCAGCTTAACATACTTTCCTGATAGCATCTTCCTTTTGCTATCATGGTAATGGACCATTCTTCTTTTTGCTGAACTTGGACAAAATCTCTTTCTATAGTTTCATGTTTTTTTGGGGTTTGTGTCAGGGATAAGCAACTTGCTTATTTTGGGATTGTTGCAGGTTTGGGATTACACAAGTGGGAATTCGAGCTGAAAAAGGATCGAGTACTCATTGACGAGGAGGAAGAGGTCGGAGGAGATCGGCGACAGGGATGATGAGCTGGCAGTGGATCGTGGAAAATGGGTAGAAAATAGTAGGAAAAATTATTGAAAATAGAAAAATTCCGATTGTTTTCAATTTTATAGTTACTTTTCAATATTTGTAGTTACTTTTTAAATTTTTTTTCAATTTTTGTGGGGGAAATTCACTTTCCAATATTTGTAGTTACTTTTCAATATTTGTAGTTACTTTTCAATATTTTTGAATTTTTGTTCAGATTTGTTGGAAAGTAACTTATAATATGGTAGTTACTTTTCAATATTTGTAATTACTTTTCAATATTGGGAAAATACGGTAGTTACTTTTCACAAATAATAGCTGAAAAAATATTGGGGGCCCTTTTTCCACGGTAGTTACTTTTCAAAAAATTAGAGCTAACTTTAGTGGTAGTTACTTTCCACAATTTTATTAGTTATTTTTCATGGTAGTTACTTTTCACAAATAATAAGTGCAAAAATTAGCTAAAATAAGAAAATTATGGGGAAAATCAAGAAAAATAGTAGGGGAATTTCACATTGCATTTTTTAAAATGAAAAATAACTTTAGTTTCCACCATACTTAGTTTCCGCGGTAGTTACTTTCCACAGTAGTTACTTTTCACCAATAATATGTGAAAAAATCAACTAAAATAAGAAAAATATGGGATAAATGAAGAAAAATATTGGGGGCCCCTTCTCCAAGGGTTGCTTTTCAAAAAAATTAGAGCTGACTTAAGTGGAAGTTTTTTTCCACAATGTTGGTGTTAGTTACTTTTCACAATTTTATTAGTTACTTTCCACAATTTTGGTAGTTACTTTTCACAATTTTGGTAGTTACTTCCATAGTTATGGTACTTACTTTCCACCACCATTTTGGTAGTTAGTTTCCACCATAATTTTGGTATTTTTCAACTATTTTCTCAGCATATTTTCCTATTTTTCAATATTTTTCCTTGTTTTCTATTATTTTCAACTGTTTTTCTACCTTTTTCCTATTTTCCCTGTTTTTTCTCTCTCCTCTCACCTCTTCCTGCGGCGGCTTCATCGTCCCTGATCTCCTCCTTCCCCGGTGTCCCCGTCGCCACCTCCTTCTCCAATCACCTCCGCCCCTGATCACCTCCTTCCCCCGCCTCATCCCTACCGCCACCTCCTTCCCCGTCGCCCCCGTCGCAATCCTCCATCGCCACCCACATCACCACCTCTGACGCTGCTCTCATCACCGACCACCCGACCCGTTCCTCCATCATCATCGCCACCCCTATCACCACCTCCCAATCCTCCATCGCCATCGCCACCCCCATCACCACCTCCGACGCCACTCGCATCATGGCCACCCCCCATCACCACCTCCATCGCCATCGCATCACCGATCCTCCATCGCTATCCTCCATCACCACCTCCCCGTCCCGATCCCAATCGGCCTTCCACCAATGACCTCCCAATCACCGACCACCCGACCTCCTCCTTCCGATCTCCTCCTCCTTCCCTGCCGATCTCCTCCTCCTTCCGTGTCGACCTCCTTCTCCTTCCGATCTCCTCCTCCTTCTCTGCCGACCACCTTCTCCTTCCTTGCTGACCTCCCGATCGGCGACGGAATCAAATGGGGAGATCGACGACGAGATCGGACTGGGACCATGGAGAAGATCGAGGATAAGGGCATTTTCATCATAGAATTATGGATTATGGGACTAAACAACTTAAAAACTTCTTACATGGCTATAGAGCAAAAAAGATTTGCAAACAGGACTATTCACTAATTATCTATTGATTTTTTGGATTATTCACATATTCTCACTTAATAGTTCAAAATTACATATTTCATCATGAAAATACAAGTATTTACAAATACCCTTGAAATCCGATATTCAAGAAATATGCCAGACGGAGCTGTAATATAGGCATATGAGATTACTTAAATTCCCTCGCCCTTGTCATAATCCTTCTTCTTCTCCCTTCAGCAACGTATATAACTATTGGGCTTGGCGTTTGAAACCATCAAGAGGAAGATTCCTCTCCAGCGACCTACTTCCACATTAGCAACGAATTGGTGACGTTCCCAGTCAATTTGTGCTAATTGCCCTCCTCAATCAGCAAATTTGCTTGCAACCCATAATCAACGATGAAGAAGACCTTGGGATTAACTTCATCTTCTTCATCTAAGCTGGAATCTAAGAATACCCTCCAAACACAACGAGAGAACCAAACCCCAGAAGACGAATCAATTAAAACCGCAAGAACAGAAGGTCCAATTCTTTGAAAACGAGGGAAAATTAGTAAAATACTTTATACCATTAAGATGTACAAGCTATACACGTAACAAACACTACTCAATAGGGGTACTGTAGAAAAATTTTAGTAAAATATCTTCCCATTGTTTGCTACTAGTAGCACCATCAGGAATAGCCAGATAATATTTAGGTAAAACCAAATCTTAAGGCATTTATAAAATAATCAGATAATTGACGTTTAGCCCCCCTAAAGAGGAATATTTAATTATAGATCCGGATACATTTTTTTATTAAGACGTTTACTACTTTGCACACAGTCATGGTTAGCTGTGTTTTATTAATATCCAAAATACCCTCCTTCCCATGATTTGAGGAGATCGGGGAGACCGGTGATGTGGAGGAGATCGGAAGGAGGAGGAGGTCGTCAGAGGTGGTGACGGGGATCGGGTGGGCGATCTGGAGGTCGGAAGGAGGAGGAGATCAGAAGGCGGAGGAGGTCGATAGGGAAGGAGGAGGTCAGCATGGAAGGTGTTGGAGGAGGTCGATAAGGAAGGAGGAGGAGGTCAGCATGGAAGGTGTTGGGGAGGTCGGCGGTGGAAGGCCGATCGGGATCAGGTGGGTTGGATGCGAGCGGCGTCGAAGGTGGTGATGTGGGTGGCCATGGAGGATCACGACAGGGGCACCGGGGAAGGAGGTAGTGGCGGGGATGAGGCTGGGGAAGGAGGTGGCGAGGCTCCCAGTTGTCGATCGGAGGTCGCGTGAGGAGATCGTGGACAACGATGGACGAAAGCTCGGGATCGGTGACGGCGAGCTCGGGATCAGCGACGGACGGTGCGATCTGGATCGACGCTGCCACCACCCCAGACCACCGCCACCGGCCTCCCCAAGGTCCTCCACCACCGAATCTGGAACCCCCTTACCCTCACGACCTCTCCTCCTTCATCTCCGGCCAGATCCAGCGATCCGATCGCCTCCTCTGCTCGCGACTCATCTCATGGGGGGGAGGAGTAGGACGAGACGAGGCCGGCTCGGGAGCTGGGACCGGGTCCGGGGGGCGGAGGAGAGAGGCGTAGGGGAGGTGGGAGAGGATGGAGTGGGCGTCGGAGACGGTGAGCGCGGCGGAGCCGAAGAGCGTGACTGGGATGGCGAGGAGGGAAGGGATACGATGAGGAGGATGTAGAAGGTGAGGGCGTTGATCCTCTTCTCGGCGAGGATCTAGAGCAACGATCCTTGGAGACGATGAGGAGGTCAGAGGGGGCGAAGAAGAGCTCGCGAGCTATGAGGCGGCCGTTGGAAGGAGAGCTCGCTCATCGTCAACGCCATGTGTTCTCTTTGTGTGTCTCTCTGTATCTCTCTATTTCAAACAGAGTTCGCACGTTGGAACTACTGGAAGCAATGGTTGTCGGAAGAAGAGACTCGCACCAAAATCGGGGTCATTGAGCTTGGATGTGGCCTTATGCATGCGTGGTGTTAGCCACCCTGTAGGAAGAGTAGAGAAGCTTGGAGGGCGATGAAAAGTAACTAAACTAAACTAATGGAAAGTAAATTAATTTTCATAATTATTATAAGTTATTTTCATATTTTAGATATTAGTATCATGGAAAGTAACTTATCATGATTTGTGAAAAGTAACTTGAGTTCTCGATGTGTGTCACGACGGAAAGTAACTAGTGATTGTAACTAATGGAAAGTAACATGTGACTGTAACTAATAGAAAGTAACTATGGAAAGTAACTATCAGTTAGATGAAAAGTAACCACCATCTAATTGAAAAGTAATTATCATCTATCATTTTAGTTACTTTCTGCATTTAATAATGGAAAGTAACTACCATCTAACTGGAAAGTAACTAGCAGTTAGATGGAAAGTAACTAAATTAATCTAATGGAAAGTAACTTCAGTTATTTTTCATAATTATTACAAGTTATTTTCCATATTCCAGATATTAGTATTGTGGAAAATAACTTTTCATATTTTGCGAAAAATAACTTGAGTTCTCGAAGTGTGCCATGATGGAAAGTAACTAACGGAAAGTTACTAATGATTATAACTAATGGAAAGTAACTAGTTACTGCAACTAATAGAAAGTAATTAGTGGAAAGTAACTAAAAAAGATGTGTGATTTTTCCCCATATTTTTCTTATTGTAGCCAATATTTTCAAATATTATTCGTGGAAAGTAACTTTGGTGTTGGAAAGTAATTTATGCAAAGTAAAGCTTTTTTTCATTTTCAAAAATAAAAAGTGAAATTTCCCCCGTATTTTCTCAAATTTTTCCCATATTTTTTTATTTTAGCTGATTTTTCCACATATTATTTGTGGAAAATAACTTCATTGGAAAGTAATTTATAGAAAGTAACTTAAGTGGAAAGTAATTTGTGAAAAATTTCCCCATTTTTTCCTACATTTCACTTATTTTATCCGAATTTTGTTTTTTCCAAAATCTTTCCAATTTTCGCTTTATTTTCACTTTTTCCCCCTCATTTCTCCATTTTCCCACTGCCGCACTCGGCGGGGCTCGCCGTGGTGGGTGGAGGAGGACTCGTGGCGGGTGCTGGAGGTGACGGGGAAGAAGCGTGCAATGGTGGAGCATGGAGTGAGCTCCGGCGAGGTCGTGGTCGTGGGTCGCCCGCGGGCTAGATCGTGCCGATGGCCGGCGTATGAGGCGTATCTAGGGTGGCTCGTCGGTGGGTCTTGAGAAGGCTAGGCGTCGATCATGGGCTGCCGGATCTCGCTGGGAAACTGTCGGGAAGTGGTCGGAGGGGTAGCGGGAGGCCGGATCATGGGTTTGAGGAGATTGGGGTAGCTTCGTCGGAGGCGAGGTCGTGGAGGCGGCTCCGTCGGAGTGGCTTCGTCGGAGATGGTGGTCGAAGGCGACTGCGTCGGAGGCGAGTTTAGAGCCGGCTTCGGCTTCATCGGAGGTCATGGAAGGTTGAGAATGAAGGTGGCTTCGTCGGAATGATTGGGTCATGGAATGAAAGCGGCTTCGTTGGCTACGTCAGAGACTTCGTTGGCTGCATCGAAGATGAGGTCGTTGGCTGCATCGGGGTGGCTTTGTCGGAGGTGATGGTTGGAGGTGGCTGCGTCGGAGGTGAGTTCAGAGGCAGATCGTCAAAGGTCGTGGAAGGTCATGGAATGAAGGCCGTCGAAATGAAGGCCGTCGGATTGAAGGTGGGCGGGGGGTAATGGGTCATGGAAGGTGATGGGAGGTCATGGAGGGGCATTTTGGTCTTTTAAACAAAGGAAGGCAGTAAATGACTGAATGAAAGTTATCCAAGTGCAGAAAGCAAGGAAAGATCGATCATTCAAGTGCAGAAAGCTAGACTTGGACTAAAACACAAGCCCAAGCCCGGATCTTTTGATCCAGGGTCCACCTAACCGTTCTAATCAAACACAACACAAACACGGTCAGTGTGTGCACACGCGGGTATGAAACAAACCGATAATGCGTGATTTACCAAATTGCCCTTGCGATCCACAACGAACCACAGAGGTAGAGGGACAGGTCCTCACAGCGCCGTTCACTGCCGTGCAAGAGAGCTTCTCGGAGACTCCATCCTCCCCAGCGCAAGCCACGCCCTCCGGTTCCTCAGGAGCTGTCTAAGCACACCTGTGCTTGCCCTGCGTGCCGGTGCTGCCACAACACCCCCTTCTCCTCACTGGGTCGTGCTGGCATGGGTTCTTTTTCTTTTCTTGTTCTGATCAGACAAATTGTCTAGCCTAAAGGGCATTCTTGCCTCCATTTTCTTTTGTTTTCATGAGGATTTGTGTGTTTTCCTCTTCTTTATAAATTATAAAGAAACCTATACAATCGTGATAAAAGGTATATGATTCAACAATTTCTCTCTGTCCAATTTCTATCCCATTGCCAGGAGAAAGTGGCTTATGGATTCCGAGCAATGTTACCCTTACATGTGACATGACTCTTCATACGTGAATATTGAATTTAAGGAGCGGCTGAGGCGACTATTGGAGAGAGTAAGGTCTGAACCGAAGACATCTGCTCTGATACCATGATAGAAGAGTTGAAATTGTTTTTCAATCTATTGATAGGGTTCAATATATACATGTGTACATATGTTGTATGTTGTCCCACAGGAAGAAGATAAGAAGATATATAAAATATACAACTAACATTACCATTATACGTACGTGGCTTGATAAATTGATGCATCGTTGATAAGTGTAACTGTACATGGTTCTTTATGTATTTCTATCTCTTTAACATACTCTTATGTTCTGATTTCACGTATATTCACCACATCACTGAAGAGGGCTGTTTATTGACCTTGGTTCAGATAGTTTCGCCACGCTATCTTCTAATCCCTTTTCTTTTGTTTTCCTGAGGATTTGTGTTTTTTCCTCTTGTTTAGAAATTGTAAAGAAGCTTATACAATCGTGATAAAAGGTATATGATTCAACAATTTCTCTCTGTCCAATTTGTATCGCATTGCAAGGAGAAAGTGGCTTATGGATTCCGAGAAATGTTACCCTCACGTGTGGCATGACTCTTCACACGTGAATATTGAATTTAAGGAGCGACTGATGCGACTATTGGAGAGAGTAAGTTTTGAACCGAAGACCTCTGCTCTGATACCATGATAGAAGAGTTGAAATTGTTTTTCAATCTATTGATAGGGTTCAATATATACATGTGTACATATGTGGTATGTTGTACCACAGGAAGAAGATAAGAATATATATAAGATATACAAGTAACATTATCATTATATGTACGTGGCTTGATAACTTGATGCATCATTGATTAAGTGTAATTGTACATGGTTCTTTATGTATTTCTATCTCTTTAACATCCTCTTATGTTCTGATTTCACGTATATTCACCACATCACTGAAGAAAAGAGGGATGATTGTTCTTGAGTAAACTCTAGTTTCCTATCTTGGTAAACCCTAGGTTTCTTTCTTGACGGCGCTCTTCTGGTACCGTCGTTTGGTCCAGGGCCTTAGTGGAGGGCGTGAGCACCATCGGCGTTGGTAAATAGGTGAAGATACGTACGTGATAAGTATCACCTAAACCAGACGTCCGACCAGATCAGAATGAAAGCAAAGCGCGAAGGCTTGATCCCCGCCACTGGCCAGCTGCAGGCCTCTCCCGCCGCAGCCGCCGCCACGCCTCCCTCCTCTCCGGCTTCCCAGGCGACGCCGACATCGTCCACCGCTGCAAAGGAGAGCGCGACACCGTGCGTAGCTGCGCAGGAGGGCGCCTTGCAGACCCCACCATCTTTCTACCGTGGTTTGGTCCTATACTACCACCTCCCTACCTCGCCCCCTCTCTAGCCTCCTCGCAGATGCCGTCTTCCGTCTCCCTGCCTTGTTGACTTTTTGGCTTTTTTCATCTTGGATCGATCCAACCTTGTCTGGATCGATCCAGAAGGTCGTTCCAAAGATGTATTTGCAGCTTTGCACGTTGGATCGATCCAAATCTACAGTGGATGGATCCAACCCTGTTTCTAGATTCCTGTTTTCATGTTTTTTAGAGTGGATCGATTCAAAACACTGTAGACGGGAGAATTGGGAGGTTTAGATTCTCTCTATTTTCTCTCCCTCTATTCTTTGATTATTGTTTGGATTTGTTGGTGTGCTTGTTTTTCCTTCTCGATTGTTGGTGGATTCTTGCATTGGGTATGTCTTCCGGCGCAACAAATGGTATCAGAGCTTAGGTTCAGATCTGAGAATTACAATTGATTCACCATCCACATCGAAATCTACACCGGCAACTAGATCTACAATTTTGAATACAAAGTTCAAGGTAGAGAAATTTGATGGAGCTAACAACTTTGGTATGTGGCAATGCGAGGTCTTGGATGTCTTGTTTCAGCAAGAACTACAGATAACATTGAAAGAAAAGCCCGAGGAGATGTCTGATGAAGATTGAAAGAAAAAAAATCGTTTGGCTTGTGGTACTATCAGACTTTGTTTGGCAAGTGATCAGAAATATTTTGTAATGAGGGAGATCACGCATCTCCCTTCTCATACCCTCAAGATGACACCCCGGAGGCCATCCGCACTCTCGCAAGAGGGCGCACGCCAGACACCGTTTGCCGCTGCACAAGAGGGCATGCCGTTCACCGCCGTGCAAGAGAGCTTCTCGGAGACTCCATCCTCCTCAGCGCAGGCCACGCCCTCTGGTTCCTCAGGAACCGTCTAAGCACACCTGTGCTTGCCTGCGCGTCGGTGCTGTCACAACACCCCCTTCTCCTCGCTGGGCCGCGCTGGCCTGGGTTCTTTTTCCTTTCTTGTTCTAATCGAACAAATTGTCTAGCCTAAAGGGCATTCTTCCCTTTGTTTTCTTTTGTTTTTATGAAGATTTATGTTTTAAGACCTCTGCTCTGATACCATGATAGAAGAGTTGAAATTGTTTTTCAATCTATTGATAGGGTTCAATATATACATGTACATATGTGGTATGTTGTACCACAGGAAGAGGATAAGAAGATATATAAGATATACAAGTAACATTACCATTATATGTACGTAACTTGATAACTTGATGCATCATTGATTAAGTGTAACTGTACATGGTTCTTTATGTATTTCTATTTCTTTAACATACTCTTATGTTTTGATTTCACGTATATTGACCACATCATTGAAGATGGCTCAATATTGACCTTGGTTCAAATAGTTTCATCACGCTATCTTTTAATCCCTTTGCTTCAGATAGTTTTGCTAACGACATTTATGGGGCGGTTGGTTGGTGGAATCACCTTATGCAGGAGATCGTAGGATGTATGCATAAGGTGGTGCATGCATCGGGCAGTAGACGCACTTGTTTGGTTGTTTTTTGAATCAGCCGATGCAATCTGATTATGTATATATACTAGTAAATACCCATGTCTACGACACGGATATTATAATTTTTTTGTGATTTATAAGTTGGTTAATGTCTGAGCAATTGTTCGAAAGTGAAGATTTACAATATCCATTTATCTAGAGGCGTAAATCTTGTTATTCGAAAATTACGAAACCCAATAGTGTCTTAACCTTCGATCTTTACTCGAATAATGCTAAAAAAAAAATAGCTCTAGGTTTTGTATTGGCTCATATCTGATTCATTGAATCATAAAGATCAACAGCCCATGTAAGGGAAGGCTTAGGGTTACAAATCCAAGCCTAACCTCTTTCATCCCGCCGCCAACACACCTGCCCCTTGATGGCAGCGGCCACTTGCTTGGCAAGAGAATGACGGAGATCGGGGAGTGGCCCGCGATCGGTGAAGACGGCCGGGTTGAGGATCTCGATGTTGCCGACAACGTCAACCTCGCCATCATTCCAGAGTTCGCCAGCTGAGAGAGCACCAGATGGGCGGGCAGCTCTTCGTGCTCCTCTGGATCGCGACTGTGCCTCCTCCTCCTTTCTCTCTCTTCTTGGATCTCTGCATCTCTCCTCGTCCTCCTCGCCTCTCTCTCCCTTCCTTTCGATCTCCTTCTAGCTTCTATGGGAGGAGAGAGTGAGAGGGGGATGGGAGATAGCCGATGGCGGGTTGGGTGTGGCCAACGACGTGGGGCGAGATCGACGGTGTGTGGAGCTCATTTAAGGGAAGGGAGAGGGGGATGGGAGATGAAAGAGGGGGCCGGGGACCTATTCCTAATGGTTGGGTTCTTCTTATCAATGTTTTAGATGGAATCAGAACCGTCGGATTTATTTGAAGATAAATCCTTACCTCCCTCCCATATACTATAGATATCAAATATAATTATGATTTGAAC